>JAKSZP010001462.1:0-170782 GCA_022478985.1 Massospora cicadina | reverse complement strand
TGGCCTTCAGAACGTGTACCTGTTATTATGAAGGCTCACTCTACCCTAGGTCATGGGGGGAGTGAAGAAAACCTATGAGTGGATTAGGGAGCGGTACTATTGAGAAGGAATCATGGAAGTTATTGTCAAAGTCTTGGATGCCTACCTCACATTTAAGAAGCGATCCAGTTTCAAGACCAGATACTAATATCAACCCACTACCCCTCAACTACCATTACACACCATCAGTCTAGATGTAGTAGGTCCCCGCACAGACTACTAGAGGAATAAATTTATTCTAGTAGGTGTTAATCACTTTACCAAGTGGGTTGAAGCTGTGGCCCTCCCTGCCCAAATGACCAAGGCTACCACAACATTTTTGCACAAAAAATATTTTCACTTGCCATGTTTGTCCTTAAGTACAACTCTGCGATAATGGTAAGAACTTAACCTCCAGAGTAGTCAAGGTCTTGGCTAAGTCTATGGGGACCCAACAACTCTACTCAGCCCCATAAAATCCCTCCACCAATTGAGCTGTGGAGAAAGCCAATGGAACATTGGTTTCCATCCTGCGTAAAATAACCTCCTCTGATCCACTTCAATAGTAAAAATTCCTACCCAGTGCTCTTATGGCATTCCGAATTAGCTATCACCAGATCCTGAAAATGTCCCCATTCCATGTTCTGTATGGGCGGGAACAAGGGATACCCGCCCTTTTAGCTAAAGGGGTTTTCTCCTTTAAAGTTGAGGAACCTGAAAAAGCCATGAGAAGATTGGCTCAACGTATCATTCAGCTTCAATCTGAGGCTATGACAAGCTTGGTTAAAATGGTTACAAAAGAGGGACAAGCGGCCAATGAGTTTTAGACTCCCCTACATTCCTTCAAAGTGTCTGACTTGGTCATATTTTACCATAGCCGAATCACACCCAAAAGTAGCAAGCTTGGATCTATTTGGGAGGGTCCCTTACTTTCACCTACAAGAGAGGTGACAAGTATTCTATAAAATTGTTGGCTACTAGTATCACCATCAATTGGGTACATGGCCACTTCCTACGGCCCTATTCTCCCACCAACATTCTTAAGGGTGATGTCAGACATTTGCCCTCACGGCTCCAAGAATATAATGCTTTGGGCCAAAATGGGCTGACATGAAGAAATGTCGAACATTTATAAGTTTAATGAGAATAAGGGTGATTTAAATGATACAAATGATTTTATCAGCCAAAAGGCCCTGGTCGATATATGGTGTAACTCCACAAATTGGGGTAACTTTGTTACAAATACTAACGGGCAATTAACTTCAACTCAGGTGGTCAAATTGTCTTGACCACATGAGGGAACCCAGGGAGTCCATTGGAGGTTTCTCCCCCAGCCATGTCTCATTCCCTTCAAGCACCTATGTGGGGACCACCCCCTTTTATAAGCTTGGCGGGGGTCCCCAAAGGTGCAATAATTTTATTGAATTGTGACTGGCTGAAATTTATCAAATCGTTACCCCATGGGTACGTCTTGGCCAAAAATAATTCCCCATTATCGTTCAGCCAAAGTGAAGTGAGTTTTTGGGATTTGATAGGAAAAGTTTACATATTTCCTAAGTTGGACCAGTCTAAGCTATTCTAAATTTATAGTTGAATTTCCCTTGACCCTCAATACAGTTTATATACTTTGGGTCTGATATCAAGAGGGTTAGTTTTTTCCTTAACCGCATGACACTTACTTAAAACTATAAAAACTACAACTTTTTAGTTATTAGTGTCTATTCAATTTTTAAAACTAAGTGGTATTGATACCCACTTTGTTGGAGTTTAGGCTTTAACGCACCCAAGCGAGCTTAACCTATCTTAAATTTTAATAACTACCTCTAGATGATGCTATTGCTGCTATCTTGGCTGGCCTAGCGTCTCATCCCTATTTATCATAATATATCTCTGCAGTCAAGCGCACCTTCCAAACAATATAGGATATCAAAGAGCTCAGTTAGTAGTGGCTAACTTTCATGAACTTGAACATACGCAAAGAGCTATAAGGAGAGAATCACCTCTGACCCCTACAGATCTTTCTATGGCTTTCTCCCTCTTGAAACCTACTTCCGTGGATCTGCAGTGACAAGATGCTCTTCCATCACATGAGGATAACCAGAAAATACTGGTAGTGACGGAGCAGCGCTCCCATTTAGCATCAGTTTTAAAAGCTCTGTTAGCAAAGCCAGTTATCACTTTGCCTTGTTCTCTTTTTTTGGAGAGAAATACTAAGTTAGATCAAATGTCATGTACCTCAAAGCCGTTGTCTCTACCCCTCAGCCTAACCTCGAATTTGCCCCTAGTTCAAAACCTTAGGTCATGGGGCATCCCAAACCTGTCACTTCCAAGGCCAAATTTGAAGCCATTACGATTTAAAGGCCTCCCCAAAAGTTAATAAGGTGTATTAGCGCTTCCAGGACTATCCTTCCATAAGTGAATACCTAAATCTACCTCACACCCTATGGGTTCCCTGATGTGCATTGATAACCTCTTTATTGATGAATCTGAAGGGGGTTGTGAAGATGGTGGCTATTATGTCTTAAGGTTCCCAATTGAAGTGGAGGCACCTGACAGGTTGAACCCAGAAAGTGTAGATATGGCTAGGATACCCCGCCAAAATTATCTCAGTCAAGTTCTGAGAAGTTGTGAGGTTAGTGACACTGCCAGTGGCGCTGACCAGCTCATTGCTACAATGCTCTGATCCACCCATAGTGTTCACATTCTACAGTCCATCCAAGATAAATACCCTGAAACCGCCAAAAGACTTGCTTCTACTTTCCATCTAAAGTAGGTCCTAGCTCTTTCCCCTAACTTGGGTGAACCATAACAAAAAGTGGAGATCATTTTCAAGGAGTACAGGTCATGGCTATCTTGGATACTGATCCCCTGTGAGCGTGGTGTCATCAAGACTTATAAAAATCTAAGCTGGACCCTGACCTCGACTATACACAAGAGTTTGGCATGTCTGATTCAAAAAACACTAGCGCCATTAGGGCCTATTCATATTTACCCATCAGATTTTGAAAACTCTTCTTATTAGCCCCAGCAGGAGTTTTAGCCAACAATACATAAGATATGCTCATTGGTACTCAGTTTATGCTCGAGTATGATGGTACCATTAACTTAAAACAGGGCTTTCTCTCTTTGTTTAATTACGAGGTTCTCTTGATTCTGGCCATCAATGAGCTTATTAAAGAAGAATACACTTACACCTATGAGTAACCCTCCTCCACCTTATTACTACAATATATGACGGCAATGTGAGATAAAAAAGAAGCTGTCCAAATCAGTAGACTCCCAGAGGGTATTCATTTTTGTTCTTCTGAAGAGTTATTTATCAAGGCTGTCTAAAAAAGGATAGTTGACACGAAGATTACATTACAAATCCCCCACAACTGCTTATTGCATCTAACCAGCATAAAGGGTGTTTGTCCCTTAGATACCAGAGTACTTCCAGGCATATTGGACCCAGCTTATCAGCGATTCATCAATCTCCTGCTGGGGAATCTCACCCCTAAGGACCTGGCCGTAAAAAAGCACCAGGATTTCAGAAGAGGCCTGCTGATACCCATTATGGACATCAAGCTAGTCCATTGTATTGGGTCTATGGCAGACTTGCTTACCCGCTGACCATTCATAATTTATTTTTCCTACCGTTCATATCTCTGAGGAACTAACCCAGATGAGCTTGACAAAGTCACACTATACTCAAGGCCTGTTATAATTTTTATTTAAATACAATACTGACTTTGGGCATATGAAAGGTTGGGCTCGTTCTATTGACGTTGGGGATGCGCATCCCATCTTATCCATACCCTACCACAAGTCAAAAGCTGAGGAGCTACAGAGGCAGATGGGGCTCAAATAGTAGCTGGACGCTGTGTTGCTGATTCTGTCCCAAAGCACTTAATCATCCCCCTTTCTATTATAAAAAAATGTAGATCATCAGGTAGTTATAAACTACTGTAAACTAAACAACCTCACCAATAAGGACAGTTATACTATCTCCCATATTGACAACGCTTTGGCTCCACTCTCTGGATCCAAGTTCCTTTCCGATATGGATCTGGCTAGTGGTTATTGGCTAATAGATCTTTTAACACAAGACTATAGAAATGCACTCTTATTTGCAGTGAGGGCCTGATTTACCCACTCGGCTACCTCAGGGGTTGTGCAACGCTCCTACAACTTTTCAACGGGCAATGTATCACATTCTCCAGAATCTGAAACTGAGCTGTGTGACCGTCTTTCTGGATGATATTACTGTTTTTCCAAAACGTTCAACAAGCACCTCATGCACCTAAAAGAAGTGTTTCAACGCCTATGGGCTTCCAACATTAAGCTGAAGCCATTAAAATGTACTTTCTTCCATAAGAAGCTGGATTTTCCTGGGAACTTTAAACATAAAACGGGATCCAACCCCTAAAAGATAAGGTTGAGGCTATATCCGAGATGCTGGCGCCTAAAACCCTTCGTGACATTCAGGTATTCTTTGGCATGACGGGGTATTAACATCAATCCATCCCCAAATTTTCTCAGCTTTTTGATCCCTTCATACGTCTCTTGGATAAAAACACTCCATCCCATTGGGGTGCAAAAAAGTTATATTTGAGACCTTGAAGAAGTTGCTGCAATTGGGACCATCTAGTACTAAAAAAAAAGAAGTTGCTGCAACAAAGGCTGATCCTCCGCCACCTTGACTATGTAAAGCCATTTAATCTGTTCTTGAAAGCCTCCAATTACGCTGTTGGATCCATCTTGTCTCAGTTGGATGAGTATAGGGTCAATCATCCCGTGTCCTACTTCAGCAAGATGTTTTCAAAAGCAGAACGCAATTATAGATTCACTGAGAAGGTGTGCCTGGCTGCCTTGCTTGCTGTAAAGTACTATCGCCCTTTCCTATATGGGACTTCTTTCAAATTTGTTACCAAGAACGCCTCCTTGAAGTGGATGCAGAATATGAAAGATCCCGCTGGATGGTTGGCACGCTAGGCTTTGAAGCTCCAGCACTATGGCATGACCATTGAGCACATGGCAGGAACTCACCATATAAATGTTGATGGGTTGACGCGGCTGCCTGTCCTTCACTTAGACAATAGTGAAGCTGAGAGGTTACATGACCTCCTAATGACGCCTGATGCATGGGCTGAAAAGGATAAACCTGTACAGAAAATGCTAGCTCAGCTCTTCCGCAACACCAAGGTGGAGAGCAGGGATCTATACAAAAAAGTAGGAGCAGACTGATTGCCTTAGATTCGGCCATCAGAGTGCGTACCTGTGATCTTGGAGTCCCATTCCATTCTAGGGCATAGCGGGGTACAGAAAACTTATGTTTGGGTAAAAAAGCGCTACTACTAGGATGAAGTCACGGAGACAATAACTGAAGACCTGGATGCTTTTCTGACCTGCAAGAAGCAAATAGCTACAAGACCAGAGATCAGTACAAACCTACTACGCCTCAACAAGCTTTCTATACCATAAGTCTAGACGTGGTAGGCAATCTACCCAGACTACTGGGGGAAACCGGCACATCTTAGTAGGCATAGACCACAATATTCAGTGAGTTGAGGTTGTAGCTTTTCCTGCTCAAACTGCCAATGCTACGGCCATTTTCACCATCAGTATATATTCGCTTGCCACAGTGTCTCAGGTTCTGCTATGTGACAATGGTAAAATTTTTACCTCCATAGTGGTAAAGATCCTTACTGCCTTTATGATAACGCAACAGCTCTTCTCACCCCTCTATAGCCCATTTACCAATGTTACCGTGGAAAAAGTTAATGTAACCCTGGTCCCTATACTCCAAAAAATAGTCACTTCAGATCCTCATCATTGGTATCTCTACTTACTCAGTGCCCCATGTCCTACTATATCAGCTATCACCGGATCCTAAAACAATCATCTTTCCACGTGTTTTATGGTTGAGAACCTGGGGTGCCAGCATTACTATATAAAGATATTTCACTGATAGAACTGATCCTGAGCAAGCCATGAAGAAGTTTGCCCAGCACTTCATCCAGTTGCAATTAGAGGCGATGACCAACTTGGCAAAGATGGTCACTAAAGAGGGTCAAGCAGCTAATGAGGTCTGTGCCCCCCTTCCTTCCTTCCAAGTATCCGACTTGGTGCTATACTACCACAATTATGTCACTCCTAGAAGTGTGAAGCTTTAGTCTATCTGGGAAGGCCCTTCTGTCATTACTTATAAGCGAGGGGATGAGTATTCTATTAATTACTTGGCTAGAGGTATTAATATAAATCAGGTATATGGACGCTTCTTACGCCCCAATTCTCCCCCAATATTTTTGAAGGGGGTAATGTCAGACAATTGCCTTCTCGCTTAAGGGAGAATAATGTTTTGAGTGCAAATAGTCCAACCGATGGAGGAGATCACCTTAGCACCAACTCAAATTTGGTGCTCAATTCTAAGTCAAAAAACCCCTTTTATAGAATTGAAAGGGGTGCTAGGAGGTGAAAATATTTAACCAAGCAATAATAGAAACTCCAATAAATGGCCAAACTAAGTCTATGTGTCATGTTGCTGAATGGAGGAATTATATTAAAATGCTACCTCATGGTTACTTCCTTCTAGTTTAAAGCTTGATACCTAAATCTAAGCCCTGTACAAAGTGAATTTAAAGCATTTTGATAGGTTAAAAAGCCTTCTAACTAATTCAGGTTTAACCTTGCTTACTATGGCCTCTCGCCTACCCCACTATTAGCTGTGAGCTTGTTAAATACTAGAGTGCGTGAAATAATAAGGGCTTAATTTTCTTAACCCCATGTCACTTAATAAAAACACACATAAAAATCAACTTCTCACCATTTGGTAAAGTTTCACTTTTTTATTTATGAGTGGTGTAAAACCCCCTAACTTTATAGCATCAACTGAGAGTCTAGATATTTTTATCTTATTGAATTGTTTAAATCCTGTGCTAAAGCACCGAGGGCATATTCATAGCCAGAATATAAATACAGGGCTAATCTCAAGACAAGCCCTGTAAGTGTAATTTTCCCGCAAGCAGATATAGTATCTGGTGTATGACATTTAAAGCATGCCTTGTTGACCCAGCCAGAAATTTTGATGCTATTGAACACATGTGCAACATGTAGCAATCTTACGTTCAAGTGTTTCTAGGAATGATATGCTATTATTACCAATTCATAAATATTATTAAAATTGTTGGCCTTTATTTCACTTGCTAAAAAGTTGAGCACCTTTTTAGTAACCTGGGAAAACTGTCAATTAAGATTTTGTTAAACTCATGCTGTTATTCATCCAAGTGCCAATGCTGATGTATCCTAACTTTAGAAACTGTTTAGATTCATGTGACGATTCTCCCACCGCTGTCAGGGCGGTGTTATCACAAGTTGATTTAGATAGAATGGAAGCCACATGGCTTATTTCAGCTGGACTTAGGACACTCTAGAAATATTACATGGTAACTGAAAAGGAGTGACTAAGCGTTCATTTGCACTTGTAAAGAATTCAAAGGTTTACATCCACAGAGTGCAATTCATGCATTAATAAATCATGCCTCTCTTTGCTGGTTACAAAATATGAAGTAACCAGAAGAAGATCTGGCTTTATGGCTTTGATATTACAAGCCTACAATCACAAAAGATAACGACACCCAGCGTAAAGCGTCAAAATGTCAATGGTTTATCTCGCCTGCCCATTGTTGCAATATCAGTCAATGTGGGAAATGAATTTACTAATAAGATGCTAACCCAACAATATGACATTGTATAATCATTAGTATAACATATCTTAGAGTATATAGTGGAGAACACCGTTGTCAGATGAGAAGCTTTATAAAATTATCAATAATCATTTTTTTTGGATACACCAACCAATGGTAAGAAATAATCTGTATTGGGGACCATAAGGTGACGGAACATTGGGGCTTTAAAAAGACTCTTGTGTCATGGTTATATGACGCAATTGAGTATACTGATTGTAAGGATAAGGCTGGGCGTGAGGAGGCCAAAAAGGTAAAGTTGCCAGGTCTCCCTGACTTGAATCATAACTTGGACCAAAGCTGGGTAAAGGCAAGATATGTTCAAGTTGGCACTGGTGGTGCATGTAAAAGGTCAATCCAGCATTACATCAAGGGCGGTAGGAATCCAGCTGGTTGGTGCTCGCTGGCACTAACGCTGCCAGATCCCACAAAAGAAATAATAATTTTAATAAATATAAGCTAATAAAAAACCTGGGTTTTTGGAGTTTTTTATTAGTAAAAATGGAAGAAAGGGAAAAAACAATCCCCCTCAAGACTTGACCAGTCAATATTTAAAGTATTTAGAGGGTTAAGGGGAATTCGAGGATATGTTCTGAATAGTGTAGCTTAGTTCCAAATTAGTTAATAATGAGGAATAGCGTATGGGAACTCGAGATATCCACTTTACATTAATGGAATGAAAGAAGGGATTATATTTTGCCAGAACATACCCATGAGGTAATGATCATATGAACTTCAGCCAATCCTCGTTCAATAATTTTCTTCACCTTGGGGGATCCTCACCAGCCCTATAAATGGTAGGTCCCCGCGCAGGTGGGTTGAAAGACTTGGAGGTGAGTGGGGGAGTGCTTTCCATTAGTCGCCCCAAGGTCCGTCAGGTGTTAAGGCTAATTTGATCAGTTGATTTTTTTAAATTGCCCATGAATATTGCGAAATGGTGTTTCCCCAAATAACGGGTTCCACCATGAATTGCCAGAGTCTTTTGGCCGATTCCATCAATATTATTATTAAAATCATATTTAACAACATTGGAATATTGCAAATGGCTGACATTTCTCCTTTTCAGCTGAATTCAACTTAAAACATTCTTCTTTTTCAGCTGAGAAAGCAAATATCTGACATCACCCCCCTCAAGAATGTTAGGGGGAGAATAAAATTGAAGAAAACGGCCATGTACGCAGTTGATAGAAATACCTGTAGCTAAAGATTTGATGGAGTACTTGTTTCCTCTTTTGTAAGTGATAGTGAAGGGACCGTCCCATGTTGATCCAATCTTACCGCTTCTAGGAGTGATGTGGTTATGGTAGTATAATGCCATATCAGACACTTGGAATGTTGGCAGGGGGTTTGAAGCTCATTGGCAGCCTGCCCTTCCTTAGTCACCCTCTTGGCTAAGTTAGTCATAGCCTCAGATTGGAGTTGGATGATGCGCTGAGCTAATCTGCGCATGACTTTATATTAGTTCCTCATCTATAGAGGAGAATACATCTTTAACTAACAGAGCAGAGATTCCTGGTTCCCGCCCATACAATACATAGAATGGGGACATTTTCAAGATCCTATGATAACTGATCCAATAAGCCATAAGGGCACTGGGTAAGAATTGGTCCCAGTGAAGTGGATCAGAAGAGGCCATTTTGCATAAGATGGATACCAAGGTTCCATTAGCTCTCTCCACAGTCCTGTTAGTCGATGGATTGTATGGAGAAGAGAAAAGTTGTTGAGCCTTTATGGAGGTGGCCAGGATTTTTACTACTCTGGAGGTGAAGTTTTTCCATTATCATAGAGTAATACTTGAGGAAAGCCATGTCGATAGAAAATATTCTGATGTAAGAAGGTGGCTGTAGCCTTAGCCATTTGAGCAGGAAGAGCTACAGCTTCCACCCGCTTAGTGAAATGGTCAATGGCTACCAAGATAAATCGGTTGCCGCTAGTAGTCTGAGGGGAGGGAACCTATTACATCTAGGCTAATGGTGTGAAAAGGTTGTTGTGGGGTAGTTGTCTGATATTGATATCTAGTCTTGAATCCAGATTTCTTTTTGCAAATAAGGCAGGCTTCCAAGACATCAATGATAGATTGCATCATTCCATCCCAATAAAGCCGATCCTTAATCCAAACTTAAGTCTTCTTGGCCCCTCCATGACCTAGAGTGGAGTGGGTTTCTAGGATAGCAGGGACACGTTCTGAAGGCCGAAGGTAAGGCAGCCATTTTGTTCCCACCTGCTTATACAACTTCTCGTTCTCCACTTTGGTGTTGCAGGAGTGTTGGGCTAACATTTTTTGTACAGGCTCATCCTCATCTTCCCAGTCATTATGGGGCATCAAAAGATCATGTAGCCTTTCCGCTTCACTATTACCCAAGTGAAGGATTGGTAGACGGGTCGACCAATCAATATTCATGTGACAGGTTCCAGCACGGTGTTCAATCTTCATGTCATAAGGCTGGAGCTTTAGAGTCCAGCGAGCTAACCGGCCTGTAGGGTCTTTCATATTCTGTAACCATTTTAGAGATGCGTGGTCAATAACCACAGTGAAGTTAGTTTTATGTAGGAAAGGGCGGTAGTGCTTTATAGCTAACAGAACAGTGAGACACTCTTTCTCTGTTACACTGTAGTTACGTTCAGCCTTAGACAGCATCTTACTAAAGTAGGTTAGCGGATGATCTATACCATTTTCATCTAATTGGGCTAGGATGTCCCCAACGGCATAGTCAAAGGCATCAGTGAATAAAATGAAGGGTTTATTATAATATGGATGGCGTAGGATTAGGCGTTGTTGAAGCAGTTGCTTCAGCGTCTCAAAAGCAGCCTTCTGTTCCTTACCCCACCGAAAAGGAGTGTTCTTGGTCAATAGGCGAACAAGAGGCTCGCTGAGTTGGGCAAACTGAGGGATGAACTGATGGTAATATCCCATCATCCCTAGAAATACTTGAATATCCCTTAAATTTCTAGGGGGAGGCATTTTTGAGATCACTTCAACCTTATCTTGCATTTGTTAGGTTCCTTTTTGGTAAATGGAATGGCCAAGGAAATCCAGTTTCTTTTGAAAGAAAGTACACTTTGAGGGTTTTAACTTAATTTTGGACATGCGTAGCCGTTGAAACACCTTCTTCAGGTGTTCAAGATGTTCGTTGAAAGTCTTTGAAAATACTGTGATGTCATCAGGGTAGACTATGACGCAATTTAACTTCAAGTCCTGCATGATATGGTCCATCGCACGCTGGAAATTTGAAGGTGCGTTTCAGAACCCTTGAAGTAATTGGGTTAGTTGGAAGAGACCCTCACTACTTTGAGAGCATATTTCTCCTTGTCCTTAGGAAAGAGATCCATTTTCCAATAGCTTCTAGCTAAGTCCATGGCAGAAAAGAATTTAGAGCCTGAGAGTTGGGCCAGGGCATCATCAATATGGGGGATAGGACAGCTATCTTTTTTTGTGAGGTTATTCAATTTTTGGTAGTCCATAACTATCCGATGACCTCCATTTTTTTAATAAGCAGTAGAGGAGAGGGTAAGGGCTTTGTGAAGGAACTAACAACCCCGCATCTAACAATTGCTGTAGTTCCGTCCTCATTTGCTCTTCTTCCATCTTTGACTTATGGTAGGGTTTATATCAATTATGGTGGGCATCACCCACATCTATGGAGTGGCACCAGCCCTTCATGAGACCATAATCATTATCAGATTTAGAGAATATATCGCCTTAGTCATCAAGAAGAGTATGAACTTTTCCCAACTCATCTAGGGTTAGCTCATCTGAGATATGGACGTTGGGCAAAGTACACACCAAGTTATCTGTTGGCAGGATCATATCTAGCATGGAACCAATGGAGTGAATTTGTTTAACGTCCTCCATAGGAACCAACAAACCTCTTCCAATCTCCTGGTGTTTTTTAAAACTATATTCTTGGGGGTGCAGTTTCCCAACAACAACGTAATGGTCCTCTGGTAGTCTGGGTCAAGAATGCAAGGCAATACTCAAGGCTCCAAGGGACTAACGCCCTCAATACTAACAAGGTGCAACAAACAGTGGCGTGGGATTTGAAGCGTGACTTTTGTGTCAACCACTCGTTGTTCACCAGGCTTAATCACCAGGCTTAATCACGACCTCATCTGCATCATAGAATGGGATACCTTCCTTGGTACCCACTGAATCAGGCAATTTCTTTGTGTGTCGCCCATTAGTGGAATAAGACAAAGGTATCGCTGAGAAGGGGTAATCAACCAAGCAAGAATATAGTGCTTACCGGGCTCTTTATTGGATAGGACTTATGGAACTTCATAGTTGATTAATGAAAGGTAACCTTGCTTTAGGTTGATTATACCCTCATACTCAATCATAAATTGTGTGCCAATGAGCATATCATACGCGTTGTTATCTAAAGCCACAGTAAGTGCCGATAAAATAAGCTTCCCAACTCAAATGGGAAGGGAAGCATAAGCTCCAATAGCCCGGGTATAGTTGGGACCAGAAGTTCTAAATTCTTGCGTGTAATCAAGTCAGGCGCTAGCTTTATCTTCTTGATAAGCTTATTGGATATTACGTTGACTGGGGAGCCAGTGTCCAGTATGGCCAATATTCAGACCTTTTGAATGACCGCTTCAACTTTATGAGCGTTCCTCCAAAGTTAGGTGAAAAAGCTAAGACCTCCTTGAGCCGGAAGGTGGAGGTTAGCTTTTTAGCGGTCTCAGGGTACTTATTTATGATGGATTTTATGGGATGAACCTGATGAAGAGGGCGTATCAAGCCAGCTAAGATTTGGTCACTGTTGCTGGCAGTGTCGATAACTTTTGGACACCCTAGTATTTGACTGAGGTACTTTAAGTCCCAGGGAACGTCCTCTGGGCGTTGATCAGGCCATTTTCCCATTCCTGAGCAAGAAGGCACTGAAGAGGATGGCTGTACCCCTTGTTACTCAAGGCGATCTTGGTCATTTGGTAATGAGCGCTGGGTAACATCTCTCCCAATTCGGATCCCACTTCCAGTACCCACACTTACCTTGGCAGAACTGCTATGTGGAATCAGTGAAATCTGCACTGAGATCACCAAAATGAAATTGATTGGAAATAATTTGAGCAGCAATCATCCCGATGCTCAGATTTCAAATGGTCAAAAAGGCATGAAGACTGATCTATCAGCTGGAATGCCTGACGGTTGTGATTCAGTAAACATGACAATCAAAAAAATTACCCCCTCCCAAAATTGTTAGGGATCATCCCTGACGGGCAGGTAACAGCATTGGACACCATCAATGAGGGTTCAAAGCTCCCCGCTGGCAAATTGGGCATGGCGCCTGATGCAATACCTCTGACCTAACAAATGGCCCAGTGACTGAGCACGGGCGGGTTGGATGTCCTGAACCCATTTCCAACCAAATGGGCCCACCCCTATGTTGGGTGGCCTTGGGGGATTCCTGCTGCTCATCAGCTAAATGCTGTCACACTAACTGTTGGAACACAGTTGAGCTTCAGTTCAGATGTTTGGGGTTGAACCAACACCAACTTGGCCTACCGCTGAATTCTTTTTTTAGTACTAGATGGTCCCAACCTACCGCTGAATTCTTCAATGTCAGTTCCCAGTTAAGTTATATGTTCTCCATTCTTAAACAATTTGCTGGTTAGATCAAACTTGTGGGACTCTATCCCGGCTTGTTTCCCTCTAAATTGAAAACTATTTAATCAGTCGCATTGCACTAAGAAAATTGTTGGTCAATTGCTCTTCCTTAAATTTTACATTAAAACCTTCCCAAAAAATTAAGTTTTTGTATGTTGAGAATTAAACCACCTTTTCATCAGCACTCTCATACCCCTTGGGGTTAATGGCCATGTTCTTCTGGTATTTTCTTTGTGCCTGTACAAAATTCTGGCTCACTGACAGATATTGGTGAAACTCCTTTCCAGTTTCATATTCGTCATACCAGCAGCAGTGCCTTGGGCATTATGGTTTGCCATTCAGGTGCTCTGGCACCTTGGATGGCAGGCCAGTCTAATTCTTACTTGCTCTTTGCCTGACATAATTGACTAACCATTATTCTTTGCCATTTCTGCCTTTCTCGTATATATTGGCGCAGCAATGGTCCCTCCTTTTCAACTGAACCAGGTTGTGAAGAAGATTTTCTCTGCCCACAATAGTCTAGTTTCACTAAAAACTTTAAACCCATACCCCATAGTTGCTGCGGCTATTCTGCCCATGTCAGCAGAATCTGACATCCCAACTTGCAATGAGTTTACCCCACACAAAAGCCTAGTGGTTTCCCTGACCCCACTACCATCTCTTCAGTATCACTGGATTCATCCACAACTACCAATAAAGAGAACTCCGCTTACTTCTTAGTACCCATGAAGATTAGTGTTGTGTACCATCACGTCTCCTTTGAGGCACTGGTGGATACCGGAGCTGCAGGAAATTTTATGAGTGTTGAACTGGCTCAACAATTGAAACGTGACCTGGATGCAGGTCCTTTGGTGATGGTTGCGTTGTCAGCCTCCCAAACCTCATACCTGATATGCTGACCAGTCACATTTTCAATACACCAGTTCAGCTTCTGTGACCGCTTTTCTGCTATGCTGAACTTGGTGTTTCCAGTGATCTTAGGAGTGAAATGATGGCGCCGGCAACATTTCAAGATCCACCTGGAGTCTAACATTCTGTTGTTCACTAATGAACAACTGGAGGGTGAATTCCCCCTAATTGACACTCTTAAGAAAGCTCAAGGCCGTAGTTCTATAACGTCCCTCGTCTCCCCTACAGGCATACCATCCTATTTTCCAGGAAGTTTAATGCGCTATCAAAGCATTTTCGATTCTGAAAAAGCGGATTGTTTGCCTCCCCACACTAGATTTGACTGTGGTTTTTGTACGACGGTGGAGTTGGTGAATACCAACTGCCCGTTGTATCCCCACACAGAAGAGGAGGAGGCTGCGCTCAACACCTGGTTGGATGATATATTGAAAAAAGGGTGGTTGTTCAAGGAGACCTCGCCAGTCGCTTCTCCCATCATCTTCACTAAAAAAAGCCTATGGTTCTCTCCGCCTCTGTGTGGACTATGGACACTTAAATAAAAAATCACAGTTTCTGCCCTACCCCCTGCCTTTAGAACAGACGATAAGCCAAGCAATCGCCAAATCTTGGGTGTTTCCTAATCTGGATCTCGTCAATGCATTCAACCAGAATCAGGTAATGAAAGGGCAAGAATGGTTAACAGTAATCTGGATAAAGCAGGGCATTTTTCAATTCTGTGTAATGCCCTTTGGGCTGAAGAACGCCCCCGCTATGTTTCAACGCATGATTGACAATGTACTGGATGACCATTAGTTTACCTGCATTGTTGCATATAAAGACAACATTCTGGTTCACTCCCCGACTCCCAAACAACATGCTACTGACCTGGAAGCAGTTGTGACCACCTTGCATAAGGCAGGCTTGTTCGTCAAGCCTTCCAAGTGCGAGTTCTATAAGGAGGAGGTTACCTTCCTTGGGAGCCTCATTCTTAAAGATGGTTACGCAATTTCTCCCAATAAGTTGGATGCTATCTGGGAATGGCCAACCCCAACTACCCAGAAACAAATATGGAGCTTCTTGGGAACCATCATTTTCTTATAAAAGTTCTCCCAGCACTTTCCCAGCTTGCTGCCCCGCTCCACCTCCTTACAGGGAAAAAGGTACCATTTTGCTGGACGGCCAAATGCCAACAGGCATTTGAATCGATTAGAGAGGTGTTTGTATCCCCTCACATCTTTGAAACATGCCGATCCCACCAAGCCATATATTGTTGCATGCAACGCTTTCTTGGTAGCCATGGGGCTTTGTTGCTCCAGGAGCACAATGGCTTGGAACACCCGGTCAACTACTTTTCCCAAAAGTTCACCTCTATGGAGCAGCCTTGAGCTATTTATGACAAGGAGTTGGCAGCCATTGCATGAGCCTTAACTCATTGGATGTACCTGTTACAGGGTGCCCAAAATGAATAACGGTTTGCATGGATCACCAGGCCCTTTTGTACTTTTGTAAACCCCAAAAATTGGCACATTGGCAAGCCCAAACCTATCAGGACCTGTGCAGTTCTAACTTTAAATATGAATTTGTAAAAGGTGCTCTCAATGTACTTCCCAATTTTCTCAGCTGCAGCCCCACCCACTGTTCCACAGATCCGGAGGAAGTGGATCTCATTACTATGATTCCTGCCACCCAAATCCTATCAATTGTCACACCTGTCGTTTCTTCCATCACTCTGGGCCCCGACGCTCTGTTAGTTGCTCAGGTCTTAGCCAGTCAAATGGCCTTCCCTGAGGGCGTGGAGCTGGTTGAGCAGTTATCTCACCAGAAGCATAAACACTCCCTATACTCATTGAAGGAGGGGCTTTTTTTATTTTTGGTCACATGTTTGGATTCCCCCTCCTTCCAAACTGAGGTATTCTGCGCACATCATGATCCCCCCACAGTTGGTCATCCTGGTACTAAGAAATGCTTCAATTTAATCAAATGGACCTACAATTGTGTGGGTTTGACAAAAAAAGTTCCGGCCTGGATCGCTGACTGCAGTACTTGTTCTTGGGCTAAGTCAGACCACTCCGGTAGAAATGGTCTTTTACACCCCTTACAGCAGGTGGAGGGTCCATGGATGTTGGTGTCCGTGGACTTTATTGTCATACTCCCCTGCTCCAATGGGCAACAGCGGTGATGGTGGTGGTGGACCATTTCACAAAATTTCCCTCTTTATTCCTTGCAATTCTTTGATTACATCAGAGGAGACTACCCACCTTTTTGTGCGTCACGTGTTCTCAATGTTTGGTCTCCAATAGCAGATTATTAGCAACCGTGGTTCACAGTTCACAGCGCAGTTTTGGAGTGAACTCCTAACCTAAAAATCCTATCTATCCTAAAAATATCCCCCTGCCATTCTACAGCATACCATCCCCAGTCCAATGGACAGACTGAGCGAGTCAACAAGTCCTTGAACAGTACCTTCATTGCTATGCTGCGGCTGCACAGGACACCTGGGCCAATGACCTTCCCCTCACTCAATTTGCTTATAACAATGGAATGCTCGCATCTATGGGATTTTTGCCCTACAAAGCGATGTTGGGTTACAATCCTTTGTTTTCAGTTGGACCTTGCTTGCGGCCTGGGGTCCAAGCTTCCGCGGATCATGCTGAACATATTAGGTCAACTTAATCCTTGGTGTGGGAATAACTCACTAAAGCTAATGATGACTACAAGCAGTTCGCTGATCATAAGTGGCTCCCAGGTCACAATATAACAGTGGGCTCCTATGTTATGCTTGATACCCGCCATTTACATATTCAAGCGCCTTCTCTTAAATTCGCAAGTAAGCGTTCCAGCCCCCATTTGGTGGAAGAGGTCTTGGGAAATGGTGCGTTCTGGTTAAAGCTTCTGGCTCACTGGAAACAGCATCCCATCTTCCACGTTTCCCAGCTGTTACCTTTCAAGGGTATGGTTCCTGTGGAACCTAAACCAATCATCATCAATGATGTGGAAGAGGCTGAGGTGGAGAATATCCTGGCATCCTGCAAGTCTCACTGGTCCATTCAATATCTCGTGGCTTGGAAAGGTTATCCAGCTTATGAGAACAGTTGGGTCAAGACATGCAATTGTGAGAACTGTATGGAATTGGTTGAAGCATTTCATGAATCCCACCCCAATGCTCCCCACTCTTTCCAAAAAAACTGAAATGGTAATGGCGATCAAGTTACCCAAGGCGCACAAGCATGTGGCTCTTGTGCAGTTTCCAGGTGGTGGGGCCCTTCCCTTGAAAAAAGTAAAGGGTAATGTAAGTCCCAGGGAACGTCCTCTGGGCATTGATTGGGCCATTTTCCCATTCCTGAGCAAGAAGGCACCAAAGAGTATGGCTGTACCCCTCGCTACTCAGGGCGATCTCACTCATGTGGTAGATGAGCCCTGGGTAACAGCTCTCCCGCTTCAGATCCTGTTTCCAGTACCCACACTCACCTCAGCAGAACTGCTATGGGGAATCAGTGAAATCTGTGCTAAGATTGCCAAAATGAAATCTATCAGAACTAATTCGAGTGGCAATCAGCCCAATGCTCAGATTTCAAATAGTCAAAAAGGTATGAAGACTGATCTATCAGCCAGAATGCCTGACGGTTGCAATTCAGTTAACATGATGATCAAAAAAATTATTCCCCCTCCCTAAAATCATTGGGATCATCCCTGACAGGCAGGTAACAGCATCGGACACCATCAATGAGGGTTTGAAGCTCCCCGCTGGCAAATCATGCATGGTGCCTGATGCAATACTACTGACTTAACGAATAGCCCAAGGACTGAGCATGGGCGAGTTGGACATCCTGAACCCGTTTCCAACCAAATGGGCCCACCCCTATGTGGGTGGCCTTGAGGGATTCCTACTGATTGTTGGGCTAAACACCATCACACCAACCATTGGAAATGCAGCTGAGCCTCGGTTCAGATGTTTGATGTCAAACCAACAGTGACTCGGCCTACCGCTGAATTCTTCAATGTCAGTTCCCAGTTAAATTATCTGTTCCCCATTCCCAAACAATTTGCCAGTTAGGTCAAACTTGCAGGACCCGATCCTGGCTTGTTTTCCATATAAATCAACTACTATTTAATCAGTCACATCGAACTGAGAAAAATTGTTGGTCAAATTTTCTTCCTTAAATTTTCCATAAAAAACCTTCCCCAAAAATTTAGTTTTTGAATGTTGAGTGTTAACCTCCTTTTCCTCTGGCACTCTCATACCCCTCGGGGTTAATGGTTATGTTCGTCTGGTATTTTATTTTGTGCCTGTACAAACTTCTGGCTCACTGACAGATATTGGTGAAACTCATTTCCAGTTTCGTATTCGTCATACCAGCAGCAGTGCCTTGGGCATTCTAGTTTGCTGTTCAGGTGCTCTGGCACCTTGGTTGGCAGGCCAGTCTAATTCTTACTTGCTGTTCGCCTGACAGGTATATTTCATCAGGTATGGTGGTCTCATCTACTCCTCCAGCGTTCAAATGACCAGGCACATCTATTTCTACAGGGGCTCCCAATATGTAGTAACCAACGTCATCGTAACCCCTTCAGATTCCTCCCCAATGTTGTTTTCAACAACAGGCAAGGCCGCAATGGGGGTAGGAGAGATGACCACAGAAGATTGGGTAGCCTTAGAGCGCACATTTACCATCTTAGCTGGAGGGGTAGACACAACAGCTGTAGTAAGCTTGTATGGGCGTATGGTTGTTACAACCTTACAGGGCTTTGATTCAGTAGAAGGGGTGATAACCTTGTTAAGTCATACTGAGGGAGCAGGTTTTGTAGGGAGAATAGGCACAGGTGAATGCACTCCTGATTGTTCAACAGGCGGATGCTTTTTAGTGGTTAGATCCAAGGTTGTCACTTCAGCTTCATGTGGTGTGGCAAATACATGGAGTCCAGCCACATCTAACAAGGCCTATTTAATATCACGGATATTAGTAAAGTAGCGTTTCACTGAGATGATATGTCAGTCTAGAGAGGGCTGAGAGGCTAGCCCAGTTAACAGGGTGGCGATAGCATTATCAAGGGTAAGCATGTTTGGTGTTACCAACCTTTGCGCAGCAAGGTAAAAGCGTTCAGCAAAGGCAATGGTTGATTCACCTTCATACATGCTAAGGCGCATAAAGGCCTGTTTTTCCCTATGTAAACTTTGCTTTGATCCAAATTTGGCTAAAAAAGCTCCTTCACCTCAGACCAGGTGTACCCAGGGTCAGGTGGGTTACTATCATCTCTTGTGCTAAGCGACTTAAACAAGGAAGTATGTGACGAACTTTTTTCTTGTCAGTTGTGCCATCCTTGGAAGCTTCATAGACGTACAAAAAGGTAATAGTACATCCTTCACCAGGGTTGTATTTGTCCTTAAGGGGTAGTTTGAAAGGGCGCTGTTCAAGCTCCTCAGGGCGGGATAAAGCGCTTTGCCAGTTGCTTTCAAGAGCAACTACTCTTGGTGTACAGGGATCCCATGTAGTGAGCACCATTTTTGTAGGAATCCAGCTGGTTGGAGCTCACTGGTGCTAACGCCGCTGGATCTCACAAAAGAAATAATAATTTTAATAATTATAAACTGATAAAAAACTTGGGTTTTTAGAGTTTTTTATTAGTAAAAATGGAAGAAAGGGAAAAAACAATCTCCCTCAAGACTTGACCTGTCAATATTAAAGTATTTAGAGGGTCAAGGGGGATTCGAGGATATGTTCTGAATTTTGTAGCTTAGTTCCAAATTGTTAATATTGGGTAATAGAGTATGGGAACTCGAGATATCCACTTTACATTAATGGAATGAAAGAAGGGATTATAATTGGCTAGAACATACCCGTGAGGTAATGATCACATGAACTTCAGCCTATCCCCACTCAAGAACTTTTCTTCACCTTGGGGGACCCTCTCCAGCCCTATAAATGAAGGATCCCCACGCAGGTGGGTTGAAGGACTTGAAGGTGAGTGAGGGAGTGTTTACCATTAGTTGCCCCAAGGTCCATCGGGTGTTTGGGGTAATGTAATCAGTTGATTTTTCAGATTTTTGCCCATAAAGATTGCAAAATGGTGTTTCCTCAATTAATGCAGTTCCAACGTGAATTAGCCAGGGTCTTTTGGCCAATTCCATCAATATTATCATTAAAATTATTCTTAACAACCTCAGAATATTGCAAATGGATGACATTTCCCCTTTTCAGCTGAATTTGACCTAAAACATTCTTCTTGTTCAGTTGAGAAGGCTAATGTCCGACAAGGGCGTTAAAAACATCAGTTTTGTTGTTAATAATGATGGTTTGTTACAGTTACTTGGAGAACTGGGTTTTGAGATCCGTAAAATTTACAATATTGCCAAATCCTGGAGATTTCAACTACAGTCAATATATGATTTCATGATTACTTGAGCTACAGAACCATAGAGGCTGGTGATCTGCGCTTATTAGCTTGTTTGGACTTAGTATCTCTCCTGAGGAATGATGATTTCCCCCCAGTATTTATTAGTGTTTTCTTGAGACCAACCTTCTCTGTTGGTCAACTTGCTTAATAAAACCCAAGTTAGTTTTACATTTGAATAGTCCCTGGTTTAACCTGTGCACGTCTCCTTGATGAAGTCTCTAACAACATAGGTCATTTTATTTTGTCAATAATAACAACAGAATCTGGTAGACACTTGGGAAGTCCTGGTCCCCTCCATATTGAGGCACCCAAGCACCCTGACACTGATTTTCACTTTGTTATGGACTCCGCCCTGGGGTCTAACCATGTTTTATCTTTACTGGGTTACCTAGTGTTTTATAAAGTTTTACACCCTGTCCTTAATTCCCCTGCGCTCTGGCACTTTTTGAGGTGCCCTCTTTAATTTCTGTTAGTGACTAGTTCCCTTATGGCTTAGCTGTGCATTCCACACCCAACCTGGGAATAATTGAGTTACATAAATTCTCCTAACATCTTGAGCTGTTGAAACACCACCACTACTATGAATCAATGAGTTTTGATAATTATGTGACCCTCCGCTGTTGTAAGGAATTCATATGGACAGACCTTACCATAAAGCTACCTCCTCTTAATTGGTTAAACCCAACTTTTTCTGGTACACCATCTCTACTGACGCGGTGGTCCCTCTGGCCAATAATTCTGGTCAGTTTATATATTTTTCGTGGTCATCAATACCTCACTAAGTGGGTGAGGCCAAATTGGTCAGGTATTTAGGGGCCATGATTATGACTAGGTTTATCACCAAAGAAAAATTTTACTGGCTTGGATGCCCTTTTTCTGGACAATGGGACTAACTTTACATCCCAGATGTTTTCCAAGCTCAATGAATTGATGGGAATTTGTGGGGTATTGTCTACACTCTATCACCCTGAGACCACTGGCACTGTGGAATTAAGTAAAAAGCATTCTCTTTGATTTTTATATAATATTATTATGGTCAAGCTGTCTAGTTGGAATCTTTTCTTGCCTTCTGACGTTTTTTAATTAAAGATCTCCTATTTGACCATAGACACTCCCCATTTACCTTGATTTATGGGAAGCATCTGACGCTTCCTGTAAGTCCTGAGGAACGTCCCTTGGCTCTTGATCAGGCCATCTTCCCATTCCTGAATAAAAAGACACTAGAAAGGATGGCGGTACCCCTCATTACTCAGGGTGATCTCGCTCACATAGTAAATGAGCGATGGGTAACAGATCTTCCACTTTGGATCCCACCCCCAGTACCCACACTCACCTTGGAAGAACTGTTGTGGGGAATTAGCAAAATCTGCACTGAGATTGTCAAATTAAAATTGGTCAGGCCTAATTCGAGTGGCAATCTGGCTGATCCCTGAATCTCAAATGGCTGGAAAGGCATGAAGACTGAGGTATCGACTGGATCACCCAATGGTTACAATTCAATCAATAAGCTGATAGAACTAACATTGGGTGCCATAAACAAGGGTTCAAAGCCCTCTGTTGGCAATTCAGGCGTTGCAGCTGATGTGATGCATTGACCAAACGGATGGTTCAGTGACTGAGTGCAGGCAGGTTGGGCGTCCCAAACCTGTTCCCAACCAAATGGACCCGCCCCTATGTGGGGTGGCCTTGGGGATTCCCATCGCTCATTGGGCCAAATGCCATCATGCCAACTGTCAGAAATGTAACTGAGCCCAGGTTCAGATGTTCAAGGTCAAACCAACAGCAACTCGGCCCACCACTGAATTTTGTGGTGTCAGTTCCCAAGGAACAAACCTGCCCATTCCCAAACAATTTGCTGGTTAAGTCAAAATTGCAGGAACCAATATCAGCTTGTCACTACCCCAATTGACCACTATTTAATCAGTTGCATAGCACTGAGAAAACTGTTGGTCAATTTTCTTCCTTTTCCTTCAATAAAAATTTTACCAAAAAAACTCAACAATCTTTATTTTTTTTCTGACTGCATCCCTGATAACATTTCTCTGGTGGCCTGTCAGTCCCCATACCGGATGGGCTCTACCAGTGCTTTTGGTCACAATGGCCCTCTCCATCATCAATTGGGTCCCGCGAGTCTGATATTTTTGGCTCTACAATCCCGTTATCATTAACTTCTATCAGCAATACATGGGGATTTTGTGGCCATATGTCCACCAATTGCAAGAGAGAGTCCATCTCCTTGCCACCCCAGTTGAAATGGCCCCATATGCCAAGTAACTTATCGAGACTATCTCAGTGATTCCACCCCCTGCAGCAATACCCCCTGGGTTGGGAGAAGGTTCAGTGTGATTTGTCATCGGGATCATTCTACCATGTTGCTGCACCAATAAATTTGTTGTTTCCCAATGCCCAGGCTCCAAGTCATTCAGTCAACAAAGCCTCTGGCATCTGGATTGCTTTTTGGGTGCTTATGCATCCTGACTGGCAGGCCAGTCTAAACTCCTTCTGCTGTTTCCATGACAATTCCCTAAATTTTATAATAAGTGGTCCATCAAATGGACATAAGTCCCACCAAGTACTTTGGAATGTTGACTCCAACTTTATTTCAGCAACAAAGCGCTGCTTATTCTAATGCGCTGGTTTGGAAAGTAAGATCTTGTGAATATGACAGCAAAGACTAACAGCCTTATCCTCAATTCACCGTAGGAGATTTTGATTTTTATTATGATAACAATAGGTTTGGGTGAATTATCAAGTTGGTGAAAATATGTAAAGATCCTTTTGAGATTATCATGAAGACATCCACAGATGCCTACACTTGGAGGATCCTGTCAAAGGTCACTTTACTAACCAGGTGCACAATAAGTTCTTTATGAATTATCAGCATCTTTTTGGCTCAATGCCATTAATATCAATGAGTTAGTTGACCCCCATACATCTTTGCTCCCAGATGTCTAATCAAGTTGGTAAGTGTTGTAATTGGTTTGACTAACCATTTTGATTTCTTTAATTAAACATATTATATTTCTATTAATTATTAAACAGGGTTCAATTGTTTAGTATATAGTCACCAATCCACGGCCTCAGACTTTATATGTAGTTGCTAAAGTTTTCAGATTACTATTGGATAATCCAATGGGGATTTTAAATCCTTAGCATTATGAAAATTGATTGAATTTTATACTCATCTTTAAAACTTCAGGTTCCTTAATTCTTGATCACTAAATCCCGTGGCCTTGGTTTTCATATCAGTTGCTAAGATTTTAATCTTAATACCCTTATATGTCCTGCACCAGCATAAAATTCATAGTAATAGGGCCAATGGTTTTCTGATGGCCATCCACCAGTTTTTTTATTGCAATTGGAATATTTCTCCTATTGATAAAATGCATAGGCCCTATTCATTTACTGTCATGCCTAAGTTGTAGGTGACTCTTTTAGTCTGCTATTTTTAATTGCTGCTTAGTAACCTTAAATGGCACTAATCAGAATTAGTAGAGAAAAGAGTATATCTAAGCAGGATGATCATTTGTAAAGGGATTTTTTCAAAGTAGTCTACTATCAGCCAGTCCCAAAAGATTAATTTAGCAAGCCGCTTATCCCTAGGAAGTAGTTGATACTATGGTATGCTTATTTGATATACATAAAGCTTTATTTCTAATAACAAGGTTTTCTTTTGTGAGGTTTGGTCAAGTTATTTTTATCAAACATTATCTTATATTTTTGTGTGTTTATAACCTGTGCGCCAGAAATTCAATGCATCTGCACCAATTTCAACTGGCATGCACTAGCTTTATATTATGCCTTGCTCAGTATCAGCTTTACCATTATAGTGGAGCTGAATAATTGTTATTATAGTTGCCCAGAGATGTCCTGCTTATAGATTCTAGCTTCTTCAGGATGGCTCATATTAACTTATGGCTCTGAAGGGTGATGGCAAAGCATTTTTAGGTCAGAAGGGTCCATTTATTGGTAACTATCTTGTTTCATGACTACTAACACTATCATTGCAAATATGCAAAGGAAAATAATTATATGAGCTAATTAGAAATATAAGAAAAAATTCAGAATTAACTTTATAAATTCAAAATTCTTCATTATCTAAAGAATGCGTGAGAGCCTTATGATGTAGAGAACTCCTGGATCCTCCTTAACCAGAATCTTCACTTATCATGAGTATGATGTCCAAGGAGTGGTCACTTCTTCTTTTAAAGTCTAATTGCTGTGCCTCTCTTGTTCTAGTGCTTTGGGATAATAACTCTGGGTTTTGGTATACATTTTCACTCATTTTTAATTAATGCTCTGTCCAAATTTTATCTTTTGATAATTTCTGAATTCCCTAAAAAGTTCTTGACCATTTGAAGGCATTAATTCATTTTGTGACAACTCATTCATGTTGTTGAGCTCAAATTAGGAAGAAAGTGTCCAAAATGATCATTTCTTCAACTTTTTTTAGCTACAGATTGTACGCCATCTTGATTCCAACACTTTGTTATATATGCCCTTTTGAAAATCTAAATACTCTGACAGTTTAGTTTTATCATCTGTATATCATACTAAGATAAGTTAGTTGCAGCTTAATTTATAAAAAGTTGTTGCAATTGATCCATTGTCATTTACTGTCAAACAGACGCTATAGTTTATATTAGTAGAAACATCAGAGGCATAGTAATGGTAGGTAAAATTAAATTGGGGGTTTCTGGTAAATCCTATTCTGGATTATGATAAATTCTTTAGTTCACTTTCTTATAGATTCCCATTTGAAAAATTAAGTCTTGAGGCAGTAGAACACAGCAAGTCCAAATATTAAAGATTTATCATAAAATTGTAATTTATTTAAATTATAATTCTCCTAAAATTTCTCTATAATATACATATATCCTTAATTATACTAAAAAAAATTTAAAGACTTTACAAAGATGCATTGAGTAGCTACAATTAAAGATTACAAAATGAAATTTGTTGATTATAGTGGATGAAAGAACATTTTTGTTATAAAGTTTAGCATGCAGTTGAATGCCACCAAAGGGTGAGTAAACTATTATATTATACATAAAATCCAATATAATTATCTAGTACTAATTGATCCAGGAAACTTCAAAGACATGGTCTACCAAGCTGACTAACGTATAATCTTGTCCATACTACTGATTTAATAGGTTAGGGTGACATACTTAAGTGCACTAGGATTAATCCATGACAAAGCAAAGGACAAATATAAAAAAATGGTGATCACTTATTTACGGTCTGATGCCAAAAAAGGATTGATTTGTTTAGCAACTAGATAATGAGTTGGTCAATATGCCAAACTTGGAAACTTGCACAAATGCACACTCATGGATCTTAAAAAGTAGCCAGGTGCCAATTGAGGATGTCAATGGTACTTTTAAGATATGAATTGAAATCCCTGATGTTAGCATCTAAACTATTGAATTTTTGATATTTACTTTACTTTCTGCTTTTATATAACACAAGCAGAGTTAACCAAAGCTGTTCAGGTTATTTTATTACCACATGATTTTAATTGATGAATTTAGATTTTATATTATAGATAATTTAAGTCTCCCTTACTTTCCACCTGGGCCTGCACATTGCTAAATTTTGAAGCCAAGAAGCCTCTGACCCACTTCCCCCTCTGCCGTGGTCATCTAATACATTGCTGTTGACATCCTGATTATTTGTTTTAATCTAGGTTTCAGCATCATTTTGCTCATTTGAGCGTTTCAGCCTATTTTATTTTTCATCATTCTATTTTCTGATCAGTTTTACCTTGAATAAACAGCTATATAGTTTAAATTAAATGATAAATGATGATTAAATCAAAGTAATATTGCCAGGAATTAAACAAATGACCTTTATAAAATTTAAATTTAGAGCCAAAAACTGAGCCAATTATGTTAGAGTAGGTATTTTTAAAATCAATTTGGGTCTTGATTCAAAGTTTTGTTTTAGATTAACTTCTAAAGAGCCAAATGACCACTAACCACTTAACAAAACCATTTAAAATATTGAATTAATTAAATACCAAATTACTCAGCTGTAACAATGTACCTTTTACCATCAAAACATATCAGATTTTCATTTGTTACATATAAAACTTTTTATTTTATTATGAAAATAAAAAATCCTTTCTTAGTGGATACCTACATCATATAAGGAACCTACATGCTAAATTTCAAGTTTCTAGATTGATATTTTGAAAGATTTTGTGGTGAGTAAATCAGTCAATCAATCAATCAACTACTCAATCATTCAGTCAATCAGTCAGTCAGTCAGTTTGTGGTATTTCTCTTTTATAGTTATATTAGTGTCCCGCTTAGCAGTCCTAATTACCAGAACTTTAGAGGCGTTTGCTGACAGTATGCAGTTATCCTTTCCACAATTCATACTAAGCATCATCTAACTTTATAAGTGTATTGTCCCCTCAACCCAGAGACCTCTCCTAGACCCAAATTCTCCTCTTTCCATTTTTAGTTAATTTATATTTACTTGGGTTCACTGTATTCTAATTTTGTACTTTGTTATGTTCCTCCTATCTTTGTCTGCCATCAACTTGAAAGTTCTCATACTTCTTTCATAAGTTGTTCTCTTTTCACTTCTATCAAAAGCGCAACCACTTTATTTATTAAGTATTACCTCACCATTTATGTGAAAATTGGGAAGCTACTTATGTTTACTTTGCATAATTAGTATTTAATATAGTATCGCTCCAACTTTTTAAGGTTTTGTAATAGCCAAAGCTTGGTCACCAAGTATTTATTCCCAATGTAAACGCTAGATTTTTGCAAGGGTTCACTTCTAATACATCTATACTGCTAAGATGATGGGTTGTTATAGTAGTAGAAGTTTTTTGATTGTGAAGGCTGACAGATAAGCCTGTGATCCACATATGTTTACTTGACACTAGCCTACTATAGAGCCACTATCTTACTTATGGCAAAATGGTGTTATTGAATTTTACAATATTATAGAAGCAACAAATGAAACAAATGATACATTAGCACTTTAGTACCACTTTATGTTAAATTATATCTCTGACTACACCTTCTTTACTTCCCTCAAACCTTGAACTATACTGATTATAAATGAATGAAAAAAGATTATGGTAGCACTCATTGTCAAAAACTGATCCATCATTGAAACTCACCCTTTGCTTATATGCGAACCAGTGTATTAGTCATTTTAATAATATGGAAAGAGAGGAGGTCATTAAATTTGCTTGGTACATATGCAAAGCTGCGCACATAAGGGAACTACCTAAAGTCCTTTGCAGATGAGCCTAAATAGTACAATCTACTCAAGCTGTATAAATATCACATTCAAGGTAATGATTAAACGTCAAGGCCTATAAACGTTAATATGGCATGTTTAATATATACTGAACACAATCCAATTTACAGTACATCAGCCTAATCATATAGTGTTGGTCAAAGCTAAGCTATTTAAAGAGTTATCTTGCAATTGGATTTTTATAGATTGATTTTTTGTTAAATTTGACTTTGCTTCTGTTGAAATTCAATTCCTAGTTGATGTTAGCCTTGGCTAAGGAATAAGCTCAGCATTAGCCTTAGGGGTTGAGTCAATTATTAGATCTTGCTTGACTAGGATTTATGCATACAATGTTGAGAGTTGATATGATAATCTAATGGCGAGTGGATTGTTATTATTGATACAAACTTATTACATGATAAACTTGCCAATTGGATTACCTTTTTGAGAATTTATCATTTCTGAATTGATGAAACCAGAAAAGCTTTAAATTGACAAGTTGGTTGATTGTCAATCTGAGAACACAATAGGATGTGAGCAAGAGTGAAGCAAACCCATTTAAGGTTAAATTGATTCACATCAAGAGGTTGTCTCACATGTGATATATAAACCATATCTAATGAATGTAATCAATTACCCATAAGCTGATAAATGCCATATTATATAGCCTTTTGTAAACCAACTGCCACTGATGCTGCCTCAAGTAGTTTATAACCTCCACACCCCTATTCCCCATTATATTCCTCATTATAATTATACACCAGTATGATCACAATATTCATATTTTGGCCACCATATTTAAGGGCTGGCTTTTTATATATAAAATATATTTTTTTACCTACCTTTATTAAGTTTTTAGTTAACAGAGGTTAGCTTAGCTTGTAGAGGTGAGACTCAATATCCCCAGAGGCTAGGTGCTGGGTTAAAACACCTGGTTCAGTCAGCGCAACCAACTCCCAACCTTGAACTAGATGAAACCCTGCGGGAACTTGGGCAACTAGCGGCCAAAATGATGAACTGGAAAGATTGAAGGGGAGAAACCCTGAAGGAGTCAATAGAGGTCGCTGAACCACAATTGTTGGACTAATCCCAAAGAGGACCTCTGAGCCATAATGAGTGTTCAAGCCTCAGAAGGAGATGTTGTTGGTCTTTTGGATTGGTGGGTTGCCCTGAGATTTTATAGGGAAAGGTCACCAATGATTGTTAAAAATCAAGGGCCAGCAGTCTTCATACTGTTTGGCCTGGCATACTAATGGAGCACCTATTATTGAAAGTGTAAAATTATCAACAGCTTCAAACACCAGTAATCTAGTAAGAAATTTTTATAACTCAAATTAAATAAAAGCCTAATTAAATTATGAAGGGTAAGAGTATACTAAAGGCTTTCAATTATAGCCAATGTAGCAGATAATTTAGGATGGTGTGCTTCACTAGTGGATTTATCTTAATGTACTGTGAATAGAATGGTAGCTGGGTATGGCCCAGGTTTAATTTAGCACATTTCTGTTTGACTTTGATGGTTTAAAAGTGGCATTACTGATTAGTTTTACAGGACAGAGCTCTGCGCATAAGCCTGCCCCTAAAAGATCATCCATCCTTATGTGCTTCTTATGTGACAGTTGATCATGGAGGCTTTTTACCTCAACAAACCTTGCTGTGCACTTTTCAAGGTGCCAAAGAGTTATATCTGGAAATCCAGAATGGCAATCATGATATTGTTTGGCAATTTTCCTATATGATTGCTTAGGAGGCCCACCAATACAATCACATAGGTTGGTAAGATCAGCAAGTTGGAAGCTCCAATTGATGTGTAATGCCTTGGGCTTTTGCTCATACTCACGCTGGTAAGTGCAAGTTAGTATTGCACTGGCTTCTCCAGCATTAATCTGAGCTAACTTGGCTTCAATTTTCTCACAGCAATCTAATTTTAACTTAGTAAGTAAGGCGGTATCTTTTACCTTTATAAAATTATTCATAAGAAAGATCTATTGGAGATGTTTGAAAGGGCATTTCAAATGCACCATGGAAGTCCCCAAACAATATATCCCAAAATAGGAGCCCAAGTTCCATAAAAATGAGTGAACTTTCACAGTGAAGTCCCTCATAGCCCTTCCTCTTGTAGTGCTCTAAGGCTAGAGTCTCAACTGTTACTGAATCTCCTTATTTTGAATAATATTTACTCCGAGTTTTGACCTTACCATCAATTAATCTGGTGTGCTCACCCAGAATTTCAATTATAGGATATTTTTGCAGTTTGTAGTGAGAAAAGTCAGGTATATCAAGATCATTGATAGCTAAGAAAACCAATGATGAACTTTCAAGCTTCAGCTGTTTTATCCTGTCAATCCTCATAACAAGATCATTGTGGCAGGATGACAAAGTGTAATTATCATGGATTTCACTGATACAAGTGGCAAGTGCTGCCAGCCCACCCTGCATGCAGTTTGAAAAATGAAAATGCTGTACCAAAGCCAGTCTACTATACCAGTCCCACGTTTTCCTTTTGAAAGATGTTTTGAGACAGCAAACTTTCTAATGTCCGCCTCCTCAACATAAAGCTTCATTTGAGCCAGTGTTGCAGCACCCATCTCCAGAAGCGTTGTATACAGCCAGCCTGCTGTGTACCTTAGTTGAAAGTTTTTACCAGTGAAAGATTGAGCAGCATCAATCTCTGACTTTCATGTGGGAATGTAAGATTTGCAGATCCTCCATAATATGTTAAATCTCTCAAAGTTGGCACAATATTTAAGCCCATCATGAGTATGAGCTAATGTGTTTGCAGCTCTAATAAAACCATCAAGCTGGGCTCAACTATGAAACACCTCTGAGGATCGCATAATTTGATAATTTGGGTAGCATACGCTCCCAATGTGCCCTTTAATGGCTTTTGGATAAAGCCCTACCCTCAAAAGGAACCTCACACAGATAAATAACCTGTATAAGCTTGAAGCAAGAGAAACAGGCTGCATCTATCTTTACCATGCGCCCCAATATCCTACTTGCATAAAAAACAAAGTTTTTCTATATATCTTTTTCATTGGACTCACTTCCAAGAGAAGAAAGTAGGCCTGGCTGAGAAGTTGTAGGAAAAAGCAGCTCCTATGTATGAACATCATCCTACAGATGAGTAATAAAAAATATAGTTACAAGATCTGGATCCTTGGTATAATCCCCTTTGAGATAAAGTTCCTGTAACTCACTTTGGGTGACCACTTCATTGATCTCATCAAAAGTTACAAGATTACTCAAAGAGTCACTTATGAACCCAGAATTTACAAGCTCAGTTATGGAAGCCTCCAGAATCTTGGCTGGAAGGGGTCCTTCACCTTTTCTATAGCTTGAAAAGCGGGTTTCCAGATCTTTGACATGAATCAAAACCACTTTTTGCATGCAAAGCAAAACTACCAGGTATTGTAAGCTCTCTAACATAAATTAATCTGCTAAAAGGTTTATCTCACCTGATAGCTGTCTATATGTGGAAATACACTTTACTTCATCATCATTTAGTAAGTGCTTTTCCATAGTAATGATTGCAAACAGCCACTCATTAAAAAATTTCAAAGTGGTATGTGGATGTTTCTTGAATAAAGGTTTACCTGTTGCTCCCCTCTGAGTTTTATTCTAGAGTGCATATAATGTTTAGACATATATTAGAAATATTGGTTTAAAACTAATGTCAACACCATTAAATAGTTTGATTCCTAATTCTACCTTAAAACTAATCAACTTAATGATTCATATGCAGAAAATTCTAAATTGCACTAAACTGGAAAAAATAGATGCCCTCCCCAACTATACATTAAATTTATTGACTCTATAAAGAAAACCTATGTTCATGCAGCTAATGATAGTTTCTAGATGCAATCAAAACTAATGAACAAGGAGACCAAGCAATACTTCTAAATAAAGGTATAACTCTAGATTTTTCTCAATTAGCATCCATTATTCACAACTGGAACCTTCGAGTATCAATCTTTGAACTTTTGTAAAGTAAAACCAAGTAATTTACTTGCTGATCTTAATCAGATCATTAGTACCCTTCCCTAGAGTATACAATGCATCTATATGCCATATCCAATTATACTGGCCTTATATTAAAGCAAAAACCAAACCTTATACAAAGTAGATTAATTTATACGATAATTACATGGTTGATAAATAATTGTTACTGGTGGGGATTAGATAGTAAAAAAGGCAGGTTAAAGATCAATGTCAAACCCAAACTGTTTAAAAATTGCTTTTTATATAAGTTGTATTTTTAATCTCAACATTAATGTAGGTTAAAAAAGGAAACTAAAGCTTATTTAAAGTGATAAGGCAAAGCTTAGATTTATAACAACCCAAGTTTGGGCTTTAGACAGTTAAGAATGCTTTATTAAGCACAGCTTCTTAACTAGGGTTTTTAATAGGCTACTTATATCATTTTTACTTTATTGAAGCATCTTATCCTGACCAATACTCGCTGCCTATTTTAATTATCTAATAGCTGTAATCACAAACCTCTGGCAAAGTAGAGGAAGTTTTTAAAAAAATATATAGTAAAATTAGCATAATCTGTTGCTTTTCCCTATTAGTTAATTATCACCTGATTCGAATTAAAATAAATAGAATATATAACAGATAATTATCGAACTGCTTGCCCAAAATCATTGCACATTAATTAACAAATTCCAACCGCTTAGTAAAACCAGACTAACCTATCAAATCAATCGAATAATAACATAACGCTCAGCTGAAACAATAATGCTTGCTATTAAATCGTATAATCATATATAATTTTTACATTATATATAAAACAACTTTTTATCATAAAAATTAAAAATCTGGCCTCAAGGTGCACTCGGCCCCCCTTCCGTCCACCATGTTAGAATTTTAAAAACTATGCATGCCATAATTCTGGCTGGTTATCGCATCATACACATACTTCCTTTTATTACAAACAACTAGAGCGTTGGTGCCCTTCCCTAGATTATACTATGAATATAAACGCCATACCCAAGTTTACTGCCTCTATATAAAAACAAAAGTCCCAACCCTTTTACAAAATAAAATAATCTGTAGTATAATCAAATAATAAATTGTTGTGGTTAGAGGGGATTAGATAGTAATAATGGCAGGATAAAAACTAATAGTAAACCCAAAGTGTTTAAAAACTAGCCTTTGAACTGAAGTTGAATTTCTAACTTCTTGTATTAGTGTAGGTTATTAAGGGGAAATAAAAGCTTATTTAAACTGTAAGGGTAACTCTTAGAAAAAACATAACCCAAGTTTTGGCTTTGACAGTTAAGATTGCTTTATCAAGCAATGCTTTTTAACTAGGGTTTTTAATAGTCTATTTATCTTAACCTCTACTTTATTAAAGCATATCTTATCCTGACCAGTATTCACTGCTAATATTAATTATCTAAAAGCTATAATAAAACCTATGCCTTCCAAAATATATAAGATTCTGCAATTTTCTATATATTAAAACTAGCATATACTGCAGCTTCAGCCTGTTTATTAATCAACAGGAAATTCGACTTAATTAAAATAGAATCAATAACATAGATAGCCACCAAACCGCAAAACCAAAACCATTGCTCATATAAATCAACCATGTACTAACCGCTTGGTAAAACAAGGCTGAACTTTTTTATCAATCAAATAAGAAAAAAACCCTCAGTCGAAACAATATACTGTTTGCCACAAAATCATATAATCATATATGATTTTTTACACCATATACAATAAACCTTTTATCATAAAATTCAAAAAACTGGTCTCAAGGTGCACACGGACCCTCTTCCGTCCACCAATATTAGAATTTAAAACTCTGCATGCTATAATTCTGGCTGGCCAAAGCATCACACACAAACTTCCTTTGTTTTAAACAACTTTAGTATTAGTGCCCTTCCCTAGATTATTCAATGCATAAAAACGCCATACCCAAGTTTACTGGCCTCTATATCAATACAAAAGCCCTAAACCTTTTACAAAACAAAATAATCTGTAGTATAATCAAATGGTTAATTGTTTTGGTTGGAGGGGATAGATAGTAAAAATAGCAGGATAATGATAAATATTAAACCCAAACTGTAAGCAAAACTTGCCTTTTTCGCAGAAGTTGATTTTTTTACTTTTGGCATTGATGTAGGTTAAGAAGGGGAAACAAAATCATATTTAAACTGATTTGGTGATGCTCAGACATTGACAACCCATGTTTGGGCTTTGACAGTCTAGATTGCTGTACTAAGCACATCTTCTTAACTAGGGTTTTTAATTGGTTATTTAAACTTATTTTAATCCATTGAAGCATACTTATCCTGACCAATAATCGCTGCTGTTTTAATTATCTAATAGCTGTAATCACAAAACTCTGGCAAAATATAGGAAGTTCTGCAAATACATATTAACAACTTGTATATTCCGCAGCTTCAACCCAATAGTTAAACAGATGATTCGAATTAATTCAAATAGATTCTATAATAGATAACTACCAAACCACTTGCCCAAAACCATTGCACATTAATTAACAAATTCCAACCGCTTGGTAAAACCAGACTTAACCTATTAGAGCAATCGAATAACAAGCCGCTAAGCTGAAACGATATACTGATAACCATATAATCATTAATCATATATAATTTTTACATCATATACATATAGCTTTTTAGAATAAAAATTAGAACCCTGCTTCGAGGTGCACACGGATCCCCTTCCATCCACTAATGTTAGCGCTTTAAAAATATGCATGTCATTATTTTGGCTGGCCATCGCATCGCACATAGTTTCTTTTATTATAAACAACCAGAGAGTTAACACCCTTCCCTAGATTATAAAAAATGGGAAAAAACCTCTTTTAAAAAAGCTCTAAAAAGTATTAAATAATTGAGAAATTATGAATCCTCAACAAAACATTTTTTTGAAGTCAGCACCATCTTCCAACCAGACTTATAGAATTTTGCTCACAAATACAATTTATATCTTACTAGCCGATTTACCCGTGCTTCGCTACGGTATCTATAAAATTTCAGATTTTCAATTTATTAATTTAGATTTTATATTATAAATAAATAAACCACTCAGCCAAATCTAATTGCTCAATCGAATCAACCAAAATTTATTAACCACTCAGGTAAACCTAACTGAACTTATCAAAACAACCAATAACTAATCACCCCTCAAAACTAAACTGTGTCCTATCGATTCGACCAAAAGCCATTAACCACTCGGCCAAACAAAATAAACCTATCGAATCAATCAAATAACACCAAACTGCTACCGAAACATCTCTTTATACTTAAAATCATTATGTGAAATATCTTCCAAACTACTAAAGCAACTTCTACTTAACTTGCCAAAAGTATTTTATTAATTAGGTGAACAAAATTATGCAGGTTTTAAAATTATAAGCCTAACATCCAGATACTCGTGCTTCGCTACAGTATTTAGTTTATCAGATGATGATAAGCTCACATTGTAGCCTGTAGGCTGTGCCAGCACTACTCTCGAGCCACTTGGACTAACAGCTCCGCTGTTGCCCTCGTGGCTGGTGAGCTGATTATCCTAACTATAATCTACTTAAACTCTAATACTGATTTTTGTTGAGTTTCAGGTAAGCAATTTGGTGAATTATTAGATAATATTCGCCAATTCTCACCCACTCACCCAAATAGATTGACCCTATCAGACTCGAAGGTTTCAGATGTCAGTCAGTACGTCAGTGAAAATTTTTTGTTAAGTAGATTTATAATTTCTCGACATTTCATACTTTTTAGAGCTTTTTTAAAGGAAATTATTTTTTCCCAGAAATTTTTTAAAAAGGTTCTTTTTTCCCAAGAAAAACTTTACCCCCAGTTCTTTTCCTCCCAAAAAAATTAGTGCATTTTTATAAGAGGCTCTTTTTTTAGTACTAGATGGTCCCCTTTATAAGAGGCTCTTTTTCCTAGTTTTATAAAATATTGCTATCTATATAACCTTTTTGACACCTTACTATTTCTCCATAAAAATAAACCTCATTATAACCATCTAGTACTAAAAAAAAAATAAACCTCATTATATATATATTATATAATATCTATAAACAAAAATATACTAATTCATTTTATCAAATTTAGTTGATTTTATTGGTTAAATTATACTAAATTTACTGATCACCATCTACTTTGATTCATCTTATTAAATTTAGATTTTTTTATTGGTCACCGTATGCTGGATTTACTGATCGTCATCTACAATAATTTATTTTATTAGATTTGGTTGCTTTTATTAGTCAATCTATGGTAAATTTATTGATTGCTATCTAAAATAATTCATTTTATCAAATTTAGATGAATTTATTGGTCAAATTATGCAAAAATGTTAGCCATCTATAATGATTTTAGCTTGTCCCACTACGATCTTATACTGCCTGGATTTTGAACACCTTCAGCCATAGGACATATACCATATCAAAAGTTGCTTTGAAGCTATCGCTTCACCGATGCCGGAATTAAGTTTATCCGGAGTTTATTAGTCCCACAGTTTATCAATTGCTTCCGAGCCCATTTTGATATACTTACAAAATTATTGGTCATATAGTTGACCATTACTTACAAAAGTAAAATGTGACCTAAGTTGGAACATCCTCTATTTTTGAAGATGATCATCAAAATTGGTCATGTAGTTTCATAGTTATGCACGAACAAACAGAAAAAACGTACATACAGTCAAATTGAAAATCTTCACTTTTTTCAAAGTCTATTAAAAAGAATTTATATACCATAACCAAGTTTACTGCCTCTATATCAAAACGAAATTCCTAACCCATTTACAAAGCAAATCAATCTGTAGGATAAATCAAGTGATTAATAAGTAATTTTGACTAAAGGATTAGTTAGTAAAAATGGTAGTATAAAGATTTCTCTTAAATCCATGCTGTTTACATGCCGTTTAAAAACTTGCCTTTTTGCAGAAGTTGCATTTTTAACTATAAGTTCTGATTTAGGTTAAGGAGGGGAAACAAAGCTTCTTTAAACTGATAGGGTAAAGCTTAGATATAATAACAACCCAAGTTGGGCTTTGATGGACAAGTTTTCTGTGTTAAGCATAGCTTTCTAGATGGGGTTCTACTTGACAATCATAATAACCTATACATTATTGGACTTATCAGATCATGAACATTATTCAATGCTTATTCTAATTATCTAATAGCTATAATCATGTACCTATTCCTGGATCAATTTTGAGGTTCTCAGTCCATGGAGTTCCTGGTCTATCAGAACATTGTGCATGGAGGTTTAATGTAATTTATTCTATTTTATCATTGATTTCTTTTCCCTATTTCCACCTATAATTGGTGTAGTATTGTCCCCAGGTCATCTCACCTTGAAAAAAATAATATTTGTAGTTCTGTATATTTTTTATATATTTTTACTAGCAGCCTGTCAAAATTGGCACAGGCATATAAAATTTCAATTGAACTGGTGTTATATATTGATTTAATGTATAATTTTTGATTTTGGAATGTAACACTATCCTAACTCCATTAAAAAAATCTTATTAAAACAAATTATACTGAAATCAACCTTGTGACCTCCTATTTAAACCTTTTCTTGAATTATCAATTCCTTTATATAATTTCATTGTACAATAATTAATGGTCCTTATTGTTAGAGAATTATATATCTTTAATGAAGTAATTCATATATTAATATTTTTACCTTCTCTAAATAAAGGATAGCCTTATTTATCTTTCTTGTTGTTTATTTGTGTAGATCTTTGGCACAATCATACCTATACTAAAGGATAAGAACTTTACCATTTAGTTATGCTTTATGGTTGAGATATTTAGGACTGGACAACCATATCATGTGAATAGCAAGTAAAGGCACTTCTTGTTACTTAGGTGGTGCTCACTACAAGGGCTTCAGTAGCAAAAAAGTTACATTTTTACCTTACAATGTACTCAATTCAAGAAGGAGAGAATTTCAAAAACTGGTAATATGTCACCTTTCATGCTACTTATGCTACTCCTGATTGACTGGCTTTGGACAAAGTCAATTTTTAATATTATTCTAGATTTGGGGCTTTTAGACTTATACCTTCTTTTTGAAGTAGCTGGGACAGATTAGGGGATATGATACTTTAGGGATTCTGGATCTTTGACCAAGAACAATATGATCTAGTTCCTGCTTTATTCTATCATCAGATGAATCAGGACCAGCTGGTATAATAGTAGAAATTTTTTGGTCATTGAGATAATGAAAATGACAATAATCTAAGAGCCTTTCCTAGATGAGGCAATATGTAGTGGGGTATTAACAACTCACCTTTATAGATCCTCAATTGACCATTTTTGTCACAATGCCTAAATAGTGAAATTGTTCAACAGAAACCAAATCAATGTGAAAGCACTTAAGGACCTATATAAGCAGCTTAAAGCCATCTTCCAAATGGTGTGCCAGGTTGTTAATGTCAACCATAACCTAAGTGTCCAAATCTCCAAGCATTCAATTGGACTTTATAATCATTTAAAGTAGAATGTGTTAGCCTTAGGATATCAAGCCATGGACAACCACAGAGTTACTAATGAATGGGTACAGAAGATGGCTCGCCTTTGGGAGATGGTCAATCAACGCCATGTTACTCTATGATTTAACACGTTAGGCAAAAGCAATAAGCCCTCAACCAATAAACTCAATGCAAAATGGGGGCGTCTGCACAGCACCTAGGAAGATACATTGAGGCCATCAACCACCACATGTCCAAGTTTCAACAGATCAAAATTAAACAAACAGAAAAGCAACAGGATATTATAAGATTGAGAGGATTAGTCTGTATACTACAACAAATCAGTGGAGACCTTCTCCAGTCAAACTGCGAGCTATGACATTATATTCACAAAATTCATAACATAAAAATACTTATAAAATTCAATTAGAAGACCTTCACACTAGTGTGCGCAACATAAAAAGACTTCTTTATGGACCTGCAACAGTTTAAGCTGAAATATCTTTTTTTAGTACTAGATGGTCCCAAAGCTGAAATATCTTCAAGAAAAAAAAAATTTACTACTTAGAAGCTGATAATTTAAGGTGAGATACATTATGGCAGATGTAAATGCACTCCCAAAACTCTGCCCCTGCTAATTAAAATCTATATGAGAAGGAACCCCTGAAAAAAGGTTAACCAATAACCAATGCATTAACCCAGCCTTGATGCACCGCCCTCATTGCTTGTTTTGCCTCATTCTTTGGTGACCTCAACCTCTTAGCAGAGTCAAACTCGCGCCAGTAACCCCAGACCTTAGGTCAGCGCTGCACTGATGATGAAAGGATTCAGAAGTTTCTATCCAGGATTCCAGTGATTAATCTGGTTAATATTCCTAAATTTTATAAGTATGGGAAATGTAAAGTCATCTTTGAGATGTTCAAGAAGACCATGCAAAGAGATGAAGATATTTTTTAAGCCACTACTATAATTAACTGTTTAGATTACCAGTGTTGATATAATCATATAATACTTACCTGAGAAACACTGGATCATGTTAATATGTAAGCTCAGCTTTGTGAGTGTTTGGAAGCCTTAAACGCCTGGATGTTTAAAAGGAATTTACAACCATTTTTGGGCTTCACATCTGTTGTACAATGGTGCTATACTCAAGAATCCTGATAGTCAATACCTGAAGCAGTCTAATACTCATGACAAGTATATTACCCATCTTTGAGTGTGTTAAGTCACGCTTGGGTCCTGTCAACTAGAGTATTCATCTTATTGTAATTTTAGAAAAATGATCTAATTGAAAACATTTACTAAAAAGAGGTATATAATAAATGTCATAACTTTGCTTTAGTATAGAATAAGGAGTTTATATGTTAAATTTACCTTATAACCCCAATAAGGAAAGGGAAAATAATTTAAATGGAGGAGGATTAAGATGGGAGGCTCTTGGTCAGGCAATTCAGATAGATTATATAATGACTTTTTAGCATATTATTGATAGGGCAAAATTTATGTTGAATGTGACAAATTGGATAGATTTGGTTTTACTTAAGTGATCCTTGGGCAGATAGTTGATTCTTGCCCTTTTTCAGATTCATCTTAATCTACTTCTTCATGTGCCACCTTGTGTAAATATGGCCTAAATTTCAATGATCCTTCATTTCAAGTTAGCAGAAATTTTCTCAGGTTATTGTAAGCTTGAATTTGTCTGATGGGATTTTCCTAACATCAAATTGAACCTTACCTATTATCAGATTTTAACCATATAATTTATTGATGGGATTTCAGTAACACCCTTCTTGGGTTTAGGCTTTGGTTCTTATAAAATTCAAATGGTTGATATTTTCCCCATCATGTCCTAAATTAGAATATTTGTTATAATGCACTTTAAGAATATTGGAATTGGAGTACCAACTTAAGAAATGGCTATATATTCATTTGATAATTATTCCAGTTTTCTATAGACTTGATTAATTATTTGCTCCCAAGTTTGTAGGTTAAAATATATGATCCCATGTGGAATCTAATTTTCCTCAGAGCGCTATACAATTATCATAGTTTAAGGCTTAATATGAAATCTCAAAAATGGGTGATGGTTGGTGAAATGCATTTTTTGTGTGGCCTCTATTTAACAATCTTGGCGAGATTTGTCTACCTTTGATTAAAGTTGTATAATCCTATGATCAATTCCTCTAATTCTTTTCTAGGCTCTTAGGTATTATCACTAGTAACTTTGTGGGATGATAGAAAAGTGATGCCAGTTTTTCTTACATATAAGGCCTTTAATGGTGACATTTTGGTGATACAATAGAAACTTATCCTTTAAGTCATAAATGTACATGAAAGATGGTGGTACCAATATAATGTATTGGTAGTGGCCATATTGCATAGTATCAAACTTAAACTCCATTTTCTTTTTCTAGATTTAAATTAGTTGTTAGTTTGTAGGGCGCTGAGTTTAGTTATAAAGTTCTCATGTTCGTGGCCAATATTCTCAAAACTCTTTAAGTAAAGTTCTTCTTGTTATTGCATAGAAGTACCTGCGGGAACCCATTCCTAGTAAATATATTTTGGTATAAAATGTTAGCAGTAGCCTTGGGGGTCTACATGGGAATGGCGATTGCTTTACAAATTTCTATGAAATTATCAATCCCTACAAGGATGCATAGATTTACCTTCTGTGGATTCAAGCAGTTAACCATGACATCTAAGTTGACAATGTTAAATGGCTTCTGATGGTTCATTGGCTGATACATGTACTTGGCCTTATGCAGTTCTTATTTTTTCAAGTTATGCAAGCGTCTGAATTCTACTACATAGTACATTATTCTTTCTCAATAGTTTGTTCCTTAATCCATTTGTAGGTTTTTCTGGCTCTTTCATGTCCCAAGGTATTATGGGCTTCCACTATAACTAGTAACCATACTGAAGGTTTCAAATAAGGCAGCCAGTTTTGAATTTCTTTTAGGACAATCCATTGATAACTCTAGTATCTCACTTGTGTCATTTCAACATCTTTTGAACTGGTCCATCTTCATCCTCCTTAGAGTCTGACTTCATGATTAGGTCATATAAACCTTCAACTTTTCTATTATATAATTGTAGTAGAGTAATCTGGTCAGTCCATCTACATTCACGTGTCTCATTTAAGCTCTATGGATAATGTTCATGCTGTAATTCTGAAGTTAAAAAACATTGGGATAGTCTTCCTGTCAAAATTTTTTATGCTTTGAAGCTATTTTAAAGAAGCGTGGTCTGTAAAAACCATAAATTTTGTACCATACAAATGGCCAGAAATTTTACTGCAAGGAGAACGCATAGGCACTCTTCTCCTAGAAACTGTAATTTTGCTCAGCTTTTGAAAGCGTTTTTCTGTAATAGGCTACCCGGTGGTCAATGCCTTCCTCATCCAATTTGAGAGAATGGCTCCTACATATAAGTTTAAGGCATTTGTAAATATGATGAATGACATCTCATAGTTTGATATTGTAGATTCAGTCTTCTCTTCAAAAATCCAACATGGTCTAAATACAGTTCTAAGCTTTAATCCCCATACAAAGGGGTGTTTTTGGAAAGCAAACGGACAAGAGATTTATCTAGTTGTGCGAAATTGGAGATTACTTGATGGTAATATCCCATCAATTGTAAGAAGATTGTATATATTAGAGGCTCTTCAGCTCAGGAACCTTGAAGATTTACTCACCTTATTAAATGTGGGTTGAATTCCTTCCAGTGATATGGAATGTCCTAGAAATTCCAATTTTGGTGGAAGAATGCACACTTCAGAGGTTTCAATTTGATGTAGTATTGTTAAAATCTATAAGTTTTCTGATTATTCTCAGTTAATAATCCCTATAAATATATTAACTGCACAGGTTTGGGTTGTTGTGAAATTCTCTGCATTGTATGATAGTAGTTGATATAATTGTTATAATAGTATGGCAACTATTATCCAGAGTTGAATTGAAGTACTATATTTAGTCCAACGCTCGCCCAATATTTCATCTCAAAATACTCATGATGTCCTGTTTAGGGATTTTTTCCCTGGTATCGCCTAACTTAATCTATGTTCAGATCCCTGTTTATTGTTTCACTGTGACACAAAGTTGGCAGCAATCCCCAATTTAATTCAGCTTCTTCTCTAGATCCCTGCCCAGATCCTTATTCTTTATCTTAAAGAGCCTTTCAATTATAGCACACAGCAATAATTCCTTGAGAAAGAACAGAACTCAAAATGGATTCTTTTAAATTATATTAATATTAAACTTTCAAAAAAAGTGTCTTTTTTATTAGAGAATTCTTTAGGTAATTTATAGTGGGGTTTTGGCGCCCAACTCTCAGTTATCACCTCTTAATGAAACGGTAGCTGTTGCTGTTAAATTACCCATCTTCATTTTAGCAGTGATGGTCTTCTCCATCCTGGCTAGGATCCAGTCATTGGACATCCTTAAAACCAAAAATGTAAAGAGTCATAAAACGTGTCCCTAACGTTTTCCTCTCAATCTCAGTGAACCAACTATATTTGGCAAGCGACCTGCTTAGGTAATGGGACTTGTTTCCCATTAAGGCAGGTCATTAACCAACTGATCAAATCGCTAGTTGCAGTTGGCATCACTTGCCTCGCAACTTAATCCTTAAATTCCCAATTGGTCAGTAATGTGTCCTGACTGATCCCAATTGGTACACTTGATAGTTAATCAACTATAAGATTCCACTATTTTGTTGGCAAATCTGTCTGACGAGATCTTAAGTATTCATAAGGATCAATCCCAACGGATCTGACCCAAGCAAATAGCCTAAAATCCCCTGAACATAATTACCTCAAAATCAGGATCAAGCGATATCCAATTCACTTCACTTTAGGGAATTAACCCCTAGCAATCCCTGGTAATCTAGTCAGATGGGAATATGGGCAAAAATCCCAACACATCCTACCTCTTGCCTAGATTTCCAGCGAGAAAAGGATTAGGGCAGGAGAACACTGCTTTAGACACTCTATCAAGTACTTCATTTGTTCAAGCAGAGTAAAACCATCAGTATTAAATGCTGCTTGGGATGACCTTTGGCTTGCAGCTCTCTTCCTCTTCCTCCTTGCTACTGCCTACTAAGAGCATAGTCCTCATGACCTTATTTCATGCTGGGATGATTGATTTACTCAGGATGATATTAATCCCAGGATCTGTTTCCCCCCATCAGGGCATATGACCCGCTGTCATATTCAGGGTTCTTATCTGGCATCCTTAATTTCCTGATTTTCTCCTCATCCTCAACATAAGATTCTTGCCATCAATGTTTGTTTTGAAGCACAATTAAAAATGCTTATTAATGTTTGCCCTTGTTATTTTCACATAATAATTCTTGGCTCATATCATTCTTAATTTTTTTATGGAGAGCTTATCCCAATAATTTTGAGTTTAATTTCTCTGAAATTGGAGCTTAATTAATTTTAGAGTGCATAATGTCAATCATCATATAAGTCCAACATCCCCCTTTTGTCCAGCTCACATGTCAAATTCTGAGTCTCAGTACCAACAGCTGCTTAATAGCCTGTCTAATAAAGACCTTTGACTCTTACAGCTAATGAGTTGATCTGCACGCCAGAACCTTTTCTATTGTCCTTCCAGGGCACATACTCCTAATCTAGTACCATTAGTCAGTCTTTCCATGGAATTACCAGAAACAGTAACCAATCCCACAGAAACCATGTTAGTGATTATCTTAAATGACTCTTGACCAATCCTTCCTCTGTCATCAATTCCTGAGTTAGATTTTGAAACTCCCCTTGATTGGCTCCTTTTGCAGATACTTTTAACATCATCACCAAACTTACTGAAGCAATGACCTTTGCTCTCAATTGTTTGTTCCTCACCAGATTGGACTTGCTTCCAGAGTTCCTCTTCCAACTTGATCAATATTACAAGCCAGCTGTCTTAGCCACCAAACTAACCATAAGCAACATTGTACATTTTGAACTTCCCTATGCAGAATTAAGAGCTCAAGTCACAAAGCTTTGTCCATAGCTCTGAATTCTTCCGATCTTAAAAACATTCAAATCAGGATATTGCAGCCTATGCTCTTCACTTTTCTGGCCAAGTTTTTCAAAGTTGGTCCATGAAGCTTCCAGCCTCTCCCAGTTTCAATTGATCTTTCTGCTTCAGCTTCTGAGAAGCTTGTAGTCGTTGCTTGCAGGATGCCATTTGCTCCTTTCATAACTATCACGTTTCTGGCGCATCCCATCGGTATTTTCACTGATGGCTTAATAGGGGGCATGATTTGGCAACCCCCACCTAGTATCCCATGCTTGTTGCCAGCCCATATGTCTGGTGTTCTTAACAAAGCCCATCACCAAGTGCTCAAGACCAATCTTCCAGCTCTGGTACCATACTAGGATTACTCAGGGTTATTCAACAACTGCCTCTTCTTGTACTGTTACTTTTCTCCCTGATCCAGGGTATCACGTTTGGCATCTTCCAACATTTTAACTTCTCTCCCCCTAGTTTCTTTCTCGCAGGGAAATTCATCTGTGCAACAAACTTGATTTTGTGTAGGTCTAGCCCTTTCTAGCATCCAATCTCACATAGAGTTTAATGAGTTATTTACTCCTAATGTGATCCATTCTCCCTCACCAAGAGGCAATATAGGTGGAATCATCCCAAAATTGAGGATAACTAATAAAAAATAAAGATTATAAAAATATATCGGTTTTTAGGGGAGGATACCCAAGTGGTAGAGTAGGGACCTCTACCACTGCCTCCTTGAGTTCAATTCTGGTACTGGAACTTTGGGTAGGGGACAATTATGACTGTGTTGGCATTGCGCACCAATGCCCCAAACCAAGATAGCGAATAGCAAAGGCGGTCCATGGAGTTCCTGGCCTATCATACACCGCGCATGGAGGTTTTCCAGATTTTATCCTCCTTTCCCATTCATTCAATTTCCCTTAATTGGTGCAGTATTGTCCCCAGGTCGGCCCACCTCAAATAAAATAAAATAAAAAGATATTGGTTTTTCTATGAGTTTTTTTAATAATATTTTTTCCAATGTTTATATCAATCTTTTATTTTTTTCTTCCTTTTTCCATGGGACTTGCCCTTTTTTCAGTTCTGCAGTCCATCTTTTTATTTTATCCCCCAAACTGGATCTTAGGTATACTTAGGCCTACCAGTTTTCTATGGTTCAGAGGTCTTACTTTTTAAGACTTAACCATCTAGTTTGGTTCAGCGGTCCTTTTTTTGGGCTGAATAAAATCATCAAGTCGTAACCAACTTAATGGTTTATCAGTCATTTGGGAACTCATTTTTTATTTTTCCTCAATCCATTGCTTAGAATACTTAGCATGGACTTGATTTACTATTCTTCCACCCAAGAGGTTCTTGATAGTTTAGGAGTCCATCACCATCTTAGCAATAATCTTAAATGGTATAATTACAACGCATCCAATTTGTTTCTTTTCATGAAAAAATATGTATCACAATAGGCAACACTTTCGCCTATTTAGTATTCTGATAAGGCTGGTCAGTTCTTATTGTACATCATTTTTGCTCATATCCTTTTCTCAAAGTTGTATCAAATACTTGCAATTGCATTTTGATCAGGATATTAATCGATAAGTTCAGGTACTGCTCAGCACTCATCCCCAATTTTGGTTCCACCACCAAATATAAAATTGGTGGCAATGCGGCCTTCCTCCCATATAGCAATTCAAACGGCATTTTTCCCATTTCCATATAATGATTGATATTATAGGCAAACATCCAAAACTCAGGTATGTTCCCCACACAGAAGTTCTTCCTGCAACCAGCTTTCTCAGCATCATGGCCAGCATCCCATTAGCTCGTTCTACCAGTCCATTTGTCTCCAGCTAATATGGTACAGACACAAAACCTCAGATCCCCATTATTTCATTAATCATGGGATCATATGAGACATGAAATTTGTCCCATTGTCATTCAGCAGGAACTGCGGGTATCCATGTTGGTATACTACTTGATCTAGGATGAGCTTCACAGTACTGATAGCATCTAATTTTGCTAGGACCTTCATCTTGACCCATCTCATCAGATGATTGATTAAACCTATTATATACTTGACTCCCCCTGTGCTCATCATCAGAGGTCCCATCACATCAATGGACACCATATGCCAAGCAAATCTGGGGCGGACCAATTAGTATCCAGTTGTATTTTTATGTGGCTTATGCAACTGGCCCTCCACAAGCAAGACAGATAGTATGCAACATCATAGTTGACTGACTCTCAGTAGTACTGGCAAATATGGTCAGTCATTTTTCTCAGGCCTCCATGCCCAACAACCTTATGAGCGCTTGAACAATAGCTGCTCTTTCCAACAGCCTTGGGAATAGCAGCCTCTTTCTATAATCATCTTGAAAACTTGTCCATCCATGGTCTTGGTGTTTTCCATCGCTTTTGAAGAGCACCTTGGATTTATCAGGGCTCATTCACAATTTCTCTTTTGACCATTCTCTGGAATAGATCATATGCCTGCTGGTATACCATCTGGACAATTGGTAACCGCGATAAGCCATCCACATTCTGATGAGTAGCCTCCACTCAGTGGGCAATCTCATAATTGTAAGCCTGTAACTTCAGTGCCCATCGGGCCAGACATCATTATGGTTCTCATAAAATGTGAAGCCAAAGCAACGAGGAGTGGTCTTTCACCACTTTGAAGTGCGTTCGTGGATGTACACTTGAAACTGTTTACAGGCGTAAATGACTGCAAGGCGTTCACGCTCAGTTATGGTGTAATTCCTTTCAGCAGTTGAGAGTGTTCAGCTAACATATGTCACCTGATGTTTGTCCACAAATTCATCTACTTGGCTCAATATGCATCAATTGCCATCAACGAAGCATCAGTTTGTATAATAAATTTTTTATTAAAATTCAGAAATTTCAGAATCGGATAATCTAGCAAATACTAGCATATCTCATCAAAGAATTTCTGTGTTTCTTCATTGCATACGATCCCTTTCTTTGGATCCTTCAACAGATGGAATAAGGGTTCAGAAATTCTGGCAAAACCGAATAATTCTTCTATAGTATCCAACTATTCCAAGAAACACTTGGATATTTCAGACACTCTTCAGCCTAGCCATTCGTTCTATGGCTTCAATCTTCTGGGCATGCAGCTGCAGTCCATTAGATTTGATCATGAATCCCAGATACTCCAACTATATCTATAAGAAGTGAAACTTCCTCAGCTTAGTCTTCAGGTTGGCCGCGGATAGTCTCTTGAACACTTTCTCCAAGTGATGCAAATGGTCAGTAAACGTTTTACTAAACACATTGATATTGTTCAAGTACAACAGGATGCATGAAAACTTCAATTCATTTAGTATAGCGTCTATTGCCCTCTGGAACGTCACAGGCGCAAAGCATAGACCCTAGGGCAACCTCGTTGTTTGAAATACTCCTGCGCGGTGATAATTGCACATTTCTCTTGGTCTTCTCTTGGAAAATTGATTTGCCAATATCCCAATACTAGATCAATCGTGGAGAAATACTTTGCTTCTAGCAATTAATCTATCAAATCATCAATTCTGGGTAGTGGTTGTGAATACTTCTTCATAATCTTGTTCAGCTTCTGGTAATTTCTCCACCCAGTTAGAGCCATCCTTCTTCTTTATGATAAGGGTTGAACTCGCCCAGGGACATGATTATAGAACTAGAGCCTATGCTTCACTAGTTTGCTGATTTATTCCTCCACTACTGCATCAGCTGCTTTTAACCATCAAATTGGTCTCATCATGATCGGCAAATTTTCCCCAGTATTGACCTTGTGGATCACAACTCTTGAAAATCCCAAATCATGGTCATTCTTGGCAAATACTTCCCAATACTTTTTGAACAATTCAAGCACCTCTCTTGCTGTCCTTCCATCAGATCAGCAATTTGCTTTCAATCAACCAATTGGTTGATACTATTGGTTACCCAGCCATTAATCCCATTTCATCAAGGTCCCAAAATCGTGAAAGTTCCTCAGTTCAGCTGTCAGAATTAGGTGAACAAATGCTTTGATCTGTTTCTTCTCAGTCTTCATCAGTTTGTCACTTAAATTCACCAGGAGAACTCAAATTTCTCCATAACCTGGCATTATGATTTCAGGAGCCACTAAAGGCTTTACTCTGGACTTTTTCCAGGGGCTTCTGACCTCCCCATACAGCAGCTCTGGTATCTCTAATTTTAACCCCATCTCAACCATTATTTGTAATCCCAGCGTATTGTTTTTGCATAATTGATCCTCAGAAAAATTTCCCGAATTTTTAGGATTTCTGTTGGCATCTTTAGTCACTTTCAGCCAACTAGTTGGTATCAAATTGGGACAATGCCATCATTGTATATCAAGCTGATGAAGTTATTTCTCCTACTCAGTGGAGCTCTCCCATCCTTTCGATAGACCAATGGTAATGTCTGACCCAATATGGTTAACATATTATCTTCAAAGTTACAAATAACGCTGTACTTTCATAAAATTCTGTCCCAATAAGAATATTTTAGTTTTGGTAGGCCAAAACTATTGCTGGAGCAGACACCACCAAGGATCTAAATTAAAGTGGCAGAATGCTATACGTTCCACATGAGATAGTGGTATTCAGCCCAGCTGTCCCATACTCTTTCTTGTGTTCCAAAGCAGGCAAGATCTTCATCCTCATCACCAACTTGGTTAAGACAAAATTAATGGGCGATTCACCGTCAACAATCGCCATCACCTGTAATCAGTTCACTAGTATATCTGTATATGTACACACAGAGTATTGTAAGGTAGTATTCAATGAGTGTATAGCGGCATTATTAGCTGAATTGAGGGTGTGAATGATTTTTGCTGATAAATCAGGGAATGAATTTCTTGATCATGCTGAGAGGGATTAACATGTTTGCATTATCTAATCGGACTGTGGTTAATTCTTTGGGATTATCTGCGGCTTGAATCTTGTCCACAAACTGTTGGGCGTATGGATGAGAAACTTCTTTGATTATCTTGGGGTTGATCCCCTTTGCCCCAAATCTTGTTACTGCATTTATGTCTAAATTGACTACCAGATACAACTGATCCTGCACGTCTTCATACATAAACAAATCACTGATGTCAATTTCATTGTTCATAATATTGGGAGGAACAGGATTCTCTGTAGCTATAGAAGGTTCCCCATCTAGGCCGTGGGCCCTTTTACCAACTCCTTTGTGTTTCAAACTCTTTTGCTTGTATCACGTTGATTTGATCCTTTGGTTTCTTGCAATGTACAGAGAAATGTACCTTTCCTCTGCACTGGTAACAAAATTTCTCCTTCCTTCTAATACGTTTAAAGTCTGGGTTTATTCCCTGGAATAGTTTGATTATTAATTTCCTTAGCGCCCTCATCCCCCTTTGTGAGTTTCGAATTTTGTACTGGGTTTGATTAAAAAACTTTTATTTGGGGCATCAAAGGTAGCTTATAAGATTTTTAAACTGTCTACCATCTGAGAGGTGGTAATTTCCATCACAAACATGGAAGACATCATCTGATGAAAATTGTGGTAGGGCTGAAGAGCAGTCTTTAATGCAATTTGGGTATCAAAATCATTCAGCACTTTCTCTCCAACAAGGATTTGTGATCCCTGGTAGAACCAATCAGCGAAGCTTGCTAAGGATTCATCTTTATGGAATTAAATGATCATAAACTCTTGTTTGCACTTTTACATGCACGTCAGGTTATCAAATTCCTTCATAATGGCCGCTTTGGCCTCTGTGTACAACCAGCTGTCCCCCTATAGATGGGGCAACACTAGGTTTTGACATTTAGTATCTAGGCAATTCATCACCATCAATGCCTTTTGACAATTGCCATATCCATACATTATCATATTGAACAATTGGAAAAAACACTGGGGCGTTATCCCAATGAAAAGTTGTCAATTTTGGTGTCACTTTGGTTTCCTTTGAGGTTTCTTTAGCCACATCTCTTTGTTCAGCTACTTGGCTCACTTGGGGAGTAATTTCGGGAATCATCTCTGAAATAGTGGTAAAAGTGGGCGGCATGTTTCTTGGGGTTGTCATCTTTCCAATTAGTATACAGGGAGTTCCTTCTTTGACGTCAGTCACTGCATATGGCTCACATTTGAATTTTTGAGTCTTCAACTCTTTGACCTGTTTAATCTGCCACTCGATATTTGTTCTAAATGCCCATAAACAAACGCACTCCACTTCATGCTCTGTTTTCAGAAATATGACTTCTCAAACTAAGCCCCCTTCTTTCTTCTTCAATGATATTACTTTTCCAAGTAACTCATTCCTAAAACTTGCGACATTATTGATCCCTTCCTCCATCTTGGTGACTATCTCCTCCAAGGCTGCAAATTCTCGATGATCCGCTGAGTTCAGGGCGTTCTAGTTAACTTATGCCAACTCCATCCATAGTTTTCTTATTTTATCTTTATATAACATCACGTTCTGATCTCAACTCAACTACACCCCTGTATTGAGCACCAATTGTTATAATTTATAGGTTTTCTAATTATTCTCAGTTATAACCTTTATAAATAGATTAACTGCACAGGTTCAGGTTGTTGTGCAATTCTCTACATTGTATGATAGTAGTTGATATAATCATTGAAAATAGTATGGCAACTATTATTCATAGTTGAATTGAAGTTTTAGAATTTGGCCCAACGATTAGCTAGTTTTCTCTTAAAATACTTATGATGTCCTGAATAGGAATTTGTTCCCTGGTACAGCCTAACTTAATCTATGTTCAGATCCCTGTTTATTGTTTCACTGTGACACAAAGTAGGCAGCAATCCCCAATTTAATTCAGCTTCTTCTCTAGATCCCTGCCCAGATCCTTATTCTTTATCTTAAAGAGCCTTTCAATTATAGCACACAGCAATAATTCCTTGAGAAAGAATAGAACTCAAAATGGATTCTTTTAAAGTATATTAAGATTAAACTTTAGAAAAAAAGTGTCTTTTTTATTAGTTAATTAGGTAATTTATAGTGGGGTTTTGGCGCCCAACTCTCAGTTATCACCTCTTAATGAAACGGTAGCTGTTGCTGTTAAATTACCCATCTTCATCTTAGCAGTGATGGTCTTCTCCATCCTGGCTAGGATCCAGTCATTGGACATCCTTAAGACCAAAAAATGTAAAGAGTCAAAAAACGTGTCCCTAACGTTTTCCTCTCAATCCCAGTGAACCAACTATATTTGGCAAGCGACCTGCTTAGGTAATGGGACTTGTTTCCCATTAAGGAAGGTCATGAACCAACTGATCAAATCGCTAGTTGCAGTTGGCATCACTTGCCTCGCAACTTAATCCTTAAATTCCCAATTGGTCAGTGATGAGTCCTGACTAATCCCAATTGGTACACTTGATAGTTAATCAACTATTAGATTCCCCCTATTTTGTTGGCAAATCTGCCTGACGAGATCTTAAGTATTCATAAGGATCAATCCCAACGGATCTGACCCAAGCAAATAATCTAAAATCCCCTGAACATAGTTACCCCAAAATCAGGGTCAACTAATATCCAAGACACTTTACATTAGGGAATATCCCCTAGCAATCCCTGGTAATCCAGTCAGCTAGGAATATGGGCAAAAATTCCAACAATTATTTTTCAGTTATTGGCAAACTGAATTGAGGTGGTCCAGATGATTGGAATAGTTATTGAGATAATCATTATATCACCTAGGTATTGATCACACATAATATTTTAAAATCTTTCCTGATGTTATTTATAACCCATTGAATTGAGGTGGGAGCATAGCAAAATATTGTGGGATATATGATGGTTGGTAGAACAATTCCGTGCTTAAGAACGTGAATTTTTCTTGGTACTCTGTAATAGATCCATCGCCAAAAGACACTAGCTAGGTCCATTGTGGAGAAGTAATCTAATGCATAGAGTCTGTCCAGATCATTGTCAATTTTAGAAATTGGGTAGTTGTTTTTAATAGTGAGGCTATTTAGCTTTCTGTAATCTATCACTATTCTGTGACTACCATTCTTTTTTATTTATAGGTAACAGTGGGGGCGACCATGGAATCTAGGAGGCACAAGAATGCTTGCTTCCAATAGTTGCTTGCGTTCTGTCTTCATGTATTACTCCTCTACCTTTAAATTTATATAAGGGCTTCAATCAGATTGGAGTTGAATCTCCTACATTGATAAAATTAATCATGTTTTTGCATGTGACTAAAGCTGAAGTATAACTCAAACTAAACAACTTGATAGTTGACAAGTAGCTGATGCACTTTTTTGAGTTCCTCTTGATTTAAATTATTAGATTCTTGGTTAAAAGGAATGGCTCAAATTACAATATGGCGGCTAGCCCAAATCATGGTGAGTAATAATAAAGTTACCTTGTCAAATTACACTAATGAGAATAATTGACCTTTTTCAATCTTTTGATGTTTCATGACTAAGATATCCTTGTTGGTTATGTTTTAATTAGTAGCTCAATAGGCCGCTGATAACTTGTGTCAAGGACTCTTGGTAAAACTTTTGATTAAAATTTACTGACTTTATTGACACTAGTTATATGTAGCAAGCAGTTCAGATTTATACTCAGGGTTATATTACCAGAAACCACTTTTTGTTCCCCTATTCAAATTTAACTCCTTGGTAACATAAAATGGTATGCCTTCTGCTGCATTTACTGAGCTGAGGAGTTTTTTTTTTTTTTTTATAGGTAGAATATTGTAATGCAAAGCAGAAACAGTGCACTCAGCTCATAAAAAAGTATTCTTGCCGGAGTTTTTGTTATCCAGTGCAAGGGTAACTTCATAATTTAGAGGGATAGATAACTTTCTTTTATATTGTTGACCCCTTCATATTTGACCAAATCTGTGCCTTAATAAGTATGTAATTGGATAAATTCAGGGCAACTGTGGTACTGAGAAAACTAATTTGCCAACAAAAATTGGTGTGAATTCTTATGCTTAAATCGTCTTGGTATTGCTTGGACTAGCAGTGCTATACTAACGAGTATATTCAAGGTCATTAATGAGTTTAATCTTCTTGATAAGTTTGTAAGAGACAACATTTTTAGGCAATCCCATACCCAAAAAAGCTATAACTCAGTTCTTATGAATTACTATTTCTACTTTGGTGATGGTTCCTCTAAACTTTAGTGGGAGTTCTAACACCTCTGTTGAAATTGTGCAGAGGCGTCAAATCAAACCTCAAAGGTTATATGTAACCAACAATAAGGTACAGTTTGATGACAGTAGCCTTAACCAAAAACAACACAAAATCTTAATTTAAGATAATAGGGATTTTTATTAATCAAGTAGTAGAGTTCATTGTAGTATTGGATACTGCCAGTGGCACTCGGGCTTGATCAATAAATTGTTTTACTAGTCACTCTCATCTTTTTGACAGGAAAAGATCCCCTTGTAATTGGCATCCTTTTCATATATGCTTGTTCTGACAGCGTTTTCATTAGCGTTTTCTATTTACCAAGAAGCACTACAAAATTGGTATACTAAAATGGTGATATCCGAATTGGGCCAAAGAGGCAAAAGCTAGGGCTCACAGTGTTTTCTCATAAAGGAGACATTCCGCCAAACAAATGTAAATTATTGTTGGATGGTCCTAATAGTTCTAGTTATTCTTTTACTGCTGGCTTTACTCCGACATGGGGTAGCATAGATTATATCTGCCAAATCAAAATAGGAGTCAATAAAGGTATCAATGCTGCATTTCATTAGAGCTTTTCTTTCTGATTACTATCACTTATTAGTAAATGATATGATTTAAACAGAACAATTTGATAATCAATACCAAGTGAGATGAGCACGTTTAATAAACAATGACAGAATTGGGTGAATGCTGTAAAGAGCAGCTGACCTGGAGCTGTACCACCCAAAGGCACCAAGAGCACAGGAGTAAACAAGAACCAAAGTAAAAATAAAAAACCCAAGGTGGTGCACCCTGAGGAATTCATTAATTTCTAATAAAATACTGCATCTATACGGAAGTGACCCATTCTCAACTGCTATCATCAGTTAAACATGGGTCCATGTTTTTTTGGGCACAGAGGCACCAGAATTATGGGAAAAGTTTGGCGAAGCCCAACCATAATTATTCCCACAAGCAGTGTACATAACATCCCATACTATCCGGCATGGTTGGGTGGATCTTGGGCTTAGGACAGCGGAGGAAGTAAATGAAGCAGTGAAGGTCAGAGTGGTGATCAACCTTTCCAATGACTAACATTTGGTATTGACCAAACGCATACATTGGACAGAGTCCAAAAATATTTTTATAACTTTCAACTACCTTCTGACTACATTGGCGCGCACAGTAGTATAACAACATCTCTGGAAAGTCTTGGAATCCTATGGAGAAACTAAACAATTTGAGATGCAAAGATTCTTACTGATGCTGACCCTTAGCATGGGGAAGTCAATCGTAATAATTTCCTAAATCTGGAGGTAGCAGAGGATCATACAAAAATCTCACACATATCCTCTGTTATAATTGATGAGAAAAATCATAATTATTCTTTGCAACAGCGGAGATTGCGCCACCCATTAGCAACCATTGTCAGGTCTTTGGGAACAATATTCAGCTTGTCCCATAAAAGAAGGCCTAAGAGAAATGGAATTTTGAGAGGAAGAAATGGTGAAGATGACTCAGAGTAAGCCAATATCACAGATAACACACAAGCATTTAACTGGGGAGAATTTGGACAATATAAAATTATTGTTAAATTTCCCTGAAGGAGCAGAAAATGGCTAAACAGGCTTGCAAGTTGGCCATGGCCAAGACATAGACATCAACAGAATCATCCATCTCGCCTGAACAGATTCAGGAAGACATGGAAAAACTAGCAACAATGAGCCAAATAAATTCCACAGAAAACCAAGCAAACAATCCAAACAAACAAGATTCTGAAAAACCCAATTTGGAAGCAAATTGTTAGCACAGGGGTTTGGCACATCCCCCAACATTACAAATTACAACCCAAAAAGTATTGGGAATCAACAACTGAATGCATCAGACAAAACTGTGCCCAATGAGAACACACATGTGCACCATAATGATAAATTGAAAGCCAACAAAGGCAAGAAGGGAACCAAAACAGCAGTAGTGAAAGGGGCAGAATATACCCCAATACCCACTCATCGTTTTGGCACCCACAGTAAGGATGTAAAGGTGAGCAAAGAGGGAGAGAGAGTAGGGCTGTGGCCCTGCTAACCGCTCCTGAGACGCATTGGGCATCTCGAGTAGAGATAAAAACGCTGGACATAGCAGGACTCAAGACCTTAACGTCCCTGGCCAAGAAGTTGAGTCTCCTGCGCAACCTCCCTGTGGACATCCTGATGGTGCAGGAAACCAACTGTCTACAAGGTAAGGAGGAGGAATGGGAAACATGCTCCTTCCAACAATATTATATTGGTCACAACACTGTGAGTTGATAGTACGTGCAAACCAAAATTTAAATTTCATTAATAAAAATTCATTTTTGGATGGCCGCATACTAACCATAACCTTTTCATGGCACAAAGAGGTGCACAAAATAGCCAGTGTGTATGCACCAAACTGTGAAACGGAGCGTCAAGCTTCATCAGCCTTGACACACCTCCATCTTCTAGCAAACACTTTCGTTATGGGAGACATGAACTGCTGGAACAACCCAGACACTGACCAAAAGCCACACAATGGAGATACCACAAGGGCCTGTGGAACTTCGCATGCTATAAGCCACCTCGGGCCTATATGATCCTCTACCCAAACAGTCGCCTCTCCTGAATAACATGACACGCCATCACGTGCACAATGGTAAACTTATTCTATGTCATAAATAGACCTAAGACTCATGCTGCTAAGTTTCCAACACCAAATCTTTAAATTTAAAAGCTACAAAATCAAATTTTATGACCATTGGCTAGTGTCAGTGTCATTAACACCAGCAAAACAATTATCCAAGCACCCAGGTGGTGCAGAATAAACCCATAAAATTTAGCCAGCTTGGAATTTCACTCCTGGGTGGAGGAAATATCCTCAACAAGGGATTTTTGAATGCCCTTTTGCTCAGACCCACTGATCACCTAGGAAAATTTCAAAAAATAAACAATACAATAGGTGAAACACAGAACATCAAGAAGGTACAAGGAAGCTTCAGCCATCATCAAATGCACTTTGGCTGAAATTGACTACCTGGAAAAAAATATACCATACACAAGATACAGCCCCAGATGGGTCAAAAATGGGCAGAGGTTTCTAAATGCCTAAACACTTGATATGCAAACACCAACATTGCGTTGATGTTCAATACAGAGTAAAAAATCTAAAAAGTTAAAGAAACTTGTTCAAGCTATTTTTTTCAATGATTTTATGCCCAAAAGAACATTGTAGGCTGCAAACAGGTCCAATGGCCAGACAAATCCATATCAAAAACATCTGAGGAAGTTGCGACCAAAGTACACAGGTTTTACACAAACCTATATAAATCCAAACTGCTTCAAACAGAAAAAATTGAAAATTCCTTGCCAATGCACATATTGGCACTGCGACTTAAATTAATAACTTAATTAACTTAGTATCACATGAAGAGTTAAGCAAAGCAGTGCACCGTGCACCATGAGGGAAATGTCCTGGACCTGATGGACTTCTTTATGAATATTATAAAAAATAATATAATAACATTTCTAATTTTCTTTTAGCTTCCATGAATAAGTGCATTACGGAAACATGCCTTCTACCTGGAGGCAAAGAATCATACACAGTCACTCTATTCAAAAAAGATAGATAATTTAAATCTATCCAATTGCCGCCCAATCTCCCTAACTAATACTGACACTAAACTTTTCACAAAAATAATGGCCAAGAGATTAGGGAATATTGCATTTGATGTGATAACCCCATAACAATATGGATCTGTCCCAAGAAGATCCATTTGGGACAATATTCACACAGTTGCAAATGCCTTCCAGTCCAAAAACTCTGGAGCACTTGTCTTTTTAGATCAACAGAAGGCATACAACAGGGTGAATTGGATCTATCTTAGGGCCTGCCTCCAAAAGTTCAAACTCCCAAATAGATTCATGTACTGGGTGATTCTGTTCACAGAGTCAGCTTCCATGGCTATGCGTGGAGCAGGCTTTTTAACTTACCCAGTTTTTCCACAGAGGGGACTCAAACAAGGGGACCCTCTAAGCCCTTTACTGTATAATTTTAGTTTTGATCCCCTATTCAGGAATACTAATGCCCTCATCAATGGAATTAATTCCTATGGCCAGTCACCAGTCAAAATGATGGCCTTTGCTAATGACTGTGTGGTGGGAGTATCCAGCAACAGGGATGACCACATACTTGAAAAAATGATCCAAGAATACTCATCCATCATCAATGCATCACTGAATGCTGAGAAAACGGAATTATACTCCTGGGGAAGTATCAGACCCATTAGACGCCATCTACCATGGGTCATCAAACTAACACACCATTAAGACTCCTCACTGAACATATGAGGCGCGGATCAGAAATTATCCCATTGGAACTTCCATTCATTACCAAGCTGGCAACTGGAACTGTCCGTCACTTGGAGGTGTGGTTAGAGACAGGGGATACGCCAAATCTATTATGGAAAATCATCTCCTAGATAATATCGCAAAACGAATAGCCTCCTTACATGGTCAACAAACAGGTATTACTGGAAGAGTTGCAATAGCCAATTCCATGTTACTATCAATTATATGGTTTACGGCTCATGCAATTGATTTTTCACCGTCCTTTAGTAACACACTACATGCCTTATTACAGGGATGGCTTTGGTCTGACCACAAAGCCCCTGTGCGCCTTGAAACTTTATTTGGCCCTAGGAGGAATGGAGGTATGAGGCTAAAAAATTACATAAAACAAGCGACCCATATATTAGTATCCTGGATATCTCAGGTGACTAGTCCAGACCTTCCAGAAATACATTGGGCTAGAGCAGCAAGATGTAACTTTGCATGAGCGCTCTGCTTAAGAAATCCAGATCATCCAAACTCCTCAATTAAATATTTGTCATCTCACCCAATTGCTACAGGACCGCATGTCACTTCTGTACACTTCAAACGTATATTCTAGACATGAGAAGAGCAGAGTGGAAGATCCAAATAAGTGGCCAGACCAATCACCAAGGATACCCAAGGCTAACTCAGACAAGAAGTCGATAGACAGATAATTACAGACAACATAATAAAGCAAAACCCTAGTACCATAGCCAGGATTGACTACCAGGATCTAATGGATATACCATACAGCCTGGATACCCAAAGAATGGTTTACAAATACACACTCCATCCATAAAACAGCCCAGGATATGAGCACATATATGGAGATGCATGTGGAGAGTGTATCACACAGCAGAATGGTCAAATGCAGCCCACTCTAAATGAACAATATGTGGCCAATATGGAAGCTTGGTACACCGCATAGAACAATGTCTAAAATCAGTAGCTATCTGAAAAGAAGTCATGCTTTTGTTTCGTCAAGGCAATGAACAATCTATCAGTTTAGCTAGGAACATGTTTCTGACAACATGGATTCATTAATTCACCCATACTTGCGAGCACTAATAGTAGCAATAGAACTATGGACAATCCATACCATAGTGTTGGATCCATTCACAGGAACAACGCCTACTATCCAAGAAACCATCAATCGTTTCCACTACCATTACTGGAACATTTCCAAGCATGGTTGTTTGGAGACATGACTCCATGAAACAGAAGGATAATCAATTCATGGCTGCCCATATGGTTCCTAAAGATTGACTCGTTCCTTCATTCATGCTGCATCCAAGTATAAGTCAGCATAAGTCCCCCATAGTCCGAAACCTGGCGGTCCTGGATGGCAACAGGAGGGGCTATGAATCCTCTAGGGTGTCCTTTTATTTTAGTTATAATATTATCATCATCATCACATCAGAAGTGTACGTCCCCTGGTTGACTTTCCCCAAATAAATCAAGAATACATTAAATGTATCAAGGCCACAGCATCTAAACTAATAAATCTAGTGATTGAGGATTGTGCCAGCAGGATTTAGGGATCCTCTGAATAGTACTTTAATACTTTAAGCCACTACTTATAAAGAAGAGGCATACGACGCAATAAAAACCACATTACTCAAATATTCAATTTAATTTATTAAGTACAATATGATATTAAAGAATAGAAATATGGTATCCTGATGTTTGGCAAACTCAATTGCAACATTTCCCACCACATGACCAAACATCATGTAACAAAGATGTGTGGGGTCAACTAATCTATTGTGAGCTTGAGGCCTTCAGCCTTGAGCTCTGCTGATATTTCTTCAAAAACTTTGCATGCACCAAATGATGAGGTGCCCTTTGACAATATCCTTCATATTTTAGGCATATGTAGATGTCTTCTTAATGGTCTTTAAAGGCCCCTTCCATATGTGATACAACCTTATAGTTCATCTGAACCCATGGTTTATATAGTAAAAAACAAGTTCTCCTATAGTAAGGTGAGGTGAGGCCAATAGTCTGTGTTATCTTGTTCAAGAGATCGCAGATTTCAACCCAATGCATTATAATGTGCCGCACTTTGTGGTTAAATTAAGGTTTGCACCAATGTCTCCAAATATTCTGTGGGAATAATGGATTCTTGACCAATAAAAGAGTATTAAATTTAGTGAAGTGCCAGTTGCTTCCCATAAAGTAGTGTTAATGGGAAAGCCTGTGGCTAAAAGATACAACATGGTATAAGTAAAAACGTTATAAGGCAAAAAAGTTCTAACTAGACGCCTTTGCCATAACTATCTTTTGCAAAATCTCAACAATTGTAATGTTCACTATTTTAACAGTGCAATTGTCTTAGGTGGTAAGGCATGGACGATACCTCATGTATACCCGTTAAGTTGGTAAGCTTAGAAATCTGGGATTTAAAGTTAGCCCATTATCCGTTAACAAAAATTGGGGGCATTCATGTTTATAGATAACATCCTCTAAAATAAACTTAGCCATAATCATAAAGCTCACATTCCTGATCACTTTGGCCTCCACCCATTTCATGAGGTAAACAATGGACGCATTTATAGATATAAATGACTAGGAGTTATTGGTCAACGGGCCCACAACGTCCATAGATACAGTATGCCATGCAAAATTGAGCTCAACTAAAAGATAAGAGGTGTCTTTTTGGTAAGGCCCTTCCACTGGTTATCCTTTCAACCGTGAAGAGTCTCATTAAGTCAAAATTTTAGATTTAAAGCAATGATGTTTGTTTAAGATGTAGAAATTTTAAGGTCGGCCAACCTGAGGAAAATACTGCACCAATTACTGGTGGATTAAATATAATGGAAAAGGAGGATAAATTATGGTAAACCTCCACATGTGGCATTCTGATAGGCCAGGAACTCCATGGACCGCATTGCTACCTGCTATCTCAGTTTGGGGCATTGGTGCGCAAAGCCAACACAGATTAATCATTGCCTACCCAAAGTTCAGTTACTATGATCAAACTCAGGAGGCAGTGGTCATTGAGTCCATTTTCTGCCACTAAGGTACCCTCCCGCTGTTTCATAAATTTGAACGTTTTCTTAAAGCTGCCCTTCCCCAACGCTTTGTGAGCCCCAATATAAGTATCAGTTTACTCTGTGGTTTGAGGTATCCAAAATTCCTGATCACATAATACTTTGTAGAATTTTTCTTTTGAACAACTGTGTCCTTTCTTAACTTTACTAAACACCGTTGAACATCCGTTGATTCATTATCATATTTCTCAGTTAGCATCTTATAAATTAATTTATCAGCCACGTCAGCCACTAAAGCCATGGTATGAAGTCAAGGTAGCCCATCAGCGTTTTGATTTTTAACGCCAAGTTAGAACTGAGTTTTAAAAATCACAAGCCTGAAAATTATTGACCAATAAGGCTAATCTTCCTTCAGGTTCTTTTAGATTTTGTAACCAGTGTCAAAAAGAATGAATGGTTACTATATTGAAGTGTACGATATGGACATAAACCCAGAATTGGTTACATGCATAGATATCCATCAGGCATTTCTTCTCAGTTACTGTATAGTTCCATTCTCAAACGTCCAAAGTTTGGCTACAAAAATTTATGGATGTTAAATTGCATCATAATCGAGTTGAGATAGCACTGGCACAATGGCGGTGAGCAAGGCGTCAGTCTGAATGAAAACCAGTTTTTTGTAGTTAGGGTAAATCAGCAGTGGCGCTTGGTCTAGTTATAGCCATAGTTTATCAAAGGCCAGTTGACAGCTCTCAGTACACTCAAAGGGTACACCATTTTGAGTATGTGAAATGCTTTCACCTATTTTGCTTAAATTTTCTATAAAGCAGCATTAATACCCAATCACTCCAAGAAACACTTGGGTATTTCGTTTACTAATTGGTCGCTCCATGCGCTTGTTAGCTTCAACATTTCCAGCTGGGGCCACAAGCCATGTTTGTCTATGACAACCCTTCAGATATTCCAGTTGCTCCAAGAAAAATATACTTACATGGCTTAATTATCAGATACCTTGTTTAAATAACGTAATCCCTATTTTAAATGTTGTAGGTGTTCATTAAACTTTTGAGAGAAAACATTTATATCATATAGTAAACAAGGACACAGGAGAATTTTAATTTACCAAGGGTGCTGTCTATAGCTTTTAAAAAAGCGTAGGGGCGTTGCACAGCACTTGCAGCATTCTCATAGGCTGGTATAGACCCTGTGCGGTGATATAACACATTTTTCATATTCCTCCTGGGACAGCTCTATCTTCCAGTAGCCAGAAATTAGTGACATGGCTGAAAAATATTGCGCGCCACCCAAGCGGTCTAACACATCATATTTTCATGGTAAAGGACAAGAATATTTTTAGTAATACTATCAAGCTTCTAATAGTCTATTACCATGCAAGTAGAACCATCCTTTTTCTTTATAATCAATTCTGAGAGAGCCCAAGGACTCTTGGAGGGCACTAACGTCCCATGGTGCACCAATTGGTCAACCTCAGCATTTACAACCTCATAAAGAAACTTTTCTTTCTTGTTGCAATCTCTTATTGCAACTAATTTGATCCAAGTATGGTAAGCTTAAAAATCCTTACCTTGAGATGAGTATGCACCCAATGCCTGGTAAGAGTTGGCCAAACGTGGTGAAGGGCACAGGGTCAGTTTTTGCACCATCCATGGTTAAAAACGCCCAGCGACACTGGTGGCCTAGACAAACATAATAAAACATCGGTGAGTAACTCTCCAGAGATTTAAGCATGGCAAGCAAAGCACAATCAAAAAATAATACTCCACACTCTCAGCACCTGTCATCAGTGGAGCATGAGATTCGAGGTTTTTTTATATAAATTTAAGAGGCGTTTTGGGAAAAATTCTGTGGTGATATGCACAAACATTTCCCACCATTGTGTATATTGCACACTTCAATGACTTGGGGTTGGTTGATCCTAGGATTTGTTACTGCAAAAGCAGTGGACGCCACTGCAGTGGTGCACGTTTTGGTTGGACTCCCATATGATCAACAGTTGGTTAAAATGAAGTTCACGCGTTGTATAAAATATAACCAGAGTATTTTGTCTATTTGACTTTCTTTACAATGGTGAGACTTGAAGTCCTTGAACACTACCTCTCAGATGGGCTTAAAAACTATGGGGACTCACTTTTTTGAAAATGCAGCGCTTTACGCTTGTGCCAAAGCTTAGTAAGAGTAAAGCAATTTCAGTGATCACCCCAACCGTGGTCATTGTGGAAGATTTGGCTCAGATAACATACACTGCTGTTATTAATATTGACAGACAGTACTTCTACCTATTCCACATTATGGTGGATAGCACACCCCCTATTAACACCTACTGTTGTGCTTTTTCTCCACGAAGCACACACCTGCCCCTCCTGAGACGGCTTCACTCAGCATGAAATTCTCCCAGATGCAATGGGAAGCAACGACTCCCATTACAAACCAGCCATTGACACTGATGCCGCCTTCCCATGGGGTGCGCAGGGGTATTATATTCAGGTTAAACCTGTGTCCCCACAAGAGCACAAAAAACCAAACTGGCTCATAGAGCAGCAGCCAATGCAGCAGTTTTAGCAGCGTCCGTGATCTCACCTGCCCAGACTCAATCCAACATTGGGTCGTTTGCAGCCAAAGCGGCTAGCAATATTTCTCACCAATCAAATTTGACCCCAACCTGCGGAACAGCTGTTTGAGTTGGGTTCACCCACACAAAGTCTACTGTGTAAATTCAAAAACCAATTCTCTCAACCCAACCCTCCCTGAATTTTTGTTGACCTCCAATGGTGCACCGCAGGAGCACCCCAATATAAAAAGTTTATTAAAATCTAAACTCAAATTTAGTACAACATCTAAAGCAAAGGAACTCCTTAAGAACGCATACTTGGTGGCAGCACATACATAAAGCCACCAAGGAGCATGAAAAAGCTGTGGAGGATGGCAAGGGGACCCTTCCCATTGCACCTAAGGTGCAATGAGGGTCTCCTTCACATATAGGGACATTGAGCATCTCTGGACTCAAGCCTTGACATCCCAGGATAGAAACTGAGCTTTTAAAAACCAAACTACCTGTGGACATCCTGGTCATTCAGGAATCCCACTATCCACACGGTTCCAAGGACACATGGGCAACCATGTTCCTCCCCTCCCTTTATTTTTGGTTGGCAAATTTTCAGGGTGCTTATATGTGCATCCCATAGTTTTAAATTTATATTTAACACATTTTTATCCTGATGGTTTTGTGATGGTCATGTCCTTTTCATGGGACAATAAAGTGCACGCTATATTATTGTTTACGCACCAACCAGAGCACAGCTCACTGGGATTTTTTCATAGCCATAACTCCCTCCCACTCCCACCTGATCCCTTTGTGGTGGGTGACTTGAACTGCTGGGCCAACCCAGCTACTGATTTCTGGCCTGCAACGCCTATCCCCCTGCATGGGCTCATCAAACTACTCGTCCTGATAGCCACCTTGGGACTATTTGATACCCTTCCTAAGAATGCGCTGCTGCTACTCAATATGTCCTGTCCTCATGTGCACAATGGTCAGATGAGGTCTATATCCTGCACTGACTTCATTCTTGTCACATTGAACTTCCCCCCAGACCGTGCACTTTAAAATGACAAAAATTGTTTTCTCCAACCACAGGATGGTGTCAGTATCCTTTATTTTGGCAACCCTAGGGGCACGGGCAATGAAATGGTGCAAACTACTCCTGGCCAAAATAATGTCATCCGTGTTTTCAGCATGGGTTGACACCACAATTTGGCACCAGAGTTTGCCACACCATTCTGTGATAATCCACTTTCTACCCGGTCAGCCTTCAAAGAAAACGCCATCCTTCAGACATGTTACATCTCTTCACAGTGCTCTCAGGCTGCCTTGGCAGTCATTAAGTGCAAACTAGCAGAAGTGGACCACCTGAAGTCTAATGTCCCGCTTCATGGTACAGCCCAACTTGGGGTTGTAAGTAGGCAGAAGTGTCTGCTTATCTAAACGCTATGGTAAGACAACACAAACATTGCATTTCTGTTTAGTATAAGGCTAAAAATATAACAGTTGATGAAACGTGCTCATCCTACTTTTTCGCAAATTCTTCTATCCACAAAAGGGCTTGGCCCGCACATAGGTGAGGCGGCTGAATAAATCCGTTGTTAACACTCCAGACTAAGTGGCAGTTGTAGTTTTGAACTTTTGCTCCAAGTCTATAAGTCTTAACCAGTCAAACCTGCTGCAATTGATGTATTTCTTAAAGGTGCACATATATGCACCATTTCCTGATACCCATAGTTAATTAATTCATTTACCTGTGACGAACCCTGGTATGCCATTTGTCATGAACTACACAGGAGGTGCCCAGGTCCTGATGGCAATATATATGAGTTCTACAAGAAGATATTTTACCTATTTTTCTTCATTGATGTTTGTTGAATGAACAGATTTCTTTTAGAAATGTGCCTCCTTCCTGGGGGCCAGAAGGCCTATATGATAACGCTATATAATAAGGAGGATAAGCTGGACTTGGTGAATTGACGCCCCATATCACTAACTAATACAAATACTACATTATTTACTAAAATACCGGCCACCCTCCTAGGGGAAGTTGCCTCTGAAGTAATTTCCTCTGAGAAGTTCATTTTTATCCCCAAACGGTCAATATGGGACAACATTAACACTGTGGCCAATGTCTGTCAGTCTCTGGATATGGGGGCGCTTGTTTTTAGACCAAAATAAAGCTCTTGATAGGGTCAACTGGGATTACCAAAAAAGCCTTCCTTCACCAATTCCGCCTCCCCCAATTCATAGATTGGGTGACGTTACTCATTTAATCTGCCACAATGGCAGTGCGTGGCCTTTGTTTCCTCACTGATGTGTTTTACTCTCAGAGGGGTCTCCTCCAAGAAGACTCTTTAAGTCAACTCTTATACAAGAAACTCCCACCCACTTTTAAGCAGTGTTAATGCACACCTTGCTGGCGTCTATGCGCAAGGCCAAGCACAAGTTAAGATGCTGGCATTTTCTGAAGATTGTATGGTTGGGTTGTCTGACACTGTGATGCACACACACTGGAGGAAATTATCCAGTGTTACTCCAGGGTCAGTAACGCCGCCTTTAATGCATACAAAACTGAAATCATTCTCCTCAGACAATACCAAGCCCATTGGTTGCCAACGCCCCTTAATCAGACTGCTCCAGCGGCGAGGTCTCTGGTTTGCTTGCCCCAGCCACTCCTTTCCGCACCTCTTAACTCCATTTTGTGTCAAGGCCCAAAGCTGGGGTCGGTGCGCCATTTGGGAGCGTTGCTGGAGGCGGGAGGGTACGCCTTATTGATAATGGAGCACCACATTCTAGAAAATATCATAAAGCGAATCACTTCCCTTAGAGCCCACCAGAGTAGTCTCACAGGCTGAGTAGTAATTACCAACTCTACGCTCCTGTCAAAGGTCTGGTATGTGGCCCATGACATTGCCTTTTCCTCTCCTTTTTTGATTCGTTGTATGCCCTCCTACAAGGGTGGCTTTGGTTAGGCCGCCCACCCCTGTGCGCCTGGATGTCATGTTTGGCCCTAGCTATAGTGGTGGTATGGGACTGCGCAACTAAGAGGCCCATGCTTAGATACTTGGCACTTGGATCGCTACAGTAACCAGTCCCACACTCTAAGACCAGCACTTGTCACACGTGGCCTGATCCAATTTTGCCCACGCCCTTTGCCTCCACAATCCAAGCCACCCCATTCTTTTCTTATCTATCTGGCCTCACATCCCTCTGCCTTGGGCTTGCATGGGACACTGCCCCACTTAAAAAAATTCTCTTATTTATGCAGAGCTCTAAGTGGAGATTGAGAATCAGTGGACACACTGCCCAAAGGGGTCACCCTACTCCCCATTTTATGTAATAGGTCCATGGGCAAGTCGGTTTAAACGATATTGTGCCACAATGTCCCCCCACCATTGCCCATGTGGCTTACCTAGTCAAGCTGTACATTTTGGACTCTCTGGAGACCCAGAAGGAAAATGGTGGTACGCACATGGTCCTCTGTTACAACCCAAGATTTGCGACCATGTTTGGAGATGCCCGAGAAAGATGTACCGCACTGCTGAGAGGCCAAAATGCCTTTCAGTCTTCATGCATTGTGTGTGGTCAGTACAGGTCATTAGTCCATTTCTTGGAAAATTGCCCGCCATCACAGGCGATTAGGTGGGAGGTTATGCATCTCTTTTGCCAGGAGCGAGTACAGGCCTTCAGCCTGTCTAAGAACATTTTTGCCTTTTCCATGACTCCCCAATTCACCCTTCTCTCCACGACTTAGTAGTAACAATCACGATATAGATGATCCAAACTTTTGTCCTTGGCTCTCTTTATGGCACTACTACAGCCCTCCAAGAAGCTGTGCATCGCTTCCACTCTCACTTTTTAGACCACTTCTAAGCCAAGTTTTTTGGCCACCTGCCATCCCTCCTCCACAGGTTAATTTCATCCTGGCTCCCCAACTGGTTCCTCTCATCAGACCCTTTCCTCCATTTGTGTTTGATTTTGGCCCAGGCCTCTTAAAGCTCATCCATTCCCTTCACTGGCAGTCCTGCTGGCTACAGGAGGTTTCTTCAGCTCCTCTTGGGTGCCCTTATGGTTACTTGGTGTTCTGTTGCTTGATGTTTATTTGAAGTGTCCGTCCATGGTCAGCCTTGTCCAAATAAATTAAAAATTTAAGATACTTGTTTTAATATTGCTTCAATCAAGAGTATCTGGAAGTGTTCCCACCATACACTGTTTAGTGAGGAGAATGTGGTTAAATTATGACAGGATAAAAGAAGATTGTAATTGCTTGGGGAACACTTGTGTTGAAACTGGGTCCTCCATAAAGAGGTATAAGGAGAGTTGGTAAGACCAGCTCTATGACTAGGTCTGTCATGAAGAGTCATGAGACAAGGAGAGATAGAACTTCTGTTCTAACCAAAACTGAAGAGCTCAGTCTGGTGGAGTACAGGAATTAAGGGATTCATTGGTGAGACTGACTGAGAAGATCCTTGTTGGGCATGAAGTCATTAAAGCCTGAACTTTAAGAATATAGGTTTTAATGAAAATATTATCATAAAATTGACCAAAGTAGTTTGTTATATCAAGTGGCCGTGATATACCTCCTTACTATAGACCAACTTGGGGGAAACCCATTCAGTATAACATTGTTGGATTATCAAATGGATGATCCTGGAGATACTCCGCTTAATGAGATTGCAGTGAGTAGGAAGTGGAGAAGAGGAATCACTTTGCTGAGGATGGTCATGAGAAGATGCGTCAAACAAGGACAAGAAAATATTAATTTGCTGAATTTTAATTTAGCTACGTTGGCTGAATTATGACCACAGACCATAATATAGTCCACTACCAAAGTTCTATTTATTCTTGATAATCAGGTAAAGTGGTGGGATGTGTTGATATCAGTGTCCCATAATTAAGCTTCATTAGATTATAAGGAACTATTTGTTTTTAAATACTAGAAATTGAATTATATATGGAAACCTTTAGTGGATGCAAGAATTGTTATTTTAAATGGAAATTACCATGGTTATAACCCTAATGGGATATAATAATCCACCAAGATTTAATTCTGCTGGATTACTGATGTTCCATCAGAGAAAATCCCCAACAAAGTTTACAAATAGTCAAATATTAGTCTAAGAGTTTTAGACTAATTTATAATGTATTAGTAACTAATAGTTTGTCGTCAATTAATTAAGAACTTAAAATATTTTCTGGGTAATGACAACGCTTTTGTTGAAAGCAATTTGTGTGTTAACCTAGAAGGCAATGCGATCTGCTAAAATGAGAAAAGTTCTTGACCTGGTCAGTTTACTAGCTTTATGAGATTAATCCTTTGAGGTTGGATAATGGTTTTTCAACACACTACCTATAAGTCAAACCCATGGCAGATGATAATCTGTCAGCGGTGGATACCAACTAAGAGGCTGAATGAGCATTTGCATCATTCATTGTTGTTACAAGAAAAATAAAGGAATTTTTGCAATAGATGCTATTTCATTTGAGGTACCAATGGAAGAGATGTACCTAAAATCCCCAATATATTACTTTAATTTTAAAAAAAAATTTAGTCTTCATATAAGACATTTCCTTGGGGGAGGATACCCCAGTGGTAGAATATGAACCTTCTACCACTGCCTCCCTGAGTTTGATCCCAATCAATGAACTTTAGGTAGGGGCAATTATGACTGTGTTGGCGTTGCACACCAATGCCCCAAACTGAGATAGAAAATAGCAAAGGCGGTACATGGAGTTCCTGGCCTATCATGTGCCATGCATAAATTTTCTGGGGTTTATCCTCCTTTCCCATTCTTTGATTTTCCCTTAATTGGTGCGTTATCATCCCCAGGTTGGCCCACCTCAAATAAAATATGAAATATTTTTTTGATAGTAGTACAATTATCTAATTGTGCTCTTAAGAAGAGTTCGAGGGATAGTTTTCTTATTTAATTGTTTGGCATTCCAAAGATCTTTTGTGTCAAGAGAGGAAGGAAGAAGTTCCGTTGGTCCAGAAGTTGCCAACTCTAGAAAAAGAGTTGAAAGGATAGGATTTCCATTTCTGTCTGGATAGTTTAAAAACCTTCACGTGGGTGAGGAAAGTTTGCAAGTACCTGTCCTGAGGAGAAATTGTGAAAATATTTGGTTGTAAAAATGCATCTTAATACTAGTCTTCATACTAGTATTGCCCACCATACAATGTCATATTATATTGAAATTATGTTATTGATTGCACACATTGAACCTGTACAGCATACCTGAAAACTTTACACAAGCTTATAATTCACATGAACAGTTGGTCATCTCTTGTATAAATCACTCATCTTTGACCCCCATCTTGTTAACATCCCAGACCCAATTCAAAAATGAAATTCTTACAGTTCATGAGTACCCCATAGCCTGCGGAGTTCTTGGTGTAATTGAGGCATAAATTGGTCCATGAAGCCATAAGCTTCTGACATGCCCATTATATGTGTACAACCACTCCTCTGACACCTGTGAATGTGTGACTGATGAGTTCTAGAAGAAGGCGTTTGTTGTTTTACTGGGAATGTGAAAATCTCATCACGTAGCTGATCTAATGTTATTAGCAAGCTGATATTTGTAGAATATGACAAATGGATGCCTGTATGTAGGCGACGAGGTAATCAAGCATGTTCTTCTGAAAGATGAGGCTATTATTTTTTGTGAATTCCAAAATAATTTCATCTTATAAATTTGGTGCTTCAGAAATTGCAATAAAAGGACAGACTTTATAGATGCTATTTATCAGGTTAAGTGAGCGTTTGGGGTTAAATCTTGTCATGTTAATGTGCTGGTTTTAGCAAAACGAGTTGAACAGCACCAAATAATTACTAATAAGTGGGCGCAATATGTGAGAACTTTGTATATATTTAACCTTATGATAACAGAAGGCTTGGATCTAAATATAATCTACTAAATAAAACTCATTCATTGACTGACTGACTACTGACTGGCTGACTGACATCTGAAACCTTCAAGTATGATAGGTTTAATCTATTTGGGTGAGTGAGTGAGAATAGGTGAGCTATATTGAATCTGAAAATAATGAGTCTGATAGGTATAATCTATTTGGGCGAGTGAGTGAGCATTTCAAATATTAGCTAATAATTCACCAAATTGATCATCTGAAACTAATCATGTCTGATATGTTCAATCTATCTAGGTGAGTGGGTAAGAAATTGGTGAATATTATATGATAAATCAATAAAATGTTCACCTGAAACTAAGTAAAAATCAATGTTAGGGTTTTAAGTAGATTAAGTAAAGTTAGTATAATCAGCTCACCAGCTGCAAGGGCAACAGCAAACTTGTTAGTCCTAGTGACTCAAGAGTAGTGCTGGCACAGCCTATAGGCTATTTCAGTGTTAGCTTATCATCTGATAAACTATTAATACTGTAGCAAAGCGTGTGTATCTGTATGTTAGGTTTATCTAACTTTAAAATGTGCATAATTTGCTCTCCTTAATTAATAAATTCTTTTAGGAAAGTTAAATAGACGTTCTCAGGGTGGTTAGCCTGGCAGGTAAAGCTGCTTCCACCCTAGCACAGGTTTTGAGTTTGAACCCTGTACAGGCTAGAAAAATTCTCGTTGAATTATATTTGTCCCAAGGTCAACCCACATTGAATATATAAATAGAAGTTCTCTACCACTGCCTCTCCTAGTTTGATCCTGGTAGATGAACTTTGGGTATGGGATGATTATGACTGTGTTGGCGTTGCGCACCAATGCCCCAAACTGAGATAGCAAATAGAATGGCGGTCCATGTAGTTTCTGCCTATCATATGCCACGCATGGAGATTTCCAGCTTTTATCCTCCTTTCCCATTAATTTGAATCCCCTTCATTAGTGTGGTATTGTCCCCTGGTTAGCCCACTTTGAATAAAATAAAAGGTTAAATAGAAGTTGATTTAGTATTTTAGAAGACATGACTCAATCAATGATTTTAAATATAGAGAGATTTTTGGGTAGCAATTTGATGTTATTTGATAGATTTAATAGGTTTATTTTGTTTGACTTAATGGTTGATAACTTTTAGTTGAATTAATAGGATAAATTTTGTTTTCAAAGGTGATTAGTTGTAGGTTGATTTTATAAGTTTAATATGTTAGTTGAGTGGTTGGTGGTTTTTAATTGATTTGATTGAGCAATTAGATTTGGCTGAGTGATTATTGTTTATATATAATATAAAATATAAACTAATAAATTTTTGTATAAGATTTTATAGACACCCTAGTGAAGCATGGATTATGAAGACTAGTTTTATAAAATTGAAACTGAAGACTTTGTAAAGGAATAAATTTTTTAAAATAGAGATAGTACAATAATCAACTGCATTCCCATAGGCAGGGTGATGGGATTTGAGAGAAGGTTAAGGGAGGGGAGGCTTGGGTCGACAACAATGCTTAAAAAAGAAATTCCTTCCCTTGGCGATTTTTAGGGGATTTAATTGACACACTTATAAATAGAAATTTATGATCAATTTTCTATAGTTTACTTTAAATATAACCTCAATCTGATTTATAGAATTTGAATTTGCGTTAAATAAGGTGAATTGGACAATTCATGCTGCTTAATCGTTTATTTTGCATTTGACTATGTTTGAGTTTTTCTGGGTAAATTTTGCATCTGGGGGTACCCCACCTTTTTTGGTTTTTGTTAAGGGTGCCCCTGCGGGAATCCTTTTTGGGAAGAGGTTTACCTTTTTAACGGGAATCCAATAAAACTTTTTACTCTGTAAATAACTGGTTGCCTTTGTGAAAAAGTTTTCTGAAGGTCGGTGATGATAGCTGGATGGGACCTAGGAAATGTATTTGGGGCTGAGAGGGGGAAATGGTAGGACAGTGGCTTCTAATCTCTCATTCAGATTATGCCCTATATCAGAAAAATGGGTGAGAGAAAAGTTTTAGAATAATCCACCTTTTTTGAAGTGATTAAGTTTCTACCCAAATTAATAGCTGATTCCTAGAACCTTACATAGACGCCTGAAGAGACCAGTCATTCTAGTGCCCTGGTAAGACATGTATAGTTTGTAACGGTAGGCTTGGTCTCAATGACTTAAAACATGATCATTTTTTTACTGGATTGCTATCATAAAGCTATTAATTTCTAAAAAACTGCTCTTTAATGTGTCAGAGTTTCTCAAGGGTGACATTATTTATTTTCTTTTTGTTCAGATTCCAGATCTGAGCAGGCTATGATCTTAATTCCAATTTTTTTTCCTTCTTGTTCAGAAGGGGTTTTTAATAAAAAGGAGTTTTAATTGGAGGTCTCCATGGAACCTCCAGTATACTTTATCCAAAAACCATGAGTTCATGAAAAAAGTTGTGTGTAGATTACTGTTAGAGCTAGTTGGGTCTTCCCTGGCTCCGCAGTGCAAAGTTTTTTGTAAGATGAACAAAATGCCCCCTGAATTAAACCACTAGTATGTTTCCAGCGGATAACATTTAAATACCTATTTATGTTCAAGTGAAATGTTACACAGGATCTAAAAACCAATGATTCATTGGCAAAGAAATATAGCAACCTAGTCCCTTTATGAAATATATATTTAAATAAAACAAACAAATGCTTATACCTTTTTTCATTGCTAAAATTTCACATTCAACGAATTCACTACTTAGAAACTAGTTTATTTAAGTACAATAAATTAATAGCGGCAAGATCTAATAAAAGCTCATCTGATGTATTGGAAATCAAAAAATGAACCCTTGAACTTGAAAACCTTTGTTGTCAACTTGAGTTTTAATCCAAACAAACTTCACTTTTGTGGCGACCACAAAAGAATATGCACCCAACTATTTACCAACCATAGTGGGATCATGGATAATTCTAATATAAACCTGTATGCTTTGGTTTACCTTATGTGAACTGAGGCTACTAGAGGAGGCGCCTTAATCTGGAGGCACCACCTCAATTTAGAATTGGCAGTAAATCCTGCTGCTGAAACCAACACCTCTCAACGTGGCTATATGGCTTTGTCTTCCAAAATACCATTAAATCCAATCTTTGCAGCTAGACTGAATCAATGTTAATCATTAGATCAGTGGCTCATCATTTTAGATAGATGAAATCTTGATCTATTGAATGTAGCAAAACTTAAATCAACTAGAAGGTGCATCCCAACCAGCTCCCACTTATTTCAGATGGCATCTGAATAGCTGGATTGTTTCATCAATGAGCCTGAAATCATCAATATTTTGTATAATAAATTTGAAATAAGGAATCTTTTCTTTCCGCTTGACATCACTTTCAAGGAAATTTATTAAAAAGCATCTGTTAATTTCCATCGCCACCTCGAATGTATCAGTTTCCATTTTATGTCAGCGGATCTGCCACCTGCTGCCCCAGCGTGGGGCAGCAGTGCTCCACCTGCTAGCATTTTCCACCCTGCAGGCAAACATGTGCGAATTGTCTCATCCAGTCCGCCTAATGCATCAGGCTAATTTGTCCCACCTAGGGACTTTATCATTACACTTAGCGCGAATACACCCAACCCGCCCCCACCCACTAGCCCTACCCCAATCCAATATTTGCTTTTGCCTCTGAGTCAAATATGGGCGTCTCTTCCCATATGCTGACAAAGCAATATTTGAGCTGGCAACATTCACGTTTTCCTCAGCGGGATTTATTGACTTTCGCCCTTATAAGGGCTATTTTGATATTGGTTTTCCCACTGAAGGGGACGCAGCTGCAGCAGCATTTAGACCCTTAATATATAAAAACACTCCTATTTCCACACCCATACACGCCTCACCAGTGACACCACAATGGTGGTGACCTTTGAAAATCTTCCTTCACACCTTCTGCCTCAATTACTCTATGAAGAACTGATGATGGGGCTATCCAAATTTGGTACAAACCCCATCCTCCACTTCCTGGTCCCAAGCGGAGCTGAGCGGTTAGCAGCACCATGGGCAATGGCCACCAACACCCCCCACCAACCAACCGTAGCCCAGCACATCCCTCCACATGCCCATATCCCATCTGCACTAGAACACTTCTTTTGGGCTCATGTTGACAATGGCCGCACCATTTGTCCCCTATGCCATGAGTTGGATCATTCCAATAAAACCTGTAGTTTCAACTTAAAACTAGCGGATTCCGCCAAGCCCACACATGGGGCCGCACAATCAGCGTTTGAATGAAGATTTTGGCTGCCCCCACCCCTCCAGATGAACACTCAAAAATTAACAAAACCTTTGCAACCACTTCCCAAGCCGGCTTGATTTCATACAATTTACCCAATCAGGAGCAGGTTTGGACTCATCTTCAGTCCAACCGATTTAACGCCCCAAAAATTACCCAACCAAAACCTCGTCCATATGAGTCAATCATGCTTAATTAAAATACCTGGGACCTATTGGAAAAATTACTGAATCTGGGGAAATTGTACCCCCTCCCGACTTTTCAATAAATTTGGAACCATATCTACCTTCAGATTTTGATGCCCCATTCCCACCTAAGAAATATATCCCCAAACCCACTGCTACCCCATTTTTTTATGACCATCAACTTGCCGAAGCTGCTGTGGCCTCTCCTGATAGCTGCCATCTCCATGAAGCCATGGCACAATCTGTCACTCAATTTGATGAGGGGCTACATCTAATCCGTTACCCTGATGATTTCCCTGCTGTTACAAAGAGGAAATTGAACGATTAAGGGAAACCGCCATCTCTGCTCTCAAGCAAGTTGTTGCACTGGCAGAATTTTCCCCCACTACGTGCATCACCAGAGCCAATATAACCAAATTTTCTCAGCTTCCCAATGCATGCATAAAAGCTGAACACCGAGTTGCCAAATACCTAGAAGCTATGCTACAGGCCCAGCTTGTTAGAAAAGAACTTAACCCTTTTCCATTTTTCCTCAACCCACATCCTGCGGATGCCTCAACCCCTTTGCTCTCAGCTTTAGTCCATCTCTTCATTAATGAAGAAGAAATTGATAAGCTGTCTAAAACCCCCTCTCCCCCTCCGCCTTGGTGGGTTAAGCGGTCCACAACTGCTACACCTGGTTGGCTTGGTTTTCCTTTTTGTTTTGGTGTTCCGCCAATCATTTAGGGCTTTTTTAGTACTAGATGGTCCCTCATTTAGGGCTTTTGGTTTGTGTTTTTTTGGTCAATTGTGTATCGGTAATATCTGTCCACTGGTTGGCTTACCTTGAATAAATTGAAATTTGAAATAAGGCAAGTCTTTTCAAAACAAAAAATCCAAACGCCTACTGAGGGAGGAATTTTTCGTTTATCTTCCTGAATCTTGGCCCTGCTGTTTTCCCCTCAAAACGGTTTTCCCTAATTATAAAAATATTTGCAAAATGGCGGTAGAAGCAGCAGCTGCTCCAGCCAACACCATCCTCCGCCAACATCTTCATAGGGCGATGTAACCCTTTTTAAGGGTCTTCCCAACCCAGATTTCTCATGAATTTGATGAGGATGCAAAATGAGAAATTGAAGAGCTCACATTTGGTGTTAGCCATGCCTGAATTGACGCGGCAAAACCTTCTTTTTTTACCCAATTATTTTGAAACACGCTGGTGCATCATGTCTTTCACTTGTGTGCCAACTCTCATCACCTTCACTGAGCATCAACTTGCCCAATACGTTGAGGCGATGGACACCGCTAGCCTCATAAAGGAAAAAAACCCACAACTATACCTCCTTATGCCCCATGTTGCTGATGCTCCCACCCCAACGCTGTCCACCATAGTCTGACAGATAAAGCGGGCGCCAGACAAAAGTTTCATCAAAGCTTCTCACCTTCTGATATGGCTTTCTAGGCTGTTAGCTGAGGTTCAACTTTAGGAATTTTTCTTATTTCAAATACCTTTGTTTGGCCCATTTTCAAATAAAGATACATGGCGTCTCCCTCATTTGGGTTGGGCACCACTAGTTCTAAAAAAGACAAACGCCTACTGGGAAGGCCCAGAAGAGCCCAGTGCAAAAATCTAAAGTGACTACAGCGCCTCCATCTTTGTGTCTTCTCATAAAAACCTATAATTTTTAATCAAGAAATAAATGAGTGAAGAATGCTGGTGCGTAGAAAAAAGCTAGTGCATACACCGCCTACAATTGATCTGCGTTAGTCCAATTTTGTGACTGAAGTTAAAATCTTTGTCTGAGACTTAAACATAGCATGTGTTCCATCGCTCTTGTCTCCTCACACATATTAAGTTTACTATGGTCATTTTCCTGTATAATTTTATACTAAAGATACTTTTAATAAGTTTAAAGTAATAGTAAGAGCTTTTTCAGTTGATACTATGATTACCAAAGTGTGGAAAAACACTATATTGATGTAGGTTTTACTACAGAGGCTGATGCAGACTGCTCAGCAGCTGTAAAAAAGAGATTTCACGCGGCCTATTTTGAGTAACTAAAATTGATCAAGTCTAAAATGTAATTTCATGGAAGTTTTTCTTCTAATCTACAACCAACAGCTGACCCTTAATTTCTGAAGCTCTCACTTCACCAAAGTTATTATTTTGGGATAGCCCTAAAGGTAGATCTTTAAACATCAACTTAATATACTCCTACATGACAGGCTCACCTTGATAGAGCTTTGGTCAATCCAAATCTATAAGGCCCACAACATGAAGGCTATCCATAATGTTGCTGTTATTGGATCCTGCTAAAGTAATTTGTTGATCCTGACCAGGTAACACACCATTTCTTTTGGTGCTATGTCTTTTCGCCTATACAATAGTTACGCTGATTTCCAGCATGATCTTTAATCTACTAGCCAGGCCCCTGTGATGTACAATAAACGCTCCCACACAGTAACGGTGACAATACTTTAATCAACACATTTCATACTGGCACAAAGAATTAGCCCCAGCTGCCCTTCATATTGCAGTTGAGAAGGTGCATATACTAGTGCAGCAATAATCCCTCAGTTTTAGAGCCCATTTTCTTGTTAGAACTCCTTCTAAGCTGCCAGCTCCTTAACCAGCTCATAGTAGGTGCTATTTTTCTCTCATTAAGAAAGCCCAGAGTGAGTCAGCCCAGTGAGCACTCTAAAGCAAAATATGAAGCACAAAAGACTCATCAAATGATCAGACATAGAATACACAGCGGGGGCAGACCCTCCAAGTCTTATAGCCCCCTGACATCCAATTTTATTACAACTTCGACTTCATTTTTGATTTGTTGGAAATACATATGTACTAAGACGCTTTGGAGGAGGCTTAAATGGAGGAGTTTAAGGAACAACTGGCAAGATGAATCTCTGCAAAGAATTGTGCAGTATCCTAGGCTGGCTTAATGGATTTACAGGCCCTTTTTTTAAATAATCCCCTCCTCCTTGACGCTTTACTCAAATTTCTGCTAAAATCCAAGTTCATTGACTTATAACGAGCAGCCTTTAAGGATCAAGGCAAGTGATGGCAACTCCCAGAATATGGAAGTGGACAACTATGAGGTCTCAAAAGGGCACCCTAGCCCTGAAGTCCATTAAAGCTAAAGGGCTGCAGATTACAAGCTGGTAGCCCAGATCTTTTTCAAATTAATGTCAGCTTTTGTGAATATTATAGCCCTCTAGGAGCCCATATTTTCCCCTTCTGAAACTAAATCATTGAATAATTAATTTTCTGGGAACTAATGTTGGACAACCTATGCTTCCCTCATCATCATCACCCTGAGTGTATACCCACCAAGTAAAACGCCTTTGTGACCACCTTAACTTTGATATATTGTCTACCATGTGTTCTCTTTCTTTGTTGCAAGCGTACAACTGGTAAATGCAGGCTAGAACCTGACCAGATTATTAAAGAGATTAATTTACTACAACTACCTCACAATATAGTGTTGATGGGTGACTTAGTTATTATATTAAGTCATGTGTGGGACACACTTACCCTGCCACACAGGAAAGATGATGCAATGCTCAGCTTTTAGGATTTCTTCAGGTCTTGAAAATTCACTGATGCCCTCCACCTCAATATATGGCCTTGGATGCATGCTTTAGCTCCAGTATATAGGTCAGGAATTTAGATCAGATTCACGGATTGATATGATACTTGTTAGTTACCTGCTGGTTGGTCAATTTTCAAAACCCATAATACTATTTTTTTAGTACTAGATGATAATACTATTGGTGATCAAAAATCTCTTACAGTGACCCTTTCAACCTATTTCAAACTCTTTAGAAGACTTTAGCCAAGGATTGCTCCAGGGCTCCTGAATAACTAATTTGCAATTGAAAAGATTATTACTAACATTCATGGGTCTTAACACCTGGCCTCACCTCGTTTGCAAAATTTTCAAGACAAATGTGTAAAGACTAAATTTAAGATCTTAAAGATAGCCTACAATTTTGCTAAAGCCCAAATGACAGTGGCCCGTGATAAAGTCAGACGTTCTGAAGCTACAATACGACTTTGAGAGTAAGTGCCAGCCAACTCCTCCCCCTAATGTCTAGAAGCGCGGGAATTAGCTAAGAGATGTACCTCTATTTAGAAATCATTAAACAAGAAGAATTGGCAGCAAACTTCACATCGCAAATTACTGAATACATTGGGAACTGCCCCACCTGCTTCCTTTACCAAAAAAGTTTTGCTTAAAAGCTCAGAAGATTACAACCTTTAGGGTGTGGGAAATCATTACCATAAAAAAGAGAATCGCCAATGAAATTTATCATTACTATTAAACCCTCTTTCAGGAATCTTAAGTAAACCCATAGGACATTCATGAATTGATTGAATGTACTCCAGAACCAATTGTCAATCCCTCAGCGGATGAGGAGATTCTTGGGCCAATCGCACAGCAAGAAGTGATGGAATTTTTCCCACGCCCCGCGCCTGAAGGCCCATAGATCAGATGTTATCCCATTTAAAGTGTACCTAGTGGATCAATTACATTCACAAAGCCCCTACACCACCTTTTCTCGACATTCTTGATAGAAGGGAGAGTACTAACTGAAACAATAGGCTCAAATATGACCATTATCCAAAAGAGAATGAACTGAGAGGACAACTCAATCTGGAGACTTATGTCACTATTAAACAAACTACAAAATATTTGGTAAGCTCCTAACAATCTGAATGACTAAGTGGGCGACGCCCCGCTTCAACCCATCAAGCATGGCTTCATCCTAAGGAGATTGCTATGGAACAATTGAAATGAGCTTCTCACGAGTCTGTTATATAATACATCTAAAGGATTTGTTTTGTGGCGCTTATTAGTATGAAAACATATGATCAAGAGAATTGGATTTATATAAAAGACTCCCTAACCTTTCTTTACATCCCAAAAAAAACAAGAGTGTGGATATTGTCACTTTTGACCAGCTTTAACTAAAGTAATAGCCTCAATGGGCTTTTTGGTGGCATTTATGGTCAAACAGGGTCTTTATTAAGGGTATCCGCTGAGCCCAATCCTGATCAAAATATTCCTAGATTCTATCCTGGCTCTACCCCAAGGACAACTCATGGATATTTGTGTCCCCTGAAAACACTCACCTGCGGCATATCCTTGGCTGATGTTACAATGGTTGCAGTTGGATGTAAAAAGGACCTAGGCCTAGCCCTGATGGCCTATAATTGGTGCTCCAAGGCGTTCAATTAAAAAGTTAACACTTCAAAAACCATTATATTCCAAGTCATTCAAACCTTCTCCCTCCCTTTACTGGAACCCACCCCCAGTACCTTTTTTCACTTAGATGTCCTGATCACTCCCCAAAGGGTCACAATCAAGGACAAAGAGGGCCACTTACTTGATGCAATGAAATACTTGGATAGCTATCTAGAACACCGGCAATTTATCACCCAGGGATGAGTCATAATATCTAAAGTGATTCTGTGTCAAAAGTGTGATCCTTTGAACATTCCTGTCCAATTCAGATAGCTTTTTCAAGAGGATTAACAGGATACTCTGATTTTTGATATAGGAATCCAACCACACATCTATTGCCCTGACAACAATACACTAACCCTAGAGTGAAGGAGACTCAGGTCTCCTGGATACCAGGGCACAAGCCGCCTCAATATTTACTAAATTACTTCAACCTTGTATTTATCGAGATATGTCTCCAATGCCTTAGTGGGCTACAGCATTATTTCAAACAATATCAGCTTCCCTGAGACTCTCTTAAGTCTCTAAATCAATTGGAGAATGGTTAACAAACCATTCTGGACATCGTCTCAACTATCCTCATGTATATACTGGAACTAGGCCCTATTAGCTCTCAAACTCGTAGATGTAAAGGTGTACCATAACTTCCCATACATAAAAAGTGGCCCTGACATTGGCTCTCTTTGCCACACCATTGTTCATAAGGAAAAGATTGGACATATAAACGCAATCCTATGAAATTACTCTAACCTAAACCTGAAACCTCAAGTTCCTATTTCCTTCAGGGAGATATCTCAAGGCATTTCAGGACGTTAATCACCATATTATATTGATGAATATGGCAAATATGGCGTGGAGAATTCTTCAATGCCCATATAGGACAGTGGATCAATCCAGTCCACCTTCCGGCATAAGAGCTGCCTTGGTGTGCTGAACCAATTGACACCCACCTCCACCGTTTATACACCAGCCCTTTCATCAAATACGTCTTGAGCAAAGCCTTTAGACTCCTCCAAGCAGAACCATGGGTTAGACACTTAGTTCAGCACATAATATTTGATTGCTTGCGCCCTAACTGCCCTATTCCTAATTTCCTGGCGTTTAGCTAAAAAATGGTTTAGTCATAATTTGTACCTTACCACTGTTTTTGATTCCATCCTGTGGATGCTAATTTACATTATCAATCACTTTCAGATACAATTAGAGCCGGCCTTGAAAGCATTTATTATGTCTCTATGAGCTAATAAAATTAGATGTAGCGGATACCTTACTCTGTGTTCCCTTCTTCCACCCATTCTTGACATCTCTACATATCTTATGTTGAAAATTCAGTTGACCACATTATTAATATCACTTGCAAATTAGAATTAATAAGTTGTTCAAAGCAATCTATTATTTGCGATGGTTGCTGACTGAATCACCAGTCATAATTAACCAAAAAATATAATCAATTTTAGGTTTCAATTAGTGTTTTATTGGAAATTAACCCTAACAATATTAAATCAGCATTTCAACGAGAGCTTAATTACCAATAGTCAGATTGCCATAGTTGATCATTTAAACAGTGGCACTGAACAATTAGGGTCATTTATACGAAGCTACAAAAGCATTTTAACGCTTATTTGGCGGTAAATAGTAGTTTTAATCAGGTAACACGGCCCAGATCATCTTTGTACAGTTCCTAACACAAGGGGATGACTGTTAATCTGTGAAAAGTTACACTGCTGAGTATTAACTAAGAAAAGGAATTCTCCATCATTCAGAACTTGATTTTAAGGGTCAGAAGTTTCAGGATATTAATCAGTTGATTTTCAGAGAATTTTCTTATAAAGTTGTCCGCCTTCTGCCTATAGAAACACCTATCATAAAATAAATAGCTGAATACGATTAATATATTGTTACTATATACTTCTAAATTAAAGGTTGAATGAATAAAGGTCTCTAATTGTTTTTTCTTGAGTATAGTTTAGATAGAGTAGATTTGTTTCCACTTTTTATGAAGGCTCAACTTACTAGTTGTCAACATACAGATAGTGCTTTTCTTAAGTTTACAAACAGCCAATGCAGTAAACTACCCCAAAAAATTGCACTTGGGGCACATCAGGGGCGTAGTTGAAACTTGTCAAATAATACCACCATGTCCTCTGCTCAGGAGAAGATTCAGCGGCTATGGAATGTGCTGAGAGTGTGAATTAGAACACTGTAAGTCAGTGGCTCAGGATGATCCATCCAGAATGGAGAATCGCGTTACCAAGGTGAAAGAAGATGTCAACATTGTCGCTGAAGTTAATAATGAACTATTCAGGAAAATATTTGAGTTAGAGAAAAAATATTCCAAAGTGGAGAAGGATCTATCCCTGTTCATAGTAGCATTTCAAGCTGAGGCTGGGTTAACTCAGCTATTATGGGAAAACATGTTCCGCTAAAGAAATAAGTATAAGAATTGGAAAAAATCTTTGTACATGTATTCATGTGGAAACTCAGATCTGGGACCAGAACCTATACAAAGATGAAAGAAATCTAAAGAGCACTCAGCTTACACAAAATATGCCAAGTGCCTATAACTCGATTTTAGCAATGACCCCTGACAACACATCAACTGGTGCTAGAATGGCTAGCCGCGCTGATCATTCTGCAAACAAGCCGGTGGAAACCAAGGAATTTAGACCCACTCCAAAATTGTCACCCTTTCTTTGTGATAATGCCTCAGCTTTTTTCATATTGCTCAAAATGACCATGTTTGGTTGCAGTGATTGCCTAAAAGCTGTTACTGTTAACAATTGTTTAAATACCACTTTTCTAAACTTGTTTTACCCCATTTGCAATTAAAAATAGGTCATATAACGAGGCGAAAATTGTTATTGTATAGGAATTTGGAAGCCCTGAACATATGGCTAACCAAAAACAGGAGTTCATGAGAATACAATTCTGAAAAAATAATACTTGGAAGAATCTGTTGACCATTTCTATAAAGAAGCGCAAATCCTGATGGTAGCTAACAACTTGAGAGAATTTGATGCTCACATCGCCATGAAGGCAGCACTCCAACCTTTATCAGGACTTACACCAATCCATGGCGTCAACCTTCAATAACAATAATACTACTTCTCAAATGGTGGAGCACCTGAAAGAATTGGCCTCCACTTTTGATGCACTAAATTATAGTGAAAAACAAAAACTGTCCTTTAACTCAAATAAAACAAAAAATTCTGAGTCCAAACAGAATTTCACCAATTTGAATGGAAAAAACCTGAATGTTCTGAAATGGCCTAGTGATGCACATGCATCACTTATAACAGAAACAGAAATACTGTACTATGCTGCCCAGTGCTGGACTAAGAAACCAAAGTATCAGGTGAACTTTATCCAGGAAAACAATACCGATGAGGAGTCAGGAAAAGGCCCTAAGGTCTAGATGAGGCAATTTCTAGATCCATAGATTGCCCAGTTTCCCCCAACAAGCTTGGAAAAATTGATACCTCTGACCTGTTTATAAAGTACCTGTTTATAATCCTCCCAGGTGACACAGGTCCAAATATCCATGCTATAACTTGATTGAAAGCGAATGCAATTAATCACTTAATTATATAAGAAGTTGCTTGACCATAAGCTTGTCAACTGTTGGAAAAGGGCTGAAATACTGACGATCAAGACAACTTGCTAAAGACAAGTTGGAAAATGTTAATGTTTGATTTTCTATCTTTTTCTTTAGCTTTAAATGACTAAATCAAAGCTATATTTTAAGTTTAAAAAAACCAGCTGCTCAAATTGAGCACTTGAAGAAAAAATGTTGATGTTATCTTTTCCTGCTGCCCCAGCTTAGGGTGGTGGTGCGCCGCCTTCTGGCATCCTTCAGCCACCGCCAAAGCGCATCAGGCTGGCTCTGCTAGCCCTCCAAATGCCACTGGGCGTTATGTCCCACCATGTGACTTAGCCCACCATCTCACAAGCTCATAGGCAGTGCTCCGGAGCCCTTTGGTGCTCCCTTGGAGCAGCCTGCATTTCTGCCTCGAGGTCAAATGTGGGAATCTTCTACCATATGCAAGTGCAGCCAGCATTGAGATGGCCACGGCGGTTTTAATCCTTCTGAATATATCAACTTTCACCCTTTTAAGGGTTATTTAGACCTCGGATTTTGATCTGAGGCCAATGAGGTGGCAGCATCTAATCTTCCAAATATTCATAAAAAAAACTTATTCCCCTGTTTGCACATGGCTATTGGATGATGCCACTTTGGTGGTCAAGTTTCTCAGGTTGCCATCATTTCTCTCCCCCAAACGCCTATGCTACAAACTAATGGAGGGTTTGGCCAGTTATGACACAGACCCCATCTTGCAGTTTGTGGTTCCCAATGGGGCGGGTCAATTAGCAAGGCCTCACAACTTTGTGAAGATCTTCCCTTTCCAAAATGACACCCACCTCATGATTCCCCCCAAACTGTGATCAGATCTGCACCCAATCACCCTTTTTGGGTTTATGTCAAAAATAGCTGTGCCATATGCTCCTTGTGCTTTAAATTGGATCATTTGAAGTGCAAGTGCCCCACAGCTTCTGCCTCCGCCACTTCCACCGCTCCTCCTTCTGGCGTCAGGCCAGCTGCTGACTTGCCCAAATTTTTTTCAAGTGGGGTGCAATCCTCCCACCCCCTACCTTGGCTAATTCTGGCGCTGCTTCCAAAGCAGCAGCCAAAAAATTTAAATTTATTTAAAAAATTCGTTGGAATTATAGAATCCTGAGCTAATGGCTGAGACAGTTTTAACTGAGCTGCCATGGTCAACTGTTTACAGCCAATCAGGATCTGCCACTACACCAACTCTGGTGGCTGGCCAAGCATTAGCTGATTTAAATTCATTTGAAGCGCTCAAATGGAATGATGATATGGATCAGCCTTATGATATTAAGCAAAATTTCGCCTTGGAGGATTTTTTCTGTAAATCCTCCTAATTCATGTCCCTCCATTTTCAACCTAAGAATGGTTTCCCTGATTATAAAATATAAACAAAATGGCATTAGAAGAGGCAGTTGCTACCGCCAACACCCTCCTCTGCCAACAACTTCATGGGGCGATGGAATTTTAAGTTGAGGGTATTCCCATCCCAAATTTCACCCCTGATTTTAATGAGGATGTAAATTACGAAATTGAGGAGCTTGCTTTTGGTGCAAGCTGTGCCTGCATTGATGCAGCAAAAACCTCTCTTTTCAACCCAAATTATCCCTAAACCCACCAGCGCATCAAGTCTTTCACGTTTGTGCCTTCTCTCATCACTTTATCTGAGCATCAACTTGCTCAATACGTTGAGGTGATGGACACCGACGGCCTCATTAATGAAGAAAACTCACTATTATACCTCCTTATGCCGCATGTCGCTGATGCCCCAACCCCTATGTTGTCCGCCATGGTCTGCCAGCTAAAGCAGGCACTTGAAAAAATTTCCCAAAGCTTCTTCACCTTCTGATATGGCTTCCTTGGATGATAACTTAGGGGCTATATCAGGATTTTTTTAATTCTAATAATCCCTTTATTTGCCTCATTCACAAATAAAGATGCGTGGCGGCTTCTCCTTTTGGGTTGGGCACCACTAGTGCTAAAAAGATCTTTGGTTTACTATTGCTACCATCAAAGATTCATTTCCTAATACATCAGTCAAAATTATTCACACTCTGGATTCAGCTACTGACGCCACTATACATTCACTAAACAATATTTCTCACTACTCTGAGTATATTTATGTTGACATTGTGGTTAACCAAGTAGAAGTAAGTACTATTATCAAAAGTGGTGCACTAATCAATATTGTTTCTACAAATTTGGTAAAACGGCTAAAGGTTTCACTAGATATAGTACATTGAGCAATATAGTACAGCTGAGCCCAATCATACTACTTCCCGTTGGGTTTATAGTGCCTTACCCCTTCATTTTGGATCTCTAGGTATGTATGAGCCAGCGATTGTTCTATTTAATCAAAATTACGATATTCTCATTGGCACTGAATTCATGTGCAAGTATGGAGTAAAGTGTGGCTTTAGGGGAATACTCTGACAATCTTAGCCAGACGCTATCATTGATTTATATCAAAAGGGATGCCACAATTGGCAAAATGATTATATAAACATGATGTACAAGGATGGAATCCTTCCCGTTGGTTATAAACTAGTTGGAAAAAAGATCCAGCCTTTGCCAAAGCGCGTGAATGAAAACTAAGGATTTTGATCCAAGTAAAAAAGGAATCAATCATACTGCCCGGGATGCAGACAGTGATCAATACTGGACTGATGCTGAAAATTCTTGGTTAATTATATGTCAAAATTGAGGTTCCCTGAAAAGAATCAAGAGTGAACTTTGAGTAGCTCCAGTAATCATGTTTCCTGATCATGGGGAAATTAGTATCCTATTAACCAATCTGAAGAAATGTCAATTGAAATCAAGTGAAATCTAGTAGTTGCATTCTCCAGTTAATCCCTATAACAGAGCTCCTTTCCTTCCACAAATTCGGTGATTTAAATGAAATTGGATTACCAGATTCATCAAAATGCATTTATATGTTAGTTGCCCAGGAACAATTCTCTAGATTAACCAAAGATCAGCAAAATGAAGTACTAATGTCATAAAATTGACTGTGGGCTCCGCTAGTGTGCCAGGCCAACTAGTATTAAGACTGGTTGGCCCTTTGCCGTTTCACCTTCATAGGCTTACCAACCCAGTTGGAGTATGCGTCCAACATACCAACACAGCAGACCAACGAGTCACCTTAGCCCCAGGGCCTGTGGTGTGCCCTATCGAGCCACACCCCCATCCTGGGTGGCCAAGGCACTCCGCGCTGCCCCACCATCCTGACCCTTTGCCAAACAATCTGGGAATGGCCCGTGAGTCCTACCCCCCATCCTGGGTGGCCAAGGCACTCCGCGCTGCCCCACCATCCTGACCCTTTGCCAACCCATCTGGGAATGCCCCGTGAGTCCTACCCCCATCCTGGGTGGCCAAGGCACTCCAGCGCTGTACCCCGCATGGTTGACATCCAGCTTTGCAATCATTGGTTGCTGATTTTCCAGGCTCCTGCCTGTTCCTCTGCAGTGCTGGTACTAAAGCTGGCAGCGCCAGCCACTCCAGGAATGTCACCTCGCGCCAATGTCAGGGATCTCCAATCCAATATACTCTTAACCTAGCCAAAAGGCTACTTACAACTAAAAGTAAATGGGCGAAAGAGCGATATTTATTTGGAAGGAATGAACGACTATATATACCATAGGATATTACACCTATTAAACTTTTTGGCCATCCAAGCTGGCATTTCCTCATAAATCTTGGTCATTCCTGGTAATGATTTACTAACAAACCACTCATCTTTTCAGAGAATTCTAGATTAGCTCGACCCTTCCTCAGCTTAAGTTGCAGGTTGATTGTATAATAATTAAATAATATAATTTAAACTTTGAGCATCTCAGTATGAGCCACCATTGCTCTGTTCTAGTTAACGGAACCATTTTTGGACAATGAATAACAGATTCATGGGCTTTCCACCAGAAACTCCCACAACAATCTTCAAATTGGTATTTCAGCGAATATCGCAGATTTTTCTAAACCTAAACTCAAATTAGCAAAATGACATTAAGTAGTATAAACTAGGCGATAAGCCAGCAATTATGCCTGACTAACTGACACCCCTATTTCTGATACTATTATTAGGATCCATCTGGTTAATTTCCTGACATTGCCCCCATTTAACCAGTGGTATCCTTCATTGTGGCCCACCTCAAAGTGGGTCAATACCTACCCCAGCGCCCCCTTGAAGGAGCGCCATGTCTTAACCTGTCCTCCAGATACTCAGGCAACCCAATAGAAAAAAAACCTATAGTGAGCACCACTGTTACTTTTTAGGTGGATTCATTGGGATCCGCTGTATGGGTCACACAGTCCAAACCCACTGAACAACAGACAGATGATATGGGGATTGTCAGTCCTCCAAATACACTGGAATTTATAAAAAAATAGGAGTAATTGCCACAACAACACTTTTATTTAAATTAATAAATACAATGATCCTTTGCTGCTCAGCTCTCCCTATTACAACCTCCCTCTTTTGATCGCCCATCTCGCTTATATATCAGTAACTTTGGATGATACCATTCTCATAGCTTAGACTATTCTATTTTGCCAATTCTCATTGGTTTTGGCTGGTATTCTTCAATTCACTATTGGCCTAATTTAAGACAATCTGAATTATATCTGTCAAATGTCAACATCATCTTATTGCCTTATTTGTAGGCAATCCAATAATAATTGCTATATCCCTAATATAGCCTCATCACAAGGCGCTTAAGTACTTGTAATTATCGTCCTAGTCGGCAGATTCTCGCCATTCCACCATAGCTCTTCAGGGCTTACATCTAGTCATATAAGAACCTCAACAATAAATTCATTCTAATCATATTAAACTATTTTTTTACAAAATGACCATGATCTAGTATGCTCAGAAAATGTACACCATCAAGTTTGACACCAAGAAACTGCCCAAATTAGAATGATACCTACTTGAAGGTCTCAATTGTCTGAGGCAGTAGTTGCTGAAGAAATAGAAAATTTGCTGGAGCACAGACTGCTTGTCCTTTATTTAGCCCTTGGGCTAGTCCGATATTAATCATCAAAAAGTAGGGCGGGTCAAACAGGGCTGTAATTGACAAGTGATGTCTTAATAAAATCATGTAAAAAGGCTCTTAACCCTTGCCAAAAATTGAAAGATGTGATGCATCAGTTAGGCAGGGATAAATTCTTTTTGTCGATGGACCTCTTCTTTGTGTATTGGCAGATCGATATGTCACCTGAGGACAAGGAGAAGTGTGCCATAATAATGGCACAAGGGCTTTACCAACCTATGCGGATGCCTCAAGCCTGGTGTAATGCTCCTGCAATTTTCAACGGGCTATGGATACCATCTTATGCGACCTCAAATTTTCCTATGTTCTAGTCTATCTAGATGACATCAATGTATTTATGTTAACATTCAAAGAGCACTTGCATCACTTAGAGGAAGATTTAAGAAATTATTCGCCGCTAATCTTAAAAACAACCCTTAAAATTGTCCCTTTTCTAATAAGCAGTTAAATATTTAGGCTTCATATAAACGCAGATGGATTAAAACCTCAAAGACAAAAATTGATGCTACTTAACGGATGTCATTGCTAAAAATTGTTTGTGATACTCAAGTATTTTTAGAAATGGGCATAATTATTTTCACTTTATTAAGAACTTTCTAAAAAAACATGTCAATTATTCCATCTGCTTAAGGATCTGAGAGAAGGGCTCAAATGGAATGAGATAGCCAAGGAGCATTTGACAAATTATGGTAATACATGAAAACAAGACCAATACTCAAATATCCAAATCTTGACTGACCATTTACTATAAAAACAGATGCATCACTCATGGCGATAGGTAATGTACTCTTTCAAGTGGACGAACAAGGTGGAAAGTAACATGTGGTATATTTCACTCATACCTTAACCAAGGCCAAAGGAAGTAAACAGTAACCAAGTGCAAATGTCTCGAAAGTATCTATATTTACAAGCAATTATGTGTTTATATTCATGAGACGCATTTCAAGGATGTAATCAATCTTGCATCTCTCTGTTGGTTTCAGAGATTAAGAGAACCTGAGGGAAGACTGGCACAAAGGACCTTTAAATGCAGGCATATGTTTATGAAATAAACTCAGTCTGGGGATAAGAACTAAAACGCTGATAAATTATCCAGACTGCTGGCTCTTTCTTGCAGTATAAGATTGTGCTAATGACCTATTTGAACAAATGGTGTAAGGAGAGTTTGATGATGGGCCACCAGTAGTTCAAATGGCGTTATGAAAAGCCATGTAGGGAACAGATTAAAAGAGCGGACAAATATTCAAGTCAGTGGATGATAAAAAGCTTCTGTTTACAAAACCATCCAAAATAATAATAATAATTTGCGCTACTCACAAAGTTGTTAGCCATGGTGGCCTCAGGAAACTTTAGAGCACATTTACCAATATTACTATTGGGATTTGTTAAACATTATAAAGCGGAAATCAAATCATGTTGTGCAGAGTGTACTCTCCACATGACATAATGTAATGGTGACTGATATTGGTTAATGTGACCAGGGTTTGCCTGGCATACAGCTTTAACAATGTCATGTGACAATTAAGTACAAAAACTGGATGAAATGTAATATATCATAATTGCAATTGATCACCTGACCCAATGGATTGAAACCAAGGCTATGGTTTGGTTCAATGCGATGAATACTGCTAAAACTATTCTGATTATATGATATATTGGCATGGCTGTTCCCAAGTGATCTTGAATAATAATGAAATAAACTACACGTCCTTTGTCATACACAAATTGAATGAATTGATGGGTTTCAAAGGGGTCATATTGGTCCCCTTTTGGCCAGAGATTAATGACAAGTTAAGAAAGTGAATGTTACCTTAGTGTCAGGCAGACAGCAAGTAAGAATTAGACTGGCCTGCCAGCCCAGATGCCAGAGCATCCAAGTGGCAAACCAGAATGCCAGGGGCACTGCTGCTGGTATGACAAATATGGAACTGGAAGGGAGCTTAATACTCATCAGATAAAAACGGATTTTTGGGGAGGTTGTTTTTATTGTAAAATTTAAGGGAAGAGAATCAACTAACAATTTTCTCAGTGCAATGCGCCTGATTAAATAGTCATCAATTTTGAGGGAAAATAAGCCAGGATCGGGTTCCACAAGTTCAACCTATGCGGCAAATTATTTGGAAAATGGGTGGGTTAGTTCCCTAGGAACTGACATTGCAAAATTTGGCGGTGGGCCAAGTTGCAGTCAATTCATCCTAAGCGGTGAACTATTTGGAAGTGGGCGGGTTAGTTCCCTGGGGACTGACGTTGCTAAATTTGGTGGCAGGCCGAGTTGTGGTCAGTTCAACATAAGATTTGAACTATTTGGGATTAAGTGGGTTAGTTCCCTGGGGGCCAACATCACAAAATTTGGTGACGGGCCAAGTTGTGGTCAGTGGTATTGCATCCAGCACAATGCCCAATATTCTTGCAGGAAGCTGCCCATTGGGGGTGATGCCTGACAGATTTGGGAGGGGGGAAGATTTTTGATCATTGTGTATACTGAATTGCAACTGTCAGGCATTCTGGCCGATAGCTCAGTCTTCATACCTTTTTGACCATTTGAAATCCGAGTATTAGGCTGATTGTTGCTTGAATTATTTGCGATCAATTCCATTTTAGCGATCTCAGCGCAGATTTTACTAATTCCTTGTAACAGTTTTGCCAAGGAGAGTGCGAGTACTGGAAGTGGGATCTGAAGCTGAAGGGCTATTATCCAGCGCTTGTTACCACATGAGCAAGATCACCCTGAGTAATGAGGGGTATGGCCATCCTCTTCAGTATTTTCTTGCTCAGGAACAGAAAGATGGCCCAATCGGCGCCCAGAGGATGTTCACCAGGACTTACACTTAGCCGCTACATTACAAAAGCTGGTTGCAGGAAAAATGTCTGCTTGGGCTTTTTACTTAAGTTCAGTGACATTTGCCTATAATTTCAGCTATCATTCTTCAACTGTAAAACACTCTTCTAATTGCTTTATGGAAGAAAAGCCTGCTTACATGAATTCTATACTCAACATTGGATTAAACTTTGAAAATATGTCCTGATCAATATTAAATTAATTAGCCAACATTATGATTGAATTTCAATCCCAAAAGTTCGCCAAAACCCTTAGGAAAAGGATCCAGGCTAGAATGTATGATGATAAGAAACGAAGGTTTTAAGAAGATCTAGATTGGGGATAAAGAATCCTACTGTGACACGCATGAATTCTGCTACCAAAATAAGCTGGATGCCTTATGGATAGGCCCCTTCTAAGTAATTTCAAAATTGGCAACATATATCTATACAATTGAATCTATCCTCTTTGGTCATAGATAAACCGAGTTCCGAGCAAATTTCTTAAAAAAGTTGGCACTAAAAAGATACAGAAAAGAAAAAAATACAAAAAAACATCAGTAAAAACCTAAGTAATGAAAAAATAATAAAAATATTATTTTTAGCACTAGTTGTGCCCAGCCCAAAAACGGGGAGCTGCCAAGCTTCTTTATTTGCAAATATGCTAAACAAAAGAATTATTGTAAATAGAAATCCTAATAAGGCACCTCAGCTAATAGACTAGGAAGCCATATCAGAAGGTGAGGAAGCTTTAGGGAAACTTTTGTTCAGCGCCTGCTTTATCTGTAAGACCATGGTGGACAACATCCAGGTAGGAGCATCAGCAAAATGTGGCATAAGGAGGTATCACTGTGGGTTTTCTTCATTGATGAGGCCGGCAGTGTACATTGCCTCAACGCATTGAACAAGTTGATTATCAGCGAAAGTGATAAGAGTAGGCACATAAGTGAATGACATGATGCACCTGCGAGTTTTGAGATAATTGGGGTCAAAAAAGAGAAGCTTTTGCTGCATCAATACAAGAGCATCTTGCACCAAAAGTAAGCTCATCAAATATCTTACTTCACATCTTCCTCTAAAATCATGGTGAAAGTTGGGGATAGAAATACCCTCAACAAGGTGCTCCATCGCCCCATGAAGTCGCTGGAAAAGTATGGTGTTGGCAGGGGCAGCTGCAGCCTCAACTGCAATTGATTATTATTTTTATAAGTTAGAAACTTGGTTTTAGATCGAAAATGGAGGGAATGAGAATTAAGAGGGTCAACGAAGTACACCCTAAAAGCAAAATCTATTTCACATGGTATGGCCATTCCTACACATCAATCCATTTATGAGCCTCAATTGGATTGAATTCAGCCAGCACTGAGCCAGACAGCAAAATTGGTGTAGTGGATGGAGCTGATTGGCCACATGCTGCTGACCATGGCAGCACAGCTGAAACTAGTTCAGCAATTGACTCAGGATCCTATGATCCAACCAAATTTTTATTAAATTTTTAAAAATTTTGTTTTGATTAGCCGCCACTTTTGGCACAGCTCCAAATTGCCCCAAGGTTGGGGGCAGGATGCTCAATCCTCATACAAAAAATTGGGGTGAAACAGCCATGGACCCAACTCATGAGGGATGATTGGCGGAAGCAGCAGAAGTGGAACCTGTGGGTCACTTGTGCTTTGAGTGGTAAAGCTAAAGCACAAGGGGCAAATGGTGCAGTTGTTTTTGATGTGCGCCCAGAATGGGTGAACAGGGGCAGATCTGATTCAGTGCGGGGGAATTAGGATATGGGATTTATGATGAAAAGGGCAGATCATCAAAAAGAAACAATGCTCTGCCAGACGATCTGCCCCATTTGTAACCATGAACTGCAACACAAGGTTTTTGCCGTAAAGGGCCAAACCCTCCAATAGCTTGTGGCAGTGGCGTTTGGGGAGAAGTGGGAGGGCAACCTGTTAACCTGTACCACCAAAGTGGCCTCATCTGGAAGCCAGGTTTGAATGGTGGGGAGGGGATTTTTTATAAATATATTGCAGCTTGGCTGCTGCTGCATCAGCTTCTAAGTGGAAGCCAAGATCAAGATGATCCCATAGAGGGGAATGAAAAACTATGTTAAAAATCAATTTTTTTGTCAACATTAAGTTTTGTCAAGCGTTGTTCCCTACTATCATTGGCAGGGGCAGAAAAAGTTGTAACTGGGTCCACCAGAATTACTCCCAAGGCACTAAAGTATGTTGGTAGGTTTAGGATGTGCTGAAATTAGATCCACCATGATTAGTCCCTAGGAATAAAGATCAGTTATGATTGCTTTTGCAGAGCACAACCTGGGTGAGTACAGGTTTCCTCAGCTATGCTCAGTGATGATGCTAAAGAAGTCCTGGTATGGCACAAGGCTGTAGGACTACGCTCTATAGAGGAGGCGCAAGAAGGGGACCGCTGAACTAATGAGCTGATTAAGTCTGTTAGATGTTCCACTGAACTAGACTTGTTAGTTAGGTCTTGAGAAGAAGTAATTGCCTCTGAAAACTATGTCACTGGTCAATCTGATCATGCGGGTGGATATGTTAGAAATTTGGTTGACCACATTTACACATTTCACTTTCCAAGTAGAATTTGATGGTTGTAAAAGCAATCAATTGTTTGGTGATGGTTGGTAACTAAATTATTAGCTGTAGTTTGATTAAAGACATAATCAAGATGTTGGTTTAAATCAAGGTTTCATCAGGTATTATCTACAACATTGTTAAATCAGCATTTTGATGAGGGGCTTTATTGCCAATAGTCAGATTGCCATAGTAGATTGAGTAAACATTAGCACTTAATTATTAGGGTCATTTTCACAAAGCTACCAAAGCGTTTTAATGCTTCTTTCAGCAGTAGTTAGTAGTAGTAATCAGGTAAAACGGACCCAGACCATCTGTGTATAGTTCCTAATACTAGGGGATGTCTGCAGAAGCTGTGAAAGGTTACACTACTAAGAATTAACTAAAACAAAGGAATTTGCTATCATTCAGAAGTCAATCCTAAGGTCCAGAGGTTTCAGGAATTTTTTTTAGTACTAGATTGTGAGGTTTCAGGAGATTAATCAGTTGATTTTCAGATATTTATCTTAAAATTTTTTCGCCTTCTGCCTAATATATCAATCTCATTTTCTGATAAAACCATTATTCAACTGATATATAGCTATTATATAATTTTAAATTGAAGATTGAATGAATAAAGGTCTTTAGCTGTTTTTCTCAAGTATAGTTCGCCAGAAAGTATTTGATACCACTTATTGTGATGACTCAACCTACTAATAGTTCTCATACACCTAGTGCTTTTATTAAGTTTATAACCAACCTGTGAAGCAAACTACCCAAAGATTATGCCTTCCTTCGCCACAAGCTTTTATGCTCAGACTTAATTAAATAATGTTTGTGACTATTTCCTACATGTTAGAGCCACCTAGTGGTAAAAAAACTGATAATGTTTGCATAGGTATCTCATTATTACTTTTGGTAGAGTCTCAATACCTCCCATTCTCAGGTTATTTCAGCTCCTCCTACATTGGCAGAGTTGTACTAAAGGCTAGCCTTTTCAAGCCTATTATTTTATTATCTAATTTTAATGGCCTCATTTTTGAAGTTCTTATATTGATTGCTATGGCTTCTCATCTGTCTCTGTCTGGGTTCCCACAGAATGTCAAAATTTCTTGTCCATGTGTTAAATTCTGCAATTCTCAATATAGTAATTTTGCTTTGAAATTTAATTCAATAACAGTTTTTTAGAATTAATATAAGTCTATTTAATTACCTGCCAAATTTATAAGTTACAGAACTCAGCCGCTGTATCTGAACGTAATAAGATATTTAGTTGGCAAATAAGCAACTGACAATTATATCAATAATATAAGCCTATTGTCAAGTACTATCAATTCTCTGAATTTATTTAAACTAAATAAAAGACTATAACATTAACCATTGAGATACTACAAAAAATTAGAGGCATTTCAATTTATTATTTTTTAAACTAACAGAACAATGGAGGGTCCATGCCAAATCATTTTTATATCACCCAATAAGTATATCAGCGACAATAAGTAATGTAAATTTTAGGGTCCCAGTGAAGCACGTACTCCACTAAGGGATTTTAATGATCTCTCAAACTAACAGCTCTTGATATATCAGCACAGACCAAGGCCTATCAGGTGGTTGTCAGAATATATAAGTGAGCAATATTCTTTCATTAAATGTTTCTTAGGATACTTGACGCATCAGATAATTCTCCCATTGATATAAGGAACAACTCCTTAATAAGTTTGACAACCTTACTAGAGGGATAATGGCTGAATTCAGAGTCTTTGTTATAACTTGCTGTCTAATTTCACAGGGTTCTGGGAAGACCTGGCAGGGAGCGTCAATTCTAATGGGCCAGTTGAAAGACTCAATGGACCTGATGTAGTCCAGGATCTTTATAGTACCTGGCAAGATGAACCTAAAAGGTTTTCCTTAACTAACTCTTGGAACCATAGTTAACACGATATGCCTAAGTAAGTCAAGTTTTATCTAGTAAAATAAATTTATGCTTTTTATATAAAGTAACATTGAAAAATAAGATATGGTAAGATGATTCATATTAAGCCATAGGCTAGTGTGATTGAATATGGTAAGGCTTGAGAGGAAGAAAATTGTAAAGCCTATTGTCTGAAGATTTACTATGGAAACAATTACTACTCATTAGCTAATTATTTAAAGGGATTGCTCATTTATATTTAATAATTTTAACAGTATTTTAAAACCTTATAAATAGGTTTATGTCGCAAACCAAATAAATTAATATAAAGGAACAGCTAATAATAAAAAATAGTTAAATAAAAAGTATGAACCCCTTAGATGAGGATTCACTTATATATGGGCAAAGCTGTTCATAAATGCTTCAATGGATTGATTGGGCTAAAATTGGAATGTCGTACCAAGTGGTTTAGAGCAAGAAGTAGTAATAACTAAGAATTTTAACAGTAGAAAGGCCCAAAAATAGAGAATGAAATAACAGAAGACCCTGTGAGGGATGTTTTCTTTATATTTGTTAAAGGAGAGTTTATGTGTAATCAGAATAAGTCTGGTCTGGGTTCCTTTTTTGTAATTTTCAATTGACTGGCTTAGGAAGCATAGTATTTGGGTTAAGAGGGCTTTCAATAATTTCTGATAAACTTGTAAACTTTTTTATATAAAACCTCATCACTTTTTTTGCTTGGCATTACTTTCTGATCTACAAAAAAAGGTAAAATTTAACAACTCTAAACACCTGACACCCATTAAACATCAATGTCCTCAGATTTTTATGCCCAGTGCTCCATGATGGTGCAGTGTTGAGACCCATAGCGTTTTCCACCCAGTGGAAAACACATTTGGACTGTGACTCAGTCCTCCTAAAATTGAGGTGATTTGCCTCTCCCAAGGATCTTGACCTTCACTTCGCATGTTCCCAAGCAGTGCCTCAAAGACCCCTGGTGTTCCCCTGGAGCAACATGGAATTTTGCTTTCAGCCAAATATGAGAATTGATCTCATATGTAGAAGGATATAATTTGAACAAGAAAAGCGTGTATAAACCTATTTGGCTTACTGGTTTTTGACTTCATAAGTGGTATTTTGACCTAAGCTATAGCTATAAAGCTAATATCACAGCTCTGGCAAATGTGCCCCTGGTAATTCAGTGCTAATTACTCCTGACAATGCGCACACAGCTCCTAGCAAACATAACTATGGTGATTTAGTTTGTTGGTTTTGTTCACCCACCTTCCCTCCTGTGAGCTCTATAAAAGCTGGTAATTCTTTGCCTAAATCTCTGACCTCATTATTCAGTTTTTGATCCCAAACGAGGTCAAACATCCCTCAGGGCTTCAGGCATTCGCCATGATGCGTTTTAGTTCTAATCAAATTTCCCAGTTAATACCTCGCGTTCAATTATCACTTCTTTCTCCAACCTTTTTTTGGTCCCATGTTGAAGGCGGATAGCGATCTGTATACTCTTTTTTCAATTTTAATCAATTTTTATATGATATAACAGTAACAGGAAACACTTCACATGACAACAACCCAATTCTTTTCTTTTAACTCCATAATATTAATAAAAATGATAAAAGAGTTGAAGGAAATAATGTTTGTCTTAGCCAGAACAGTCTTTAAATATTCCATGTCATTTTTACACCACCTTAGCTTATGGTTACAGGAGTTCGCAACTACACCCAGTTCAAGTTAAGTCACTCGAAATCTAGATGCCCATCTCCTGCAGCCTTAATAAGTTCTACGCCCAACAACTCCTGTGCCCAGTTAGCTACCATCCTCAAAACTTTTTAGTCTGTTGTACAGCATTACCCTGATTCCCAAAACCAGTTACTGCAGCAGTGCAGCAGCAGCCAAGTAGGCCTAGCCTCACACTAGGCCCACCCCATTTCAATTAATAAGAAAGTGTCTTAGACTGTTGTTCATTACCAGGCTTTGCCCATTTCTAGCCAAAATCACACTTATGTCAATGTTTTGATCCTGCTCAATTAGAATCTCTGGGCTTTACTAATAGAGTTTTTGGATTTAGGGAAACTCAATGAACCAGCCGACTTTATAATTAGACAATTTTTAATTTCAAATTATGACGCCAAACCTCTCCCTTACTTTTATGACCCACAAAAAACGTTCAACATTATGATCTGACCATCAGGTCACTATTTATGTGGCTACCAAGCCCAAATGTATTCTTCTCAAAGCTAAAGCTAAGTCTGTTGCTTTGCCATCAGAGGTTCTACTTCCTCCTGATGTCCCAGCAAACCATATCATTGGAATTAAGAAGCGCTCCTTAAATTCAACAAAATCCTTAACTTGATACTGAATGTTGTGGTGGTGGCATAGAACCTTAAAGCCAGATTTCGCTTGTACACCAAAACTAACTTCATCAAGCTCCTAAAGTCCAAACCCAAGCAGAGCAAAAATTAGCAACTAATTCACTTTTACTATTGGGGCTCACAGTCTCTATCCTGGATTACCCCTGAAAGATATCAAACCCCATGCTGCTGATACCCTACGCCATTACTTTCTGACTTGGCCACACCTTGCTCATTGATGACTGAGATGAGGAAGCACCCCCAAATCCTCCTCACTCTCCATCATGGTTAGCTGCAATTTTCTTCTCCAACATGGTAGATTTTTTTAGCCTTGGTGCCTGTCAGGATTCAAGACATTGAGCGAGTCAAAATTTTACTCCTTCATTGAGCCTCATTAAGTTGACTTTTGAGCCACTATGAATGAAACCTCTCCATGAAGTCACCATTGAAAATTTTATTAGAAAGCATTAAAATCATAAGAATCGATGGAGATGCCTTCATGACTTTAATAACTAACCCTAAACTTTGAGAGGCGTGACCCCCACTATTGTTGCCATAATGATTGTTAGATTTTGAAGTTCACTCACTTGATAAATTTGATCCTACACGCTTAATTAGGTTAGAGTTCGGTCAAATGATTCTTGATTTAGCCTGTGTCTTACGGTATTTTGACCATTTGGAAGCTCACTAGGCGTATTCAAAAAATACTAACTCTTCTGGTCAATCTTATGCTCAATTTTCCCTTCATATCCAGAACTTCTAACGAGTAGGCAGAGGTACAAGCTTTGGTTTCAGCAATTCCAGCTTATTGACACTCTTCAAAGAAAAGACTCCAATATAAAAACCAGGAAAAAGAGATTAAGGAATTTATCTTTATTAGATGACTTTATTCAACGATTATTCATTAGCCAGGCGCCGGTATTTATATCTTCAGGGCATCTTCTGGCCACATATAGAGCACATAATTCTCATAGATTATCTTTCACTTCAGATCAGCACTTGAACTGCTACAATCATGACCTATTGCTAGGATTATTTGTGGCAACTTACTCTCATATTTGGGTAAGTTTTTAGGGACAAAAACGCAATACAAACGTGCAAAATTGTCTTAAGATCAGCCTAATTTGAGTTTTGTAATACCTCTGACGAAACACACATTATGGGAACTTTTGGCATCAATTTAAGTAAATGACACACCACTAATCAAGATGTTGACAAGCCTCTCTCAATAGCATTTTGTACTCCCATTTGGGTGGTCTATTTGAAAATGCTATCATGCAGATTATGAGGATTGACATATGAATTTCACATAGGGTGGGAAATTGATTACAATCTACTGATGTCTATTTGTTCATAGGATTTTTAGACGTTATCTTTAGGTCAATCCCCAAACAATTTCTTATACCAAATAGCTAATACTGTTCACGACTAGTCAGGAAAAATTGCTAAGTTTTGTTGCATGTATAAATTGACTTGAATTTGCAAGGATATTTGGCCTGAGATTTTGATAGAATAATTTATTTTGACTGACGTTGAGATATTAAGCCTGAGCCATATGATAGAAATTTGCTTTTAGTCTATAAAATTAGAGTATTAGCTTGAGTTTTGGAAGGATAATTGGCCTTATCTGTTGGTTGTCAAAGGGTTCATTTTTGGGTCAGCTACCAAAATCTGACATTTACTCCCACTTGACACAAACAGAATCACTAAGATTCCCAATTTGCCTTCATTTATATCATCATTTAACTTTGTCCTGAATTGCTAATAGCGTTGCAAGTGCATAGACTTAACTTTAGTCCCAATTGCCAATGAATCTGGAGTTAAGTTCTCTCCCCATCCTCAAGTGCAAACTAAAGTAATAATTAGGTTAAAATTATTATTAAATAGATTTTTTCTTTTATTACTTTTTATTGTTGAATAAAACCTGCACTAGAGTGGAAGCAGGAATTACCCTGACAGGCTTACCAGCCTTTTATTATTTTATTATTATTATTTCTTTTTTTAATTTTCCAGCTTATTAAACCTTTTCTTAGGAATTTTGCGCGGACTCAGTTACATATGGCTGGTCCTAATATCCTTAATGGTTCATATGAACTGAAATGTCTTCTCAATTACTTCGAATGGCCCTACCCAGATCATTCTATCTTTTTAATAAGCCCAATCCGTGGGTTTTGCAAAATAAAACCTCATTTTTAACTTCAAATTCTTTAGATTTGTAGTAATTTTCTATACCCTTTTGATGATAGGCATTTTTCATGGCAAAACTGTTGTCAAAGGCTTGAGCTTTTAGTTTAATTAAAGTATCCATAAGTTTTTTGATGTATTGAGGATAAGTTTTCACCGGATCTTCTAAGATCAAACATTGTAACGTTGGTATGGGCGAATGTCTTCCATATAATACCTGAAAAGGGAACATCCTGGTTGGCAAATGGTGATTTATTGTAGGAAAATACTGCTGAACTTATATGAGTTCTCCATTCAGATGGTTTGTCAAAAATTAATTGTCAAAAAACGTTCACCTACGTCCTGTTTGTTCTCTCAGCTGTACCATTAGTTTCAAGATGATAGGGAGCAGAAAGCACACCTCGTACTCCCATTAATTGGTTGAGCTTGGCAAGGACATTGGCAGTAAACTTTGTTCCTATATTGGTAAGAATAGCCTGGGGACATCCATGCTTGTGGAAGATGTTTTTAAGGACGAAATTGGCTGTAATTACCGCTCCTGCTTCCTAAATAGCCTTGGCTTCAACCCATTTGGTCAAATGGTTAATGGCTACAATAATGTACTTGGCCTTTGTATTGCTTGTTGGGTGTGGACTGACAACATCAATAGATACAGTGTGCTAAGCGAACTTGGGCCAAAAATGCTGATTGGAAATAATTTTTGGAGCAGTTTTTCACCTTGACACTCCGCACAGCATTCTAACGTTTCTTGGATGAAAAAATGCATTGACTCCTAATAGTAGAATTGAATCAGATGCTCTTTCGTCTTTTTAAATCCACCATGCCCTATGGCCTTATGAGAAGCCAAAATGATGTCTGTTTGGGACAATGGTCTTGGAAAAATATACTTCTTGCCCTCAATGATCTTGTACAGTGTCCCATCTTAAAAAAGTTATACTTTTTTTCATAAATCTGATAATAGTTTTTGGACGAATATGTGCTTACTTTGGTGCTCTCATATGATTATTTTCTTAAACAACTCAATGGCAGCCCAACTAAGTGTTGATATGGTGGGTAGTCTGGAAAGGTAATTGGCAATTTGATGGTTTGCCTAGGAAAAAGCTCAATTATGTAGTCATAAGCTTTAAGCTTTAGTGCCCAGCGGGCTAATCAAACCTCAGGCTCTCTTAAGTTGTTCAGCCATCTTAGGGAAGCATGATTAGTAACAAATTTGAAATGAGTGCCATGCTGATAGACCCAAAATAGCTTGAAATCATATATGACAGCTAAGCATTCTCGTTCCATCACCTTGTAATTCCTCTCATAAATCATTTAAGGTCAGACTAGTGAAGGCAACTGGATGTTCTTCACCGTCTTCCCAAAATTGAGATAATATGGCCCCACTGCTGTTATGGATGCATCAGCTTGGACACTAAGTTCTTGATCAAAGTCTGGGTATAAAAGAACAAGAGCGTCCAATAGTGCTGATCAGAAATGGTTAAATGCATTTTGGCAAACTGGAGTCAGTCAAATGGTACCTTATCCTTAAATTTGATAGAAAAGCGGCTCTACAAGTTGTGCAAAAGCGGCAATAAATTGGTGATAGTACCCAATCATTCATAAGAATACGTGAATAAAGTGCTTGGATTCAGGCTGTTTCATTTTGGAAATGGCATCCAACTTATAGGGTTTGGGCCGAAGACCCACCTTCTCAATTACAAAGCTAAGATATTCCAGCTGGTCTTGGAGAAAGGTACTTTTTATGATTGGTTTTTATAAGTTTTCAGCTACTAGCCTTATGAAAAACCTCCTCAAAGTGTTTTAGGTGGTCGTCAATAAGGCGGCTGAAAACGTTAATATCATTAAGGTACACTAGTACTTATGACAACTTTAAATTTCCCAGGTTTGTGTCCATGGCCATCTGGAAAGTAGCTGGGGCATTGCAGAGCCCTTGTGGCATTCTCATCAGCTGGAATAGGCACTCTTGGGCTATAATTGTACATTTCTCTCGCTCTTCTTTGTAAAGATCTATTTGCCAATACCAGCCAATAAGGTACATTACCAAGAAGATCTTCACGCTCCCAAGCCTATTTAGGTATTATAATTCTTGGCAGAGGGTATGAGTCCTTTTTGTGATGCTGTTTAACTTCTGGTATTCAATGAATACTCAATTGCTTCCATCCTTTTTCTTCACTATTAAAAGTTACCCCGCTCATGGACTTTTTGAAGGCAATAACATGTCATGATTGAGAAGTTCCTAAATCTCATTGTTTACAGCTACTCTGATGATTTTGAACGTCTAATTGGGAATAATCAAATTGGATTAGATCTTCAGTGTCAATATTGTGGATGACACCCTTAGCATATCACAAGTCAAAATCATCTTGTGTGAATATTTCCCAATATTTAGAAAATAATTCCTGACCTTGGCTTTTCTCAGAGTTGGTCAGGTTGCTTAAATTGACCATAGGGACAACATTATTGATGCTGAATAAGTCCTTTACCAGGAAGCCCTAATTTGAAAAAAGTCCAAAACTCATGTAATGAGTGAATTTCTGTGGTAGAGACAGATGCAGAAAAGAGATTGTTTGATGTCGCTTGATAGGGATGAGTCAATTTATCAGGTTTGCACATAAGATGTGTATCTCTCCATTGCCAGGGATGATAATACCAAGGGCTATGTTTGGCTCAAATTGAGATTTAGACAATGGCTGGTATACTTCACCATAAAGTCCTTCCAGAACATTAATTGTCAGTCCTGTAGGGACAATTACTTGATCTCTGAATGGTATAGTAATGTGCTGATTTGCTTAGGTGGGATGCCCTTTGTATCATTGTTCTGGGTGGTAAGAGTTTTTATCTTTGAATACGCTTTAATATAATTGATAAGGACTATTCTGTCTTTGTAGGCCAGATTTATGAATAGGCTGGGTTTCTTTTTCTCAACTGCCCCATCCCTGTTATAGTAAAGCGTGATAGCCTGGCCAAGAATGGTGAGAGTATCTCCCTTATGAATAATAACAACTCCAAATCTCATTTGGAAATTAGTCCCAATTAGAATAATATAGTTCATATTTGGCAACACTATAGTAGGTGCTGTCACTACAATAGATCTAAATATGAGAGATAGGGTACTGTATGCGCCCAGAGATTTAGTTGTATGCGCTAGCTGTACCACATTCTTGATAGTGGGTAACGTTGGGCACGATTATTAACTTTTTAGACCAACTTTGTGATGATTATATTGATAGGAGCACCACTATCAATGATGGCCCAAACTCCGACCTTGTTTACTGCTATATCCACATTACATCTATAGTTTTTTCAGAGGTTTTTTTGTGTGAATACCGTGACTGCTGCCCAATTCCAGGTGTAATTTAAACTAAAGTAAATAACTGAGAAGTTATCTGCTAAGGGCTTAATGGGAATGGCTACTTGTACGTTATTTACTGAAGGTAGGTCTTTTGAACATCTAGGTTGGAGATCCAAAACCTGATTAATAGTCTTTTTTAGCATAATGTTTTGACAACTTTGTTTGGGACTCTTTGGTAATTTTTGATGGTTTAGTTGCTTTTGCTTTGGTTTTAGTAGTGACCATTAGGACATCAATAGTCACAATATGGTGGATGTTGTCTTCAGCGATATCCTCATCCCTAAAGAGTTCGCCAGGGTCAGGTGGAATGGTTTGATGAACATTGGTGGAGTTGTAGTATTCCACCACGCTCCACGTGCTCTTTTCCCGCCTTGCTGTCACTGTTAATTTCTAGATCAACGTTGACCCCAGGGTTTTTAATGGACTGACTGTAGCATTGAAAGCATAATGCCCCTTTTGACCAAAGTTGTGGCATGTGATTAAAGCTGATTGCTGCTTTTGCTCAAATTTTTGGTTCCTAATTTGTGAATTTTTTCCATAATCAGACATAGTGTTGTTTTTGGGCCCAAAGATCGGAATTTTTGCTGATTCTTGGGCCATTAGGGGTATCAAAACTGCAGAAATGGCTCTTTATGTAAATGGTAAGCTCTTGGGTTTCCATTTCTTCAATGAATGCAGGTATCATGACATGGTGCAGCTCACAGTAGGGCATAACTGAGTGTTCCGTTGCAATTTTAGCGTCAAACTTATTAACTGCATTGCACCCAAGCAAGACTTGTGCCTCATGGGAAAATCTATCCTCAAAGTCCTTAATGGTCTCATTTTTATTGAACTCAATAACTAGGAGCTCTCATTTTCAGGCCTCTAATTTTTCCAGGCCCTCCAAGTTTTTTTTCACTGCAATTTTGGCATCCATATAAGACCAATCGTCAACTAAGTAGGACTTTTTGAGGTCACAGCTAAGAGCTTTAAGTAAGTTTATCAGTGCTGGTCATTTTTCATGGTCTGATGATCCCCTCAATGCTTTTTTAAATACTTGAGAAAAGAGTGAACGTTACCATCCCTATGAAACTTTGGGAATTTCAATGATTTAAAGTCATCTCACCCTCTATTGAGCATAGGGGCTGTACTTCTAGTACTTGAACGTTTGGTGTATCATCACTTTGAATTGGACCTCTTTCCCATTGGGAAGTATCTGGTGTTGGTAGTGATGCCAAAACTCTAGGCATAGGACGTATGTTTGAAACATAAGTTCTGCATCAGTGTCAATTTCTGATGATTCAATTTCATGATATTTCTCTAAACTACTGGATTCTGATGCTTGAATTTGGCCTTTATTTATTTTTCCAAGTTGTTTTTGGCCGAATGGGCAGAGCTCTTTCCCATTTCTTTATTGTCAAGACTGGGTGAACACTGGCAGCTTTGCTTTTTGATGGATTATAATTCATTTTTTCAGGTTATCATACTCCTTTTTGAATAAAGCTTAATTGTAAGTTATGCTTTTAATATCTTTGGCCATACTTTCTATTTGGAGATTTGCAGTTAAAATTACATTCTGAGTTCCCAATTCTCCTGAGATTCTTCAGTATTTCTGGACTGCAATCTTGACAAAACAGTCCAAATTTTTGAAAAACCTCTTTGATCTGAGCATCCTCCTCATCCCTTTTATGGACGGTTGGTAATGCTACAAGGCCTTTGATTATTTCGTTTATAATATACAGCTCAGTCCAAGAAAAAATTCTTGAAGTCATCATGCTTTGAATTTAAATCCAGGTGATTTCTTTGGCCCAAAGTGTCATGTAAAGTGATTCACTCTGATTAAGATAATAGGAAATAAGAATGAGTTTTCAGTTAACTGACAGTTTGTATTCATGTTTTGTACCCATTCATGCGATAGCCCAGGTGAGCAAGAACTTCTGCGGGTATCTTTGGGTCTCCTTCATTTTGAAGCTCCTCAAGGGTGTTTAATCTCCCAAAAGCTTCATTTGCAAGTCCCAAATCATACACAATTGCTTTTCAGACTTCAGTAAAGCTGAAATTATGTTTGTCCGGTAGAGCATTTTGGATAGATTGTTCCTCCCCTTGCACAAATTAGTTTCTGTGATTTCCAGATTTTGTTTAGCTGGATTTGCTAAGTATGCTTGATTGATGGTTGGACAAAGCTAACCAGGTAAACATTAGTTGCTTGACTGTCTTTAAGATGTTTGGCAAGAGATACCATGGTTTCATCGTGGTAAATCATGTATATCTCCCTCTTGAGCACCAGATCCTTAAGATAATATAATAGGCCAAATGAGGGATCAAAACCGTAAAGAATTAATCCTAAAACCCAAATATAGAGTTTCCATCCTTTTTTATGCTTTCAGATGTAAGATCAATTGGGCTTGTACCTACGTGGAATCCCCTAACTGTGATAAGATCCATGGAGTAGGAGAAACCCGCATTAGAGCCTTGTTAGTTGGTATTAAAAAATCAGTGGCTTCCTTGTCACTATTTTCCATCTCTTTGTCACTTTATTGTCTAGCAGAATCTTTCAGGAACTGATGTATGGGTCCATTTCAAAGAGTGTCACCAATTTTGATTGAAAACCAATTGTTATATTTCGAGGATCACTCTCTTATTAATTTTGATCCTTCAATCTAATTTTTGAAGTTCAGCTGAATGATCCTTGATTTAGCCTGTTTCTTAAGGTATTTTGACCATTCAGAAGCTCACTAGGCGTATTAAACTATTTCGCCTCTTTTTGTCAATCTTTGGCTCAATTTTACCTTTGTATTTGGGAACTTCTACAGAGGCAGGCAAAAGTACAAGCTTTGGATTTAAAACTTCCATCTTGCCAACACTCTTCAAAGGAAGGACTCTTATATAAAAACCAGGCAAAAGAGATTTAAAGAAAATATATCTTCATTTAGATGATATTATTTAATGATTATTCACTACGCCAGCCGCCGGTATTTTTACCTCAATGGCATCTCCTAGCCACATATTAAGCACATACTTTTCCACAGACTTTTTTCCACTTAAATTCAGCCCTTGAACTCATACAATTATGGTTTATTGCTAGGATTATTGGTGGTAAAATACTCTCATATTTGGGAGGATTTCAAGGACAAAAATCGCAATACAAACGTGAAAAATGTCTTAGGATCATCCCAATTCTAGTTTTTTTAACTTCTGACGAAATACACATTCTGGGAAATTTTGGCATCAATTTAAATAAATGACGCACCCCTAATCAGTTTGTTGACATGCCTCTCTCAATAGAATTATATACTCCCATTCAGGCAGTCCATGTGCAAGTCTTTTTTTAGCACTAGTGGTGCTCAAACCAAAAGGGGGAGCCTCCATGCATTTTAAAGTGCAAATGGGCCAAAGAAAAGGGATTATTAGAGATAAATTTTTTCCTAATATGGTACCTCAGTTAACAGCCTAGGAATCCTTATCAGAAGGTGAAGAAGCTTTTGGGAAATATTTGTCCAGCGCCTGCTTTAGCTGGTGGACCATGGCAGACAGCATCGAGGTGGGAGCATCAGTGACATGGGGCATAAGGAGGTATAGTTGTGGGTTTTCTTCCTTTATGAGGCCAGCGGTGTCCATCGCCTCAACGTATTGGGCAAGTTGATGCTCAGTGAAGGTAATGAGAGCTGGCACACAAGTGAAAGACATGATGAACCAGCGGGTTTCAGGATGATTGATTTGAAAAGGAGCTTTTGCCGCGTCAATGCAGGCACAGCTTGCAACAAAAGCAAGCTCTTCAATTTCGATTTCACATCCTCATCAAAATCAGGGGTGAAATTTGGGATGGGAATACCCTCAACTTGGAATTCCATCGCCCCATTAAGTTGTTGGCGGAGAAGGGTGTTGGCAGGAGCTGCAGCGGCTTTTACTGCCATTTTTTATATATTTTTATATATGAGATAACCGTTTTAGGGGCAAAAATGGTGGGCCATGATTCAGGAGGATCAATGAAGACTTCTCCAAAGTGAAAACAGTTTGACATGGTACAGCTGTTCATCCTCATCAATATATTTTGAGCCTCAAATGGATTAGATTCAGCCAGCACTGGGCCAGCCACTGGGATTGGGGAAGTGACATGAACTTATTGGCCACATGCTGTTGACCATGGCAGCTCAGATAAAACTGGTTCAGCCATTAACTCAGGATTTTATAATCTTATTGAATTTTGATTCAATTTTTAAAATTTTGGTTCTGATTGCTGCCACCTTTGGTGCAGCGCCAAATTGCCCAGAGCATGGGGCGGGATGATCAAGCCCCATTCAAAAATTGGGGTAAAACAGCCATGGGCCCAACACCTTGAGGAATGAGTTGTGGAAACAATAGAAGCAGAAACTGTGGTGCACTTGCACTTTGAGTGTCAAGCTTAAAGCACAAGGGGCAAATGGCGTTGCCATTTTCTACATTCACCCAGAACGGGTGATCTGGGTTGGATCTGAACACATGCAGGGGGGAATAGTGAGATGGGTATCATGACAAAATGGGCAGATCGTCATGAAACCACAAGGCCTGTCCAGATGAACCACTTCATTTAGAACCACAAACTGCAACATGAGGTCTGCACTGTAAATGGCTAAACCCTCTATGAGCTTTTGGCAGATGCGTTTGGGGGAAAGATGGGAGGGCAACCCAGCAAACTGGACCACCAAAGTGGCCTCATCTGGGAGCCAGTTTGAACAGTGGGAATGGGGATTTTTTAAAAAAATTTGCAGCTTGGCTGCTGTTGCATCGGCTTCTGAATGGGAGCTAAGATCAAAGTACCTCTTAAAGCGGCATAAATCAATAAATCCAGTGTGTTTAAAAACTGATATGGTCATCTCAATGATGGCCATGCTCACATATGGGAAGAGATCCCCATATGCGACCTGAGCTGAAATGCAAATTGCTTCATGGGAGCACCAAGAGCTCTGGAGCACCTCCTGGGAGCTGGCAAGGTAGTAGGCCAAGTCCCAAGGGGGACATAACGCCCAGTAACATTGGGAAGGCTAGTGGAGACAGACTGGGCACGCTTCAGTGGTGGTCAAAACACATCAGCAGGCGGCGCACCACCACCCCATGCCAGGGCAGTAGGCGTCAAAACCATTGACATTTCAATTTTTGGGCTCATTTGAGTGGCCATGTTTTGTATTATTTTTAAATCCCTATTTGGCTTCAATTATAAGTATTGAAGCGAAAGAAAGATTATCCATGTGCAAGTTCTATCAGGTCAATATGAGGATTGACATTTGAATTTTGCCATAATCGAGAAATTGATTACAAACTACTGATGTCTATTTGTCCATGGGATTCTTAGACGTTATCTTTGGTTCAATCCTTGAACGATTTCTTACAATAAATAGTTAATATTCTTTTAGTCAGGACCAATTGCCAAGTTTTGTTGCACTTATAATTGGCCTGAAGTGCAAGGATAAATGGTCTGAGCTTTTGATAGAATAATTCAATTTGATTGAAGCTAATAAATTCAGCCTGATCCATATAAAAGCAATTTTATTTTAGTTGAGAATTAGAGTATTGGCTTGAGATTTTGGAGGATAATCAGCCTGATCTGTTGGTTGTCAGAGGGTTTTTTTTGAGTCAACCACCAGAATCTGACAATGATGACGCAGAGCAATGAGGGTGCCAACCTGGAAGCTGATCTCAAAGGCTGTATAATTTCCTGTGTACAGGGCCATGGAGGCCCCCAAGGCACCACGTTCCCACACATAAAATATTCATTGGTATTTTTAAGCTCAATAAAATAGTATATTTTTTCTCATCTCTTTTTATTGACCTCTCCACTAGTTTTCAGCTTTGAAAACATTTTAAACTTTGGCTACGTCAAGAGAACCTACTAAGCCATGAGTGCCATTTGCTCACTTTAGTGTTTTAAGCATTTCTTTTTTATTTTTATTTATTTTACTATTCACCATCCCCTGTTTGGCTTACCATGAATAGGCGATATTAAAAACATTAGAACAGTGGCCAATGATATGTTGATAAATTTAAAATCTATGGTATTAAATTAGATCAATGGATAATGCAAAGTATTTTGATAAGGATCCATACTTATTGGTCATTAAACATCATGAACTGTAGGATAGATTGATTGAATAATGTTGCTGATCTATAGTATGTAACATAATTATAAGCAACCTGATGTGGTTTCCTAAACTGTTGAGAGGTTTTAGACCTCATGTAGATTCTTTATGTTCCAGGGGGCTTGTAATTACCAGACTTGGTTTGGTATGAGCCTTAGCCCTGCCAGTGTCCCTAACCTGGATTACCCCCTGCAAACTTTTACAATCATTTCTATAAGGAAAAGGTTAGAAGGGGGTCAAAGAGGGAGTATTTTAAGGGACATGGAAGAAACTCAACGCTCATTGACTACATGAGCAAAGGAACTAACCTGCGACAAGGGATTTACTGGAGCCTTGCCACCTCTTACGCCTGTAGTGGTCTTTCTAACTATCCAGGAAAAAATGCCGAAATTCAAACTATTACTAACTTAGTTTTTGTGAGTTTGAACTCAGGATCTACATGGGTATTAACTGAAAATTTTAAAAATTTTAGAATCAAAGAAATTGGCATAATTTTTGATGCATTAAGGAAGTTCCTTCAGGGAATCAGAAGTCTTGTTCATTTGTTATAGATTGATCCAGGCTTTGGAGAAGGAGCCTTTCCAGAAAACTATTTTGAGGTGGTTCAGGAGTCGTTATAATATGCACTTATAAGCCTTTTAATACTTTAGTACCCTTAATGTTCAACAAGTTGGGTCCATAGGGCAATTTCATACCACTTGGCTTTTTTGAAGGGTTAAGACGAGATTGATAGCAAAAAGTCCTAGAAAAGGATGTTACCCCTCAGATAAATAGAGGAACTAAACTTCATAAGAGGAGATATTCTGGGACGCTCCCACTTTAGAAGCTTCCCTGGGAGCTTTTGAAATTCCAACAATTTTATTAACGTTAAACTTATGAACTTTTGATATTCACACATGTTAATCATTAGAGTGGCTTCCCAGTTTCCTTGTGAGGGAAAGAGAGTGGACAATAACAAGGAGTAGCTAACTAAAGGCTCATTAGTGCTTGCGGAAAGAGGGTAAAACTTTCAATATCATGTTACACACTAATTATTGTTGATGGGCTACATACAGAAGAGGCAAGCTGTATTTTCACATTATGTCTATTTAAGTGATCACTGATTCTTAATGGTGGTGGGTAAGTGGTAGCATGTAAGAGTATGCTGCGAGGGTTTTGTCAGTTGCTGACACCCCAGGTGAACAACTAGGATCAGAGAAATGCTCATTGTAGACAAGATCTGTTCATAGTGCGCTACCAAGTGTCCACTCTCTACTGAATAGACAAGAGATCTGGGGTCATAGGGGAGTATGATGAACTATTGCACATTTATAAGCCATTTGCCCTAGTAGGTTTACACCAGGTTTGCTCCTACTGAGTGATTCCAAGAGATACGGTTAAGTAGACATGAGTGATCTGGAGAGAAGTTAGAAACTTACTAACCCTCTTTACTATTAAGGACAAAAATGAGGGGTACTCTCTGGATTGCAGTAATTATGGTCCAATTGAGCTGACCCTCACCTATGACAGAGGTTGTACTTCTTATATCTGATGATTTCATAGTTTTCAGGCTCTCAATAAGTCTGCTTTAAGCCTGGTGTTTTTTATGAAGTGATAACTTATTGGTGGTACAAGTTGAATAGAGGGGGCAGTAACTGATCTCCAGCTAAAAATTATAAAAAGGAGTCATGAAGTGTACTTATATCTCCAGAGTAATAGAGAAGTAGTCACATATAATGTGGTAGTGACTTTAACAAGGAAAAATGCTCCAAACTAAAGAAGCTGTGATATATTTATTTAGCATTTTCAAGCCAAAGGGAAACTAGAGATGTTGGGATTTTAGAATTCCCACATAAGCCATCTTAATCAAAATATAATATCATCTATTCTATCCGCTGATGATGATTTCTATAAATTTATATCAGATGAAATTTTATCATCATTATGGTGAAATGTTTTACTATTTATTTTTTATTTAACCAAGGCAAGCCAACCAGGGGACAGGCATTACCAAAAGAAGGAAATGACATGAAACCTGAACAGGGTCAACTCCATCGAAGAAAGTTCTTCCACCTCCTGATTGGGACTCAAATTTTTCTAGTTACATCATTGGTAAGGTTTTTGTGTTATTAGACCTACTAACTGCCAATAGCTTCCTTTGGCTGGCACCCTGATTGATGTGTGAAGGGCGGGAATCGAACCCACAACCTTCAGGTTGGTAGCCATAGGCCCTTACCGACTCACCTTCCACCCCTATTATGGTGAAATGTTGTTAATTTTAATTCCTTAAGTAATATTGACTAATTCTTTCGATTTGATCTGATGGATAACTGATGTTCCATCTAGAAGGATCTTCAACTATTTTTAGAAAAGATTTTAATTATTGATTTAACAATTGATAATTCAACTATATTCTATGAGTCACTCAGAGTTTGTCACTGATTAATTAGAAATTTATTGTAGTTTGTGGATGTGACAATGCTTTTGAAAACAAATTTTGGGTATTGGTTTTTTTCTTTCCCATTAAAATAACATCAGTTACTAATATTTGACTTGAACAGAAAATTTTGATAATCACACAAGTGAGATGAGCGAACTCAACAAAACCCAACTAAACTGGGCTTAAGTCATATCTGGCAATGGCCAAAAGGTGCACCTAAAGGCAAAAACACCCTAGAGGGGGATTGGGAGCCAATGCCACCAAAAAGCCACAAACCCAAACACCACCCAGGTTTGTTGATTTACCAGAAAACAAAACCAATATATGGAAAAACAGTACGCACAGCCCCTATCAAAAGTGGAACATGGGCTCTGACTTTTCTTAGGGGTAGAGTCCCCAACACTGTGGGAGAGTGTAGGTGAGGCACAGGCCTCCCTCTTTACCCACGCGGTATTAGTTACCACCCACTTCATCCACCGCGACTAAATCAATATAGTTTTCAAAATCAAAGATTCAGATGCCACAGCAAAAGTCAGCATCAAGATTGCCCTCCCTGAGGGCAAATGAATTGTGCACACATCACATACCAAATGTAACAAAGCAAAAACTTTGTTCATATCATTCAACTCACTCCCACCAACCTCCTCTGCAAACTAATTGAGGAGGAATCCTGAATTGGCCTTCAGAGCTATGGAGAAACAAACAACTAGAATTGCAGCAATTCCACGTGCTGCCAAACCTGTGCACAGGAAAGGCGATTGCTATGATAGACCCAGTCCCTGACATGGCCATGTACCTAACCAAAATCCCACACACTGCAGTGTTTCACCTCCCAGATGGTGGAGTGTTGAAGCCTTTCCACATCACACCAGAATGTGTACTGCCCATCTAAAACCATTGCACCGCATTGGGGAACAAGGAACGCGTGTGCCCCATGAAGGAGGGTACCTTGGCCCCAGACTTCTGTAATGACACTATGGATGAAGATGAAGAGACCTCAGAAAAATGGTCGATACCTAAAAATACTTTCCTCTGGGGAGAGGATGGGCACTACATCCTCATAGACCCAGTATCACCAAATTACGCAAACAGGTACAGAAGGCCCACAAGTGGGCAGCGGCCAAGGCTGCATAACTTGCACCCTCCTCCATCGACCTGTACCAAATCCAGGAGGACAGAGAGGAAATCAGCCAAACCAGCCAATCAGAACAGAACGCCCAAACTGAAAAAGCAATGGATGATATTGTCAGACATTCAACTTCTCGACTTAGGAGAAAGAATGTTGGAGGTATGAGTGCTCCTGAATCTGCTACCATGATTGGCCCATCTCCTGCCCAATCTTCAGATAATATTGTGGTTATCAATGATATGAGTATTAATGGCAAAAATACCTTGGCGGATTCTCAGTGGAATCCTAACTATTGGAAAAATATGAATTATAACCAAAATTAGTATAATAAGGTAAAAACTGATAATAGGAATTCTTCAACTTCTCAGCCAAATTTGAGGTGTTTGTTACCACATGAATCTGACCACCTCCAAGGTGTAAAGATTTTACTTGACGATGAAGGGTAAAAAGTAACAAATCATTACCACACGAATCTGAAAACCACTGAGGTGTGAAGATTTTACTTGATGATGATAGGGTACAAATTAACCAATCATTACCACACAAGTCTGACCACCGCCGAGGTGAGAAGATTTTACTTGCTGGTTATTGGATACAATTCATCAAATTGTTACCAAATGGGTTATTTTTGCCTCAAAAATTTTATCTTCAATCTGATAGGCCAAAAACCTATATTCCCTACTTTGGATGAATCAGCTTTATATACTTTAGCCTCAAAAACCCATGGTCTCAAAATTCAAACTAGTTTAAATAGGAAATACTAGTATCGAGGAAAGAGCCTTTTCTTGGTTTTGCCCCGCTTAAAACAATAAAAAACATAAAAACTTTAACAAAGCGTTATTTAATACTTTTATTAAAAAAGTAAGACTCTCACTCGATAAAATATTTGTGGCATCCATCAGTGGATCCCACAAACTGGTGCTCACTACAGGGGATCACCCTGAATACTTTGATAATTATTAAAACAATGGAGGCTGTAAACGTGAGCAGCTCTTCTGAATCACAATTAGTTGCTCTTGAGAAGCAACTAGCCAGCTCTTTCTCCTGTCTCAAAAAGTTAGAGCAACGGCCGTTTAAATTACCTATAAAGGAAAGATACACCCCGGGTGAAGGGAGCATTGCTTCCTTTTTGTACGTTTATGAAGCTGCGATGGATGGTGCCACTGATAAACAGAAAGATAAGTACATTCTTCCCTGTTTAAGCCACAAAGCCCAAGAGCTGATCGTTCCTCACCTGGATCCTCAGCACATTTAGCCAGATGTTAAGAAGGCCCTCTTGGCTGAATTCAGATCCAAGAAGAGCTTATACAGGGAAAAACAAGCTTTCATGCGCCTTGCCAGGGATGGGGGTGAGACCCTCATTAGCTTTGCTGAGCGTTTCTATCTCAATGCTCAAAGGCTGGCTATGTCTAACCTGCTTACCCTGGATGACACTATCGCCGCCATATCAACAGGGTTAGCTTCACACCCTCTCTCGCCAGGCATATCATATCAGTGAAATGCCACTTTACAACCTTCGGATATAAAAGAGGCTTTGTTAAGACGTCGCCCATATTCCTTCAGGTGAGCGGCGGCCTAATGAACTGTTGAAAGTGAGGCCCCCTGTGCCTATTATCCCCACAAAACCTGCTTCTTTGGTGCAACTTAGAATGACATCTCTCATTTATGTAAAACGGGGATCCCTAATGTGGTTTCCCCTTTAGCTCAGCCAACAAGTGCGCGCCATAAGGGTATATCCCCCAGAACTACTGGGGTTGTGAAAATGCCGGTTAAAGTGAAGCTAATTACCCAACCTCTCGTGGCTGTCTCCCCTACTTCAATTGTACCTTTCCTATGGTTGAGAATACCCCTGAGGCCGACTCTAAAGGGGGTTTCAATGATGTGGGTACTACTTATTGGGAGCTCCCGCGGAAGTGGAGGTCTCTGATTGCCTAAACGCTGAAGGAGTAGATGAAAAAACCATACCTGAGGATACTTACCTCCGCCAAGTTATAGGTTGTAAGGCAATTATTGACACAGCCAGCGACACAGATGAGGTGTTGTCTAACCTTATTCGCCCTCTTCAGCATGGCAATACCATGCAATCCATCTGGGAAAAGTACCCTGAGACCGCGTGTAAATTAACCTCCACTTTTCATCTTAAGGAGGTCTTAGCACTATCGCCCACTTTTGGGGGGATACTTACGAAGGTCAAAGTGGTTATCCACAAAGTTTGGGTGATGGCTATCCTAGATACAGGCTCCCCGGTGAACGTAATCTCCTCCAAGTTGATGAAAAATATAAAACTTGCACCTGACTTGGAGTACAACCAAGACTTTGGAACCGCTGGACCCAACAACACCCATGCACTTGGTGCTTACTTGTCACTTCCCATTCGTATTGGGAAGCTTATTCTATCAGCCCCCGCAGTGGCTTTGGATAACAACGCTTACAATATGCTAATAGGTACTCAGTTCATGATTGAATATAAAGGTATTATCAATATGAAGCAGGGGTTCTTGTCGTTGCTCAATTATGAAGTCCCTTTAGTTTTAGCCAACAAAGAACCCAGCAAGAATGAATACTCTTGCATGGTTGAGTTCTCACTTTCCGCTTTACCTATACATTATATCACCTCTGGGCAATATAAAAGAAAATTGCCTGATTCCGTGGATGCTACCGAAGGTATACTGTTTTATGCGGCTGATGAAGTAGTGATTAAGCCTGGTGAACAACGGGTGGTAGACACAAAAATCACTCTTAAAATCCCTCGCCACAGTTTATTACACCTCCTAAGCATTGATGGAATTAGCCCTGTTGAGCCTCAGGTATTGCCTGGTGTTTTAGACACAGCCTATCTGAGGCCTATTACTCTATTGTTGGGGAATCTCAAAATAATGATATACTTGTAAAAAAGCATCAGGAGGTGGGCCGAGGGTTTTTACTCCCCGTGGAGGAAGTTGAACAAATCCGCTCTATTGGCTCAATGGCAGATTTAGGCCTACCCGCAGATAACCTGGTATAAACCTTAACGAATGTTCATATCTCAGATGGGCTGACTTCAGATGAGTTAAAGAAAGTGCATACTCTCTTAGATGAGTATAGTGATATATTTTTGAAGTCATACAATGATTATGGCCACATGAAGGGCTGGTGCCATTCCATCGATGTGGGTGATGCACATCCCATTAGGTCAAAACCTTACTACAAGTCAAAGGTGGAGGAACAACAAATGAGGACAGAACTCACACAGTTGTTAGACGCGGGGTTATTAGTTCATTCGCAAAGCCCTTGGTCCTCCCCCTTTTGCTAATTAAGAAGAAAAATGGAGGTTATCAGGTAGTTATGGATTATCGCAGGTTAGACAATCTTATGAAAAAGGATAGCTATCCTATCCCGCGCATTGATGATTCCCTCACGCAACTCTCAGGGTTTAGTATTTTTCAGCCATGGACTTGGCTAGTGGATACTGAAAAATGGATCTATCTCCTCAAGATCAAGAGAAATTCGCGTTGATATGCAGTGAAGGTCTTTTCCAACCCACGCGATTACCTCAAGGGTTGTGCAATGCACCTGCCTCTTTACAGCATGCGATGGATCACATTTTGCAGGATCTTAAGTTAACCTGCATCATCGTCTACCTTGATGACATTGCTGTATTCTCGAAGACCTTTAATAAACACCTTGATCATTTAAAAGAGGTATTCCAACGCTTATGAAGCTCAACTATCAAGTTAAAGCCTTCAAAGTGTTCTTTCTTCCAAAAGAAATTAAACTTCCTCAGACATACTATTTCTTGAGAGGAATCCAACCCATACAAGGTAAGGTTGAAGCAATTGCCAGAATGCCACCCCCCCAAAACCTATGGGATATACAGGTATTTTTAGGGATGATGGGGTATTACCATCAGTTCATCCCTAAGTTTGCCCAACTCAGTGAGCTTCTTGTTCGCTTACTAAAAAAGAATATCCCTTCTCAATGGGGCACTGAACAGAAGGCCGCCTATGAAACAATGAAGTTGCTGCTGCAAAAATGGCCTATCCTAAGACATCCTAATTATGGAAAACCATTTATCTTGTTTACAGATGCTTCAGATTACGCCGTCGGGCCATTCTAGCCCAATTAGATGAAAAAGGGTAGACCATCCTGTCTCGTATTTTAGTAAAATGCTATCAAAGGCAGAACACAACTATAGTGTTACTGAGAAGGAGTGTCTTGCCGTTCTACTCGCAGTGAAGCATTACCACCCTTTCTTGTATGGGGCCTCTTTCACTGTGATCATGGACCATGAATCTTTAAAATGGTTGCAAAATATGAAGGACCCTACGGGGCGCTTAGCTCACTGGGCTATAAAGCTCCAGCATTATGACATGAATATCAAACACCCCGCTGAAATCCGCCACGTTAATGTTGATGGGTTAACTCGGCTGCCCATCCTCCACCTAGATAACAGTAAAGCAGAGCAGCTGTATGATCTTCTAATGACCCCAAACAACTGGGAAGATGAAGATTAGCCTGTACAGAGGATGTTGGCCTGGATCTTATAACACTAAAGTGGATAGCGGGAAGTTGTACAAGCAAGTGGGGCGAAGTGGTTGCCTTACCTATGACAATCGGAACATGTACCTGTCATCCTGGAAGCTCATTCAACTTTAGGCCATGGAGGAGCAAAGAAAACCTATGAGTGGATAAAGGATCAATATTTTTGGGAGGGAATCATGGACGCCATCGTTGAAGTCTTGGATGCTTGCCTTACATGTAAGAAGCAGTCTCAGTTCAAGACTAGATACCAATATCAGCCGACTACCCCACAACAGCCATTCCATACCATGAGCTTGGATGTAGTAGGGCCGCTTCCTCAAACCACAGGTGGAAACAGATATATTTTGGTAGGCATTGACCACTTCAAGAAGTGGGTTGAAGCTGTGGCGTTGCCGGCCCAAACTGCTAAGGCCACTGCCACCTTTCTTCACCAAAATATTTTCACTCAACATGGGTGCCCTCAAGTATTACTATGCGACAATAGAAAAAACTTTACCTCCAGAGTAGTTAAAATCTTAGCTACTTCCATGGGAGCCCAGCAACTGTTATCAGCTCCATATAACCCATCAACTAATGGTACAGTGGAGTGAGCAAATGGTACTATGGTTTCTATATTATGGAAAATGGCTTCATCTGATCCCCTTCATTGGGATCATTATCTCCCTAGCGCGCTTATGGCTTACAGAATTAGCTATCACCGAATTCTGAAAATGTCCCCTTTCCAAGTTTTGTATGGCAGGGAACCAGGCATACCTGCTCTATTAGCTAGGGATGTCTTCTCTAGAGGAGAGGAACCCAAGAAAGCCATGTGAAGGTTAGCTAACCGCATCATACAGTTTCAAGCAGAGGCTATGACCAACCTAGCTAAAACGTTAACTAAAAAAGGCCAGGCTGCCAATGAGCTCCAAGCTCCTCTACCTACTTTCCAAATGTCGGAAAAGGTTTTATATTACCACAATTGCATAACTCCTCAAAGTGGCAAACTTGGATCAATATGGGAGGGGCCATTTATCATCAAGTATAAGAGAGGAAATGAGTATTTTATAAAGTCTTTGGCTACTGGAATTAACATAAACTGGGTACATGGCCGCTTCCTATGACCCTACACTCCCTCCAACATTTTTGATGGGGGCAACGTTGGACATTCACCTTCTCAACTTAGGAGAAAGAATGTTGGAGATATGAGTGCTCCTGAATCTGCTACCATGATTGGCCCATCTCCTGCCCAATCTTCAAATAATATTGTGGTTATCAATGATATGAGTACCAATGGCAAAAAGACCTTGGCGGATTCTCGGTGGAATCCTAACTATTGGAAAAATATGAATCATAACCAAAATTGGTGTAATAAGGTAAGAACTGATAATAGGAATTCTCTGACTTCTCAGCTAAATTTGAGTTGTTTGTTACCACATGAATCTGACCACCTCCGAGGTGCGAAGATTTTACTCAACAATGATAAGGTAAAAATTCACAAATCATTACCACATGAATCTGACCACCTCTGAGGTGCAAAGATTTTACTCGATGATAGGGTGCAAATTAACCAATCATTACCACACGAGTCTGACCACTGCTGAGGTGAGAAGATTTTACTTGCTGGTGATTGGATACAATTCATCAAATCGTTACCACATGGGTCAGTTTTGCCTCAAAAAATTTTTTCTTTGATCTGATAGGCCAAAAACCTATATTCCCTAGTTTGGATGACTCAGCTTTATATACTTTAGCCTCAAAAACCCATGGTCTCAAAATTTGAACTAGTTTAAATAGGAAATACTAGTATCGAGGAAAGAGCCTTTTCTTGGTTTTGCCCCAATTAAAACAATAAAAAACATAAAAACTTTAACAAAGCGTTATTTGATAATTTTATTAAAAAGTTTAATTCTCACTCAATAAAATATTTGTGGCATCCATCGGTGGATCCCACAGATATTAACTGAGTTAAACATTCAGAGTGTACATCCCATGCTGAAAACTTTCTCAACAATCCAACTGAGTCACCACGTGACCTCAATTAAATAAACTTACCTGGACTATTTGACTTCACTATGGGCGAGACAACAGGGGCCATAACTTCAAAATCAAACAAAAACATTAGAAAGCAATCAGCGCACCAATATGAGTCTCACCAAATCACATGCAGAAAAGCTTAATACAAACCCTAAATCCAACAAAACCCACACAAAATCATCACAAGGTACGGAGCTGGAAAACGCCTCAGAGTGGACTGGCCCAATTACACGGAGCAAGTCCAAGGCCATGAGCGGGGGACTAGGGCAGGAAGGCCCTCCCAACCACTTCTGAGGTGCCATGGGCACCTCAGTGTCAATAGAGATGCTAAAAATCTCAGGAGCCAAGGCTCAAACGTCCCAAGCCAAAAAGCTGGACTTCCTGCGAAAACCCCTTGTAGACATCTTGGCCATCAAAGAAACCCATTATCTACAGGGGAAGAGGGATCCTGGTCAGTCAAGGTCTCACCATCCCAGTCAGTATGGATGCCCCACTGTGGGGTGGTCATCTGAAATAACAAAAAATTAAAAATCACTGACTCCTCCTTGTATCTGAATGGCTGCATCCTAGATGCAACAATTGCAAACCAAGAGACCACATTCTCATTATAATGTATATATGCACTGTGCACCTCAACCAAGAGAAAACAATTCCACAAAGCCATCCTGACGCTCAACCTCCCACCTGATACCATCCTGCTGGACGATTTTAACAGCTGGGACAACCCCACCATGGACTGATGGCCTAATCCCAGGGGATACTCACCGGGACACATCATGTTCCACGCAATAAAGGCATCTTTTGGCATGTACAATACCCTCCCCCCAAGTCTACACTCCTTTCCCACATGACCCGCACCAGCATACGTGAGGGAATGCTTATCTCAATGAGTCGCATCAAACACATCCTTGCAACAAAATCCTGCAACTCGTTATTTCTAACTTCACTAATAAAAAGCTCAAATTCTCTGACCAACATCTAGTTTTGGTGCAGCTCATACCAACCCAGACTCAAATGCAAACGTCGCTCTGGAGGAAGCTAAACCTGGAGAATATAGAACTACCTGAAATTTCTGATTGGGTCAAGTATGAAGCTACGAACTCAGAATTTGCAAACCCTTTCACATCAAATACCATCAAAGCTTGAAAGAAATTCAAATCTGAACTAATAAACAAAACTTAACATCTCACATCACGAAAGTACACCATGGATACAGACACAATCATGAGCACCCTGACGGAACTAGACCACCTAGTACTCAACATCCCAAAGTCCAGTTACAGCCCCAGCTGGGGGCGCAAATAGGCGGAAATCTCCACCTGCTTAAATGCCCTCATCTATGAACACCAACAAAGAATAAAAATATTATGGAAAGGTAAGCACATAAAATAAGGCGAAACTTGTTCAGCATATTTCTTCCACCAATACCACTCTTAAGGCAATCTGCTTCAGTGCGCTTAGGTCCACAAAGCTGACGGAACTGTAAGACTGACCCAAAGGAGGTCAAGGCAGAAATACATCGCTATTACACTGAACTTCATCGTGACACCCCATCTGACCACAAAAATAGAAAAAAAATTACACACCACTAGAATACAGAGTGCACCGCCAGACTATAGTCTCCTAAATCTGATTGCACAGGAGGAGCTCTGGAATACAGTCCACAGTGCATTGTTAGGAAATGCCCAAGCCCTGATGGGATACACTACGAAATTTATAAAAACATATGTTAGAAAAATTGCCCCCCTCCTCCTAGCATCTATGAACCAGTGCCTGCTGGAGATACGTCACCTGCCTGGAGGCCAGGACTCTAATGTCATTACCCTGTTTAAAAAGGGCGACAGACTAGACCTGGAAAACTGTCGCCCAATTGCACTCTCAAACACTGATAAAAAAAACTTACAAAAATTCTAGCTACCAGACTAGGCACACTAGCCTCTAAAGCCCTATCACCCAATCAATTTGGTTTCACACCAGGGCGCTCCATCTGGTCTAATATACACACCATCGCCAATATATGCCAGTATAAGGTGACTGAAGCCCTGGTATTTCTTGACCAGGAGAAGGCATATGAACGTGTTAGCTGGCCATACTTGAAGGAGTGTCTAAGCGCCTTCAACCTCCCACTCAGGTTTATTAACTGAATGATGCTTTTTTACAGAATCCGCCTCTATGGCTGTATGTGGCCCTGGCTTCCTAACTGACAAGATCACACTCCAAAGAGGGCTCAAGAAAGGGGACCCCCTCAGCTCACTACTCTACAACTTCAGCCTTAATCCACTCCTCCGCAATGCCAACTCACGCCTCATAGGCATAACTGCACAAGGCCAGCCCCCAGTAAAGATACCAGCCTTTGTGGATGACTTCGTGACAGGTATAGCTAACAGTAGTGACACCCATCAGTTGAAACGCACCCTAGAGGAATACTACATTGTGAGTAATGCATCGCTCAATAAACAGGAAACAGAAATAATCCTACAAGGCAAATACATCAACAACTGGACCACATCATCAAAAAAACACAACCACTTAAACAAAAAAAGCCCACTCATCCTACCATTTGCATTACCCCCCACCACCACCCCCATCCGCCACCTTGGGATATGGCTGGAAACAGGGGGTATGCAGATGATATGATTGAGAACAATCTATTACAGCAGGTATCCAACCGCATCGCCTCACTCAAGGGAAGATCCTCTGGGCTAATGGGGTGAGTAGCAGTTGCCAACTCGCTCATCCTCCTAATGCTGTGGTTCCCCGCACATGCAATCCCCTTTTCGCCCACCTTCATAACATCAATCCACGCGCTCATCCAGGGCTGGCTGTGGCTTGGTTCCCGTACACCTGTACGGGTTGAAACGCTATTTGGACCATGCTCCAGTGGAGGCATGAACTTTATAGACTTTGAGAGCCACGTCAAACTAATCCTGGGCACCTGGATAGAGGATGTACTAACCCCAGACCTCCCACAACAGCACTGGTCTAGGGCAGCGAGGTCCAACTTTGCGCAGGCACTGAAAATGTCTAACCCACACAACCCATCCAGCCTGATAACATACCTTGCTAACCGCCCCAATGCATTGGGCCTTCATGGAACCCCCTCACTTTAAACGCCTCCTCCGAGCCATCTGCCTCATGGGATGGAACGTCGCTAACACTGGTGTTATGCAGGGAAGGGGATGACCCAGATCCTACTTCATGATAAGAAAGCCATAAGACCACCCCCAGAAAGAAATACTCAATATGACCCCAACCATTGCTAGAATTGACTACCTAGACGCTAAAAACATCCCCTATGACCTAGCCACACAGAAGGCAATAAGGAGGATGACGCATCATCCAACCCTCCAGCCGTGGGTAAGAGCCAACGCCTGGTGCTGCCTGAGAAGGACCTATAGAATGGCGGATCATATCCATTCCCTCCACGCAACCTGTGAGGTATGTGGAGGTGAGGGCTCCCAACACTACCGCTTAGAAACCTGCCCCCATCCAGAGCCATATAGCGGGAAGTTGCACGCCTGTTTAAGATCTAAGATGATCAAGAAATCTCTATCTTAAGATGCCTCCTCATGCTCCAGCTTGAAGTCCTCAACTCCATCTACCCTCTGCTCCCTAATAATACTCATTGCAATGTGGACAATACACACCATTGCCTTGGATGCGTTCAAGGGTACTGTCCCAACCATCCATGGGGTAATCAATTAGTTCCACGTCCACTTACTGGAGCACTTCCAAGCCTGGCTTTATGGATACATGAAGCCAAAGCAACAGAGGCTTATAAATCATTGATCCCACTCTTATTCCTCCACATGGACCCCTTCCTTCACACCTGCTCCATAGTGAGGAAAACCTCCTCGGAGTAATGCACCAACCCTACATACCTGGTGGTCCCAGCTGGCAACAGGAGTAACCTGTGTACCTCAGGGTGCTCAATCTTTTCTAATCCTCGCTATTCTTCCCTCCCCCCTTCTACACATGCATCGGTACTGGCTATCCCCTGGTCAGCTTACCTTGGTTATAAAAAAATAAAAAACAAAGTTTGGTTTATCCTCAAAAGCAAAGCCACCTGCTATTAATGGACAATTACCTCATTGCCTTTAAAGTTTTCTAGCTTTATGAGTTAACCTGGTGGGGTTGGATGAGGGCTTTGGGACATGCTATTTATAAATAAAAACCATGATAGATTTTTTTCTATTCAGCTGTGGATACCAACCAGGTGGATGGATGAGCAGATGCATCATATATTGTTTTGTAATTTGTGGAGGGAAAAATTTGTCTAAAATGGACACTTTTTATTTTGGGTTACTAATGTAAGATATGGGCGCCAAATTCCCCTATATAATTACTTGTTTTATAAAGCAGTAGCATAAGTTCTCTTGGAAAAATTTAAGTTTTGCAATTTATTTTGCTCTTGTTGTTATATTGGAAGAGATAATTTTATTTTAATTATTTGTCTTGTGGAAACTCTTGTGATTGGATTTAAGAAATAGTTGTTTTGTCTAAGTGGTCCTTGAGTACTCCAGTGTAAGAGTGGAAGTGTCATTGATTTTTTTATTTAGAGTATGACTAGGATTCTAATATGGGTTTATGACAGCCCAATGGTAAGCCCATAATGCCTTGGTATAGTGGCCCTAATGACTTGGAGGAGGGACGCCTTATTGTTCTTAGAGGGTAGTAAGAGTTCTATAACAAACCAAAAGTCTTAATAGAAAACCATATGGTTGCAATGAGGGCACTTGCAGGTCTTGCTGGGGTAACCTTTAAGGGCTGGAGAGACAGTTAGGATGACCAATCATCCTCGCTCTTCAGTCATAGGCCTTTGGTTTCAATCCCATAATTTCCAGTTTCAGTTTTATATATGAGAATCCTTAATTCATAAAATGTTTCTGCCCTGCAGAAATAAGGATTAGGCTCAAAATCGAATCAAAATGGCTTAATTTGAGTATGGGGTAGCTTGGGCATTCTCTTGCGGTTGTTAAAGTGTTTCAAGCTGTTGCATAGAATTACATAATTCTTTGGAACGGCCAATCAATTTAGTAATGTAAATTGGGATGGATTAGCCTGTGAAGTGATGCTTTGGATAATATTGCGACTAAGCTTTACCTTACAGTTTTGAGGATAAACGTTCATCACCCACAAACAATGTATAATACTTGGTGGAGTGGAGGTTTCACCTCATCTAGATTTCGTTGAACCAGTGGTGATTATGAGGCGAATTGAGTGGAAGACATTGGCTATCCTGAGAAGGGGTAGTAAAACTGTTGGTTGGCCAGATTTCGCCAAATCAGTGGTGGGTAGGCCAACTGGATCTGGAGGATTGGAAGGCCCTTCTAATATGGCAGAATGAAGAAAGAAGGTCAGGAGCATAGCCTTCTAACAACCATGGATTAGTAATTTTTGAGCCGATATATTGATGGATTAGATTTCCCACTCAACAATAATCAGTTCCATAATGCAGATTGTGGCGTGCATAGTTGGGTTCTAATTGAGAATATTGGTAGGAGTAATCCAGTGTAGTCCATGAACAAGGTTTTTAGGCAAGCGAGATTTATTTAGAAAATTAATAAAATAATGAATTGATAACTGACTTAAGGAAGGGCAGATGTCTTTTTTACTTGGTTGTGGGAAAAATTATAAGTGTCTTAAACTGGGACTTCTGACGTGCTTCTAGAAGAACGCCCTGGGATTGAGTGGTTGCCAGATAGCTCATGTATGAGGCCATAAAAGGCTCTTTTAACTTAATTCCAAGATCTGCGGTGGAGATACTATTACTAATCCAAAATTATGTAATTTGCTTGTATTGAGTGACTGGCATAATTGTTTTTCAGCATATTCGATTCCAAAATTTGAGTTAAATAAAAATTTGTCTGTAATAGATTTTAACTCATAATGGTGTCTCAGAACCCAGAAAAATTTATTTCAAGACCCAAACCAATTTTTCTGAATTAAATGCTTTCAAGAGTTTTAAAAGGTCAGATTTTTGAATTTCCAGAGGTGCGGGGGATGGCATGGTGGTGACCAAATGAAGGTGAGGGTGCTTCTGGTGACCCATGGTCATAACTTAGTCCCTACAAAACCCATTGATATTATTCATATGGGAAGAAGAAAATGAGTACAGTATGGTGGATTTTTGTAATACTAAAACAGTAACCTAAAGTTCAACAACATGGGCCAAGTTACCCAGCAGAACAAAAGGCTCTGCAGGTGCGGTGGGTCCCTTGTTTCTCCTGTAAGGTAACTTTCCATGGTCCAACCAAAGATGTTGACGTAAGGCCCTTGACTTAAGATATCAGGATGAACAAGTTTTTGCACCCTTTTAAACCAAAAAAGGGCCAAACTTTAAGTCTTTGCCCCTTACTCAGATCTCTGACCTAGGGAATACCTTGGATGAGAGATGAGTGGCGCTGACCTTCTCTGTTTTCTCATATTTTTTTCCCTCCGTCCCTCAGCCCAGACCCATTTTGGTGTTAAAATTCATACATATTTTTTAAAAATTAAAACTAGATATGTAGATTTTAAAAAATCAAGCAGATCTCAGCTAAGGTTCCTGGCTCCTATCCTCAACAAGGGACTCAACCAGAAGTAATATTGAGTGGTACAACTTACCTAACAAGCCAAAAACAAGCAAATTTTTTAAAAAGGCTGAAAATTGGGATAGAAATGGCATTTCATTCCAAAACTGAGAAAGTAAATTCAAACATTCTAAAACAGAAAATTGGCCTGGAAGTGGCTTGGAACTATCAGCAGATGCTATCAATGGTAAAATTGGGGATCAAACCCATTAATTGATGAATTAAAATTGGGATTTATTCCCTACTATTGTAGTTAAGCTTAGCAAACTTTCACTCCACCAATCTTAAAAGCCAGTAGCTGACTTATGGTAGGGTGTTTTTTAGCACTAGGTGGCCCCAACCTAATGAGGAATACATCGATCTCAATTTAATAATGATTGAGCTCCTAAGAGCTTGAGGCTAAGGCAAGTGTAAGAGGAGGTGTCACGAAAGGGTAGGGAAAGGTTTTCCAGAGCCAGGTGTCCTCTCAAACTGACCAATTGACCCATGGCAACATGGCTTTTCTCAAGGCTAAATCAAAATGAACCTGAAAGTGGGTGATCATAATGGCAGTATCCGCAGAGTGGAGTCAAGAATGGTGCAAAATTAGGAATTATGACTAGTCTATATCACTGCGCCAATTGCCAAGATCCTTAATGATTGGGAGCAATTGGGAAGTAAGAGGTTATACATGAAGTCCTGAATAGGTGCCCTACCCAGGGTTCTTCTTGCAGGAGTTTACAGACCTTGTTTCAAAAAGGAGCTATGAGGGGACAAGTAAAGAACCGGCTGAGGCGGGTGTCTGCCAGCTCAGCGCATTGCAGGCTGCTCTTGTGATGTAAGGTGGAGCCCATTTGATCCCCTGTACGTATGAGAAGTGTAGCACCTGGAAAATTTGTTTGACGTTTTTGTTGAAAGAACAGGGTGGATAACGTCATTCCAATGTGCCTTAAGATTCACATTCCACAGCGGGGGTAGGAATTCAAGGAGACGAGGCCGCATGAGGGCCTGTTCAAAGGGTGGAGGCTGGAGATAACGGTATTTCCATTGTGGACCAGGATGTAATGCTGTAGGGTTATCCCAGGGCCACTCCTTTTATAAGAGAACGCGGTGCACTTGTACCCCTACCCTCTTTAGCGCATTGAGAGCCTGAGTCCAATAAAAAGATTGACAAGGGTTTAACATGATGGCCTGGGTGGTTCGTTAGACATTACCCAACAGCAGTTGGAGAGGACTATGGGAGCCCTAGCAAGGCCGCTAAACCCAGGCATAATGCTAGACACCACTGGAGCATTGAAGCCAATCCCAGCAAATGATGGGCTTAAGGAATTCCATCAGTATTGAAGTGGCATGAGATCTTGCATCCAAAAGACCTAGGCTTTCTTCGCTGAGGGTCATGATATTATTTCAGAGCTGTGGGTGGGTGGTTGAATTTCAATGTCCAGCAGCGGAGTATCACATGAAACCCTTAAGTAGAAACTGTCTGTAAAGGGGCAGAAATGAGCAATCAACCATACATTTGATAGCAAAAATACTTTTGCCATCAGGGCGCGTCCTTGGGGGTTGATACTATGGCTGTTACATCGGGCTACATGCAAATTTATTGCATCCAGCAAGCAGTCCTCATTATTTTTGATTGTGACCCCTTGTAGTGTGGTGAGGACACCTAGGTGCCTAAAGGTTCCACATATAAGTTCCAGACCAAAAGGGAGAGGAAACGATGGGGTACCAACTTGCTCTATGATGGTTTTAGAAGTATTAACTTTTGCATTGGACGTAATGGAGTAGCAATCCAAGGCCTCCATGTCCAGATTAGTCCCTTTTACATCCAACTGCCACTGCTGTGTCATCAGCAAAGGCTATGGTGCTGGTGGGCGGTTTTCCAGGAACACGTATAATCCACCTGGCGTTCCTGGAGTAGGGCCAGAAGAGGATTAAAGCTATGTTGAACAAGATTGAGCTCAGTGGATCCCCTTGACGGAGACCCGGTTCATCCAATGCCGCTGGTTTAAGGCCCAATGGTGAAAGTACTTTAGTGTGAATCTGGGCGTAAAACGCAGATAGCCATGACATAGATTGTGGTGGTATGTGGAGAGGAGTTATTGTGGCGTCAAGATACTTTCAATTCAACCGATCTTATTCTTTTTCCATATCCAGAAGCGCCACAAAAACATGCGTTTGAGACGAGGTAGCTGACGGGGTTGCCAAAAGCTCATTGTAATTGTTTCAAAGCGATTTCCACGAGGATAAAGCCATGTTGAGCTGGGTTTTGGGCGTGGAGCTGCCCACATAATCATGCAGTTTTATAGAAGTTTAGTAAATAGCTTGTTGTCTGTGTTCAATAGTGATATTGGTCGCCAGTAATCAAGGTCCCTATAGCTTGTTTTCCTAAGGATAAGGGTCATAATTCATCCTCTCGAGTCTGTAAGTACTCCCCTTCTGAAAAGAGAGTCGAGAAGAGGGTCTGGAGGGCCTTTGTAGCTGCGACGGTTTCCACTAGACACACTTCAAAAAGGATACATCTGTTCCTGGGGCCTTCAGGCGCAGGCTGTGGAGTAGAATGTCCATTACATCTTGCTGCATTATTGATACAAGAAGTTTAGTATCCAATGAGAAATTAACCAGTGGTTCCTGAGCCCCTCCTATGAATTCCTGAACTTCCTCTAGGTTCACCCAAGAAGCCTTGATGAGGGCTGAATAGTAACGATAGGTCTCACTGGCGATTTGCTCCTTGTTTGTGGTATTTGAGGTCCCCACCCTAAGGGTTGCCATCTCCCAATTTTTTGAGCGAGCTTTTTTTTTTCTGGTATAAAAACTGGCGGGTCGTTCCCACTGGGTATAGCAACGCAAAAATGTGAAGTTTTCTGTCTGTTACTCTGTTCAGTGAGTTTCTGTGATTTACCTCTTGAGCCACTTCCCATGCCTCCAACCAATGAGAGGAAGGCCCCAGTTGGCAGTTCCTTTCAAGGTGACGTATTTTAGCCTCAGCCCATCTGAATTTAGCTGAGCTGCCATTATTTGAGCCTTAGCACAGTTGTAGGCTAACTTTAAGATCCTTCCTTTTTTAACTGCCACTTTTCTTATAAAGTTTACAGATGAGGTGAGTCCAGGTTTTTTACCTCACAAATGGCCGCGTTTATCTTCTTTTATACAAAATGAGTTGTTCATGAGCCATGGAACAATCCTTGGCCAAAACCTCCTTGATGGTATGAGGATGGTTGTCAGGTTACTGTGAGGAATCTGTGGTCACATATAGTGTTATCTCGGGTTATGGGAGGGGAACCTACCCACTAGCAAGGGTCACTAGAGTCATAGCAATCCTTGAAGCTGATATGAATTCCTGACCTCCACCTTGGATCCAAGACATACAGCCAAGACCAGATGCTGATGGTGGAAGGGCATCTGTAAATCCACATGACTTGAGAAACTTTTGAAGCTGAGCTGTACCTCATCTGTCTTGTGTTGCAGGAGGAAATGTGTTAAAACCCAACTTAATATTGTATTAAAATCACTCATAAGCACTGTGTTGCGTTGGAGTTGTAGTAGAGAAAGTTGCTCTAAAATATGGTCCTGCACCAGGCTTGCATTTGGCGAGTATATTCTTGCAATAAAGAAGGAAAGCTCAGGGTAGATAGTTTAGCCAAGATAAGGTGATCATCAAGGCATTTCATAAATTGGTGGGGTTTCACCAGGGGTTGAGAATTTTAAAGGCTTACATAGTTTGTCAAACATGAGTTACCTCCAAATTGATCACTCCAAGCTTCTAATTCAGAGGGGTAGACACGAGGCTCCTGGACAGCTGCAATATCCATGCAAATCGACCTGAAGTTGCAGATAAGATGGGCTTTCCGCTTGTAATCCCTCAGACCATTAGAGTTTATGGACTGCAGTTTCAGGGTGCCCCTTTGAGGCCTCACCTCTGTCCCCCTCCATAACCTGGGGGGTTACCGGAGCTTAAACCTGCATCCATAAGGATGCTCATTTTAAGTCCTTTAGCCTGACTTTAGCGGCAATATAAGAAGATTGACATGGAGGAGGGGGGTTGTTCTAAGCTGAAGGGCATGAGAAGACTGTAAGCCAACCCAGGATACTACCCCACTGCTCTGCATGGGAGTATCCTGAGGGCGCTCCATGAACTCCTGCCTTTGGGAATCTCTGAAGTATCAAAGTCCATGTTCACCCCCTTCGTTACAGAAAATGAAATCTGAGTTAAAATCCCCTTAGACGGTGGGGGTTGATGACGTTGAGCCTCCACCTCTACTTGTGGTGCTCCATATCAGATCCACCATCTGAGTATCTTGTAGTACCAAATTAGTTTTAGATGCCGCCCCTGGACTATCTTACTTTGGGATAACTTTATGTGAAGCAGATTTGTGATTACTTTGTGATGGTAAGGATCGGGCAACATATAAGGGGTTCCAACTGGCAGGGGGTTTTCAGCACTAAGGGTATAAAGCTGTGCTACTGGCTGTGCCTGCTCAACTGCCACCCAAAGGGAAGCAGGGGTTAAATCCTGTACTGGTACCCATTGGGTCAGCTGAGGGATTATCGCTGTTGCTGTATGTGAGCGTTTTTTTTTTCTTCCACAGGGACTTAGCTACTAGATGAAAGAGCTTTTTTACAAGCAGTGAAACTTTTATATAATAGGCCAAAGCATTACATCATAAGCAGAACAGTCACAACTGGTCAGGATCAACAAAAGAGATTTCTGAACATGATACAATGACTGTTCACGAGAATAAACTTAATGTTAAGGGACATTATATGATTGGGGATAAATGATGCTCTGGAAAAACAATCCAGTTAAATTGAGACATGGTAGGCTGATGCACAAAGGTCTACTGATAAAACGGACCCAAATCCATCAAGCCCAATGCAGGGCAAGCTTTAGGGATTCTGTTTCCACTGAAGTTGGGATATAAAGAAAAGTACCGAAGAATTTTTCTCAAAGTTAGATTTTGCTCTAGATATATGTTGAAATTTTTTTCATATTCCCAGCTGACTATATTACCATGGGTCGCTTGGGGATATTTCCCTAAACCAAAGTGAATTGGATATCAGTTGACCCTATATTTTAGGGTAACAATGTTTGGGGGATTTTAGGCTGTTCACCTGGGATGGATCCGTCGAGGATTGTTAAAATATGGCTGCTGGATAGTAGTTTTTTTTCTGGCCCTAGATTTTAACTGCACAGATTCATGAATACTTGCATCTGTTTGATTAACTTTAATTAACTGGTGCAATAATAGTATGAGGACTACTACTAAAGTTAAATGCTTAAAAGCCACGTTGAGTGTATTGTCCAAAGATAAACAAGTGCTTCTTCCTCTTGACTATGTTCTTGTACAGGTAAGGACAAATTTTACTATTCTCTTCTCGCAGAGCCAAGCAGATATTTTGATAACAAATTAAGGATATCTGATCCTTACACTCTTTTCTTAAGAGTAATAATTAATCAACTAATGATAAAACAACTAAGTTATCAGGTTTTTATCTATCTTTATTAAGGATTATTTGGGGAGTTTTAGTTTAAATTGACACAACTTTTCAGCTGTCTGCTGGTAATTAATTTCGCTCCTATGCTGGTTTGTCCCTTAAGTGTTAGGCACAAATCTTTTCAGGTACCGTTGACTTGAGTTTCTTAGGCAGCAGAACCCTCTGCTGTTTGGCGGCAAAAACAATTGGTATTAGGAACTCAAAACCAATTGATTTAATCAGTAACAATCCTATTATCTACCTCTGGCGTTAGAATGCTTTGATAGTTTCTGACAATTCCCCATTCATTACGCTCTGAATTATTCCTTATAATTTGACTATCTGGTGCTGTTCTCTCATCTAATTTGTATTTAATATCATCAGGGATAATGCCCGAGAATAATCTCATCTGTTGGCAACTGTTGCCAATACTTTACAATTGTAACTAATCAAATTTATTAATCAGTTAATAGGTGGATTATGTGGTCATCTCAAATTCCAACGTTCCCCATCCTTGACCAGATTATCCAATGGAAGATAGAACCCTTGTGGATGGAAGCTGCCTCAGCTTGAGCTCATATTCACTTTTACATATCTCTATGTCCTCAGCTGAGTGAAGCTCTGTCTGCACTCAATGTCCGTATGCTCTTCTCAATTTTGATGACTTTTTATCTATGTTCGATACTCGCTGCCACCTCTTATTGAGTGCAGTTCTCATGACATTATGCCACAACAGTACCTTCTTCGCATACTTGCTAAAAGATCAACTGGTTCACCTTACAAACCCCAGGACAGGTCCCAATTGCATCTTTCCATTTAACCTGTACCTACTCCATAATGGGTTTTTGTGACTCCTTAGCTAACCTGTCTAAACTCCAAGACAGGTCTCATTGGCACCTTGCCACCTTTACCAAACCCAGGATGGGTTTCAACATCTCATTGCTAGGGACTATCCTGGCAATCTAGTTTCAGCACATCCTGATCCTGCCAAATACTTGGGACTCATGCCCATCACTATCTTTTAATTCCTCCACTGTTAGTAGGTTGGAATATCACTGGTTGAAACACTTCTCAAAGAAAAAAAATTTATTTTTTAATTATTTTTTGTATTTATTCAAGGTAAGCCAACCAGGGGATGGATAATACCAAAACTAAAATTAAAACTAAAAACTAACGTAACTAATTGGTTCAACAAAACACCCAAATGAGAGGATTGGGTGGGACACTTCAAACAAAACAACCAACCAATTGGGGCAGCGGAAACCGCTTAATCCTCCATGGCAGAAGGGGAGGGGGATCGGGGGGCTCATCTTTGGCAGCAGCTTCTTCCTCCCATAGTAGAGTACATGTCACGGCAGACAGTAAGGGCTTTGGGGCATCTGCGGCATATGGTTTTATATCACTTATAATTCCATTTCATGGAAATTGTAAGCTAGGTAAATGGCATTGATATATTTGGTTAAAGCTTTTTCAGCTTTAATGAAGGCATCTGGGAGTTTTATGAACGTGACAATGTTGGTTTGGGTAATTTTAGCTTCTGGGTTCCATGGTATAGTTGCCACGTTCTGGATAACATCGTTGGAATTTTTATCTTTCTGTTTTATTGTTATTTTACTCTTTTGAGTAAGACTTTTGAAGATAACAGGAGGTGGAATTCCTCCTGTAAGCATCGCTAATGATTTGGCAACAGCTTTACAAAGGGGGCGACAATCTGGTGTTGCAGCTGCTTCAACTGCAAGATGGTGATCACTGCAAAATGATTCAGCATTTGGCTGTGGGGTATATAGTTGAGGGGTATTTTGCATCCCATTCTGCATTAACAAACCTCTCAATTTTTAGAGAAAATTCTCCAATGATCTTACCTAATTTTAATTTCATGCTAAGAACTCCCATGGGTTTTGGTTGAATTGAATTGAGGAATTGGCGTACAGTTGAGGTTCGGTTAATTTGTTTGAGGAAGCATGGGATTGAACCGGGATCCTATCTGATGCTTGATTGGAGGAATCATTTGTGGCATTGGGTCGAGGTGGAGGCTGATTGGTGGCTGCAGGTGCAGCTGCAGCTTCCAGTTTTGGGGGAGGGGGAGGTAGGATTATGCCCCATACTGGAACTTGTACAGGGTGGGTGGCAGATTGGAGGTCAGCGGATGAGTCATTCAATCCATCAGAAGTGGTTAAGGAGGGACACTTGTGTTTAAAGTGGTCCAACTCAAAACATGATGGACAGATCATCCACCTGCCCTCAACGTGGGCCTAAAATGGTTGGTCGGGCATTGAAGGAATAATGGTACAAGGGGGAATTGGCATGGCAATTTTACTAAATTCAGGGCTGATCATGGCATATGCCCAAGGCCCAGCAAGTCGTGTGGCCCCATTTGGGACCACAAATTGTAGGATGGGGTTGTAGCCATAAGCTACCAAACCATCCATCAGTTCCTGCTGGAGCACTTCAGGGGGAGGTGGGTGGGCAAGCCAGCAAACTGAACCACCAAAGTGGTGTCTGCTGGGAGCTGGGTCCAAGTTGTGGGGAGAGAGGTGCCCTGGAATACCAAGGGCACAGTTTCTGCAGTGGCAGCATCAGCTTCACAGTTGAAGCTGAGGTCAAACTACCCCTTGTAGGGGCAGAAAACTATAAATCCGGCGGGTGTCATCATCATCTGTGCCAAATTGATAATGGCTTGGTCATGGTATGGGAATAGTTTTTCCATATTCAACCCTTAGGCCATAATGCATGTTGCTCTGGGGGAGCACCTGAGGGCAGCGAGGTGTCACTTGAGTATGAGCAAGGTGGGCGTCAAGGTCCTTTGGAGGAACAAATCATTCCATACGTTTGGAATGTCTGGGTGAACCAGTCTGAGCACGTTTTCCTGCCAGATGGAAAATGGTGGGGGTGGTTCGCTGCTGCCTCACACTGGAGCAGCCATCGGAGAATCTGAAGACATTGGAGCAAAACTACAATGGGTGATTAGGAATTGCTTTTTATTAATTTGTGTAATTATGCTCAGAAAGTTACGCCACACAGAAAAAGAGTTTTTTTGTTAATACTTAAATTCTTGATTTTTATGCATCTTTTTATCTTTTTATCTTTTTTTCATATTCGTAATTTAATTCTTAAGTCCAATACTTTAAGTAATTTTGTGTGGACTCTATTGACTATGCGACCCTCTTCAATATTTGATCAAATAGGCATTATTTGCCAACTTGTGATAATTTTAAACAGTCCCATCCATAGACGTCCAACTCGTTTTTCCATTTTTAAAGTTTTTTCCAGTATTATTTGTTGACTCAAACATTCATAGTAACTATGCCAATAGATCTGTACACAATCCCCTAGGCGCACAGATTAACTTGATACGTTTTTCTCAATCCAAATTCGTCAGGATCTGATATTATTTCTTGTCAATGAATACGTTTTTCTCTATCCAAATTTGTCTAGATCTGATCCTATTTCTCACCATTATTTGCCAACTCAACCATTTAGATTAATTATGCTGATAGATCTGTATTTGACCCACTACTTGTACAGATTAACTTGGTAACGTTTTTCTTTTCAAATCCATCTAAATGAGATCATATTTTTTGTCATTCCTTGCCTTTCTCATTAATTGACTAATTTAAGATCAACTAACTTCATCCACCACTCTCTGGATTAATTGTTTATTGTTTTGATACCATCTAACACCTCAGGACTTTCATAGAGAAACTATATGTTGCAACCCAAGCTGGTCCTGCCAATGCCTTTATTCAAAGTAGATATCTGGAGGAACTTGTTCTCTTGCAGTGCTAAATAGTTCCAAATATAGACTACAAGGACTTTACCCGAATTTTGGGCAGTCTCATCATCCTCTTGAGGAATCACAACATTCAATAATTGGCGTGATTTCTTCTCCCAATTTTAGGTGGCAAATTGTCTCATTGCTCTGATTTTCTAATAGTGGCTAGTTGATTTATCCTTCCACTTGGATCCATTGGGGTTTACTCATTATGCCTTGATTCTGCTGATTAACAGCTTATTTAACGCTCAATGGAATTTCATCTTCTAATTCCACCATAGTTTGATCATCTTTCAGTTAAAATATCATCATAAAATTGAATGGGCGCATCAAAAGTTGCTCTCATCATCTTCAGATGTCCACCATCTGTGAGGTCGTTATTTCAGTTACAAGTGCTGCTGCTATAATCTAATGCAATTTGTGGTAAGGCCAAAGCACCGCCTGTATGGCTAAACATGAATCAAATCAGTAAGCACTTTTGCCTTTGCCAAGATCTGGGATTATTGGTAAGACTGATTGGCAAAACTAGTAAGAGTCTCATTCTTGCGGAATTATATACCAATAAATTTTTATTTGTGATTTGCCATCCAAATAGGGCTTCCAAACTCCAACATAATTGCTGCTTTTTGCTTTTGCATATGATCAGTTGTCCCCATTGAGGTGGGGTAGAACCAGATTCTGGCAATCAGTGCTAAGAAAGTTCATTATGGTCACCGCTTTTTAATGGTCTGCATAACTGAACATGGTCATCTCAAATAGGTGGAAAAATGCTGGGATGTTATCCTGGTGGAAGGTGGGAAATTTCAGCATTTTCAAAATTCCTTAGTTACTCCGCTCATAGAAGATCCTTGCCCAGCTACTCGAGTAGCCATAGGAGTGGCTTTAGGAGTCATTTATGAAACACCAGTGAATGGTTTGGGCATATTTTGGGGCAGAGAGGTCTTCTTAATTGGCATTTTGCATGTTTTTTCATCACCCTCATTTGCTTCGAATTGTTCACAATCACATTTGTAATTTTCCAATTCCTCTATGTGCTTTGTCATTTTTGCCATCTCCTCATGAAACTGCCAGATGAGTACTCAATCTGCTTCCCATTTGGCTTTTTTAAAATAAAATTTTTTTAAATGAATTTGCCCTCTTTCCGCTCTAAAGAGGCAACTTTTCCACACAGGTCATTATCCACCATTCTTACTTGTTTAAGAATCTCTTCCGCCTAGATTACACGCTGCTCTAAGGTACTAACATCATACTTTTCTCCCTTGTTGCAATCACTTTTGCAACATATTCAATTTAAGTCTGATTCTAGTTTGATAATCTCACAGAGGAGACTAGTCTGCGCCCATGTCAGGGAGCAATTGGGCAAGTAAGGTAAGAGGAGTAGGTGGTAGGCCTGCGGCCTCAAACGTTCAAAAATGCCCAGGAGATACTGGCAAAATAGAAAAAATTTTAAAAAAACTGGCAGTCACTATTTCCCCAGAAATCCTCGCTTGGCAAGCGCGAAGCAACCAGTACATCAACACGCCGCACTCCCAACCACTCTCATTGGTGGAATATGGAGTCTGTGTGTTTCCGGACATCCAACAAACAGCTCTATGTGAAAAATTTTATGGGGATGTGTACACTTTTTTCCTGACTGCGGTGTATATCACACTTCACTCCATATCACGTGGTTGGCTGGACCTTGGGTTTAAAAACAAGGAGGCAGCAGACAAAGCTGCTGTGCTGCGCATAGTGATTGACCTCCCCAAAGGGCAAAAGGTCATTGAAACCAAATGCACCAGAGGGCAAAATCAAACCAAATTTTCCTCACGTCTAACTTTTTGCCTACTACAGTAAAACGTGCCATTTTGGAGCAACACCTGAAGGATGGTCTCACTGTTTACAGCGAAATACAATCTTTCAAGATGCAATGCTTTACGCTGATGCCACACCTGTGCACCAGCAAAGCCATTGCAGTTCTAACCCCAACCGAGGAGATTGCAAAGGACCTAACCCAGATCCTGCACTCCACATATATCAATATTGAATGGCATACCACCCACCCTTTCCGGGCAACTGTGGACAGCGCGCCCCCCATCTGCAAACACTGTGACACGTTTGGCCATAAGGTACATGCATGCCCCACTAAGGAGGGCATCACATTCCAAGAGCACCCCTCAGCAGCCATGGTCAGCAGAGAGGCGCACTATGAACCAACTGCAAGCACCAAAGAGGCTTTCCCATGGGGAGCACAAGGCTTCTACCTACTGGTAAAACCTATTTCCACACAAGAGCGGAAAAAGGCCAAGCAGGCCCGCAGGGCCACGGCCAAGGAAGCGGCCAAAGTCACCACCGCTATCCCACACTCCCAACGCCAGGAGGACATCGAAACCTTCAAGGCGGAAGCAACTCAGGAATCCATCAACTAATCAGATTAGGAAGCCTATGCCAATTGGGCCACCCAATCTGAGGATCCGATGGGTAACTCAAATTCACCCAATCTTTGCAACCAAGCTCCAGTCAAAACTGACTTGGTCTCCAACCTACCTTAAAAATTTTTTTGACCCATTCGATGGTGCACCAAACTCATCTGCACTGCAAAAAATTTGTCCGACATCAGGGAAACAAAAAGCAAAGGCAAAAGCCAACGCGAACCTTTCTGCTAAAATCAACAAAACTACCGATAGCATTGCTGCAAACACCCACACTGCCATAAGGCCCATGGGGATCTAGAGGAGGCTAGTGGGCCCAGGTGCCCACCCCCTCACACCTAAGGTGTGATGGGGGAAACCTTTACTTTAAGGATGTTGAATATCGCTGGACTCAAGGCCTCGCTGTCCCAGGCTAGTAAAACTGAGTTTTTTACAAAAAAAATTTACCCATGGATATCCTGGCCATCCAGGAGTCCCACTGTCCACAAAATTCCGAGGATGCTTGGAAAACCATTCTCCTCCCATCCCTATCCTTTTGGTCAGAGCACTGTGGGGTGCTAGTTCAGAAACACAATTTTTTCAAATTTTTATTGTTCAAATCCTTCCTCAATAACTGAGTCCTCATTGTCACTTTCTTGTGGGCTGACGTGGCACACACTATTGTCAACATCTACGCCCCAACCTGTGCACAAGAACGTCAGGAATTTTTCTCATTGGTCAAATCCCTCCCATTACCCCAGACCCTTTTATAGTTGGCGATATGAACTGTTGGCTAAACACACCAACGGACCATTGGCCTTCATCCTCCCATGCCCCCCAGGGTCATGTAGAACTTCGCGTTCTAAAGGCCACCCTTGGGTTGATGGATGCACTTCAAAGTGAGCCCCGCTTCTCGAAAACATGATGTGACCCCACGTCCACAATGGCCAATTAAGGTCCATGAACACATAGACCTTATCCTTACGCCGGCGAAATTCTGACACCACATTTCCCACTTCAAAACAACAAAAATTGAATTCTCTGACCATTGGCTGGTCTTGATAACCTACCACCTACCTGTCACAGTGGCTAAGGCCCCACATTGGTGCAAACTCCGCCCTCCCAAACTTGCGTCGCCAGGATTTTCCACTTGGATGGAATCAGCAACTTTGGAAAAAAAATTGTTACACTGTTTTGCGCGGACCCCATCTAAACATGGGCAACCTTCAAAGAGGATACCATCCGCCACTCTCACCACCTCTCTTCCTGACGCTCACAATCCACACCGGCCATCATCTCGCGCGCTCTGTCTGAGTTGGCACACCTGGAGTCCAACATCCAGCCACAGGATACAGCCCTGCATGGGGCCAGAAGTGGGCGGAGGCAGCCGCCCACCTCAACGCGCTCAAAAGGCAACACAAACATCGGGTTTGTGTTCAGTACAGGGCCAAACACATTACAGAGGGTGACAAGTGCACCGCAAAATTTTTTTAAAAAAAATTTCGCTCCACGCCAGAGTGTGGCCTGCACACAGGTGCGAAGATTGGATGATTCCATTGCAGATATACCAGCCGAAGTGGCAATCAAAACACAAAAGTATTACTCTGAGTTATACCAATCTGATCCAATTCAGCTGGCCGAAGTGGCGGAATTTCTCAACTGAACCAACATCTGCACCATTTCCTGATACCCATAAATAATGAATTTGATTACTCTGAACAAATTATGGACAGCCATCCGCAGTGCACCAAACTGGAAATACCCAGGCCCAGATGGCATTACATATGAATTCTATAAAAAGTACTTCAAATATATATCCCCACTACTGCTTGCCTCACTTAACCAGAGCCTTTTGGAAACGCGCCTCCTACCAGGAGGACAAGAAGCCTTCACTGTCACACTCTTCAAGAAAGGGGACAAGCTAGACTTAGCCAACTGGCGCCCCATTTCTTTAACCAACACGGATACAAAATTTTAATTAAAATCATGGCTAACGTTTAGGGATTGTAGCATCTGCCACCATCTCCCCAGAAAAATTCAGTTTCAAATCCAGAAGGTCGATTTGGGACAACGTGCACTCTGTGGCTAACGCATGCCAGTCCACAGCCTCTGGGGCACTTGTATTCTTGGACCAACAGAAGGCCTATGATAGAGTAAACTGGGAATACCTCATGGCCTGCCTCCATCAATTCTGCTTACCCCCTCGCTTCATCAACTGGGTGATGCTGTTCACGGAATCTACAACAATGGCAGTACGTGGCCCTGGCTTCCTAACGGAAGTAGTCCGCCCTCAAAGGGGCTTGCGACAAGGGGACCCCCTTAGCCCACTCTTATACAACTTCAGCCTTGACCCACTACTTCGAGACGTGAATGCCCAACTCACTGGGGTCCATGTTCCAGGCCAAGCCCCAGTCAAGATGATGGCGTTTGCAGACGACTGTGTGGTTGGGGTGTCTAATAAAGATGCACGCGCACTTAAAGCTCTCATCCACGAGTATTCCCAGGTAAGTAATGCTGCACTGAACGCTTCCAAAACCGAAATCATCCTCCTTGGTCAGTATCAAACCTGCTGGGCCCCAGCAACCAGTGCCCAGCCTGGACCATCTGCTCGCACACGTGCTCGCCCTCCCAGCTCAACCCACACCACCCCACTGGTGCTCCCCTTCGTGCCACGCCCTACCATAGGGCCAGTCCGCCATCTGGGCGTGTGGGTGGAGGCAGGCGGTATGCATCAGCAGTAATGGAGAGTCGTATTCTAGACAACGTGATGAAGCGCATCGCCTCCCTCAAAGCCCACCCTACTTCCCTTACTGGCAGGGTTGTTTTAGCCAACTCTATGCTATTCTCCAAAGTCTGGTTTGGAGCCCACGCCATCCCCTTCTCCCCAAGTTTTTTCAAATCCTTGTATGCCCTGCTGCAAGGATGGCTTTGGTAAGGCCACCCACCACCAGTGTGGCTTGAGGTCATGTTTGGCCCTCATCATCATGGTGGCATGGGCCTGCTTGACTTCAAAGCCCATGCTGCCAAGATCCTGGGCACCTGGATTGCGGCCATTACCGCCCCTATGCTCCCCTCCCAACACTGGTCCCGCGCGGCCTGCTCCAACTTCTCCCGCGCCTTGGGCCTCAACGATTCATTGAACCCTCACTCCCTGATGAAATACCTGCTTCACACCCATCAGCCACAGGTCCTCACGGAACTAAAACCCACTACAAACGAATCCTCCTCTCCATGTGGAGCACTGAGTGGAGAATTCGTATTGGCAGACACACAGCCCAGAGAGGCCGCCCCTCTCCTCAGTTCACACAAGAGGTACAGGGGCTACCCATCCAAGATGGCGTGATCCCCACACGGCCCCATGTCCTATCCAGGGTGGACTACCTGGATATGATGGACATCCCTTACTCCATTGAGACCCAAAAAATTATCTGGAAATACGCACACCATCCTCTGTTGCAGCCTCAAATTCCGTTCCCATGTGTGGCGCTGCCTGAGGCGGGTGTACCATATAGCTGAGCGCTCTAATGCTTTACACTCATCCTGCGTCATGTGTGGCCAGTATGGAACGCTATTCCACCGCCTGGAGAAGTGTCCTACCTCTAAAGTGATATGGCGCGAAGTTCAATGTCTGCTGGGCCAGGATCAAACACATCCCTTCAGTCTGTCAAGAGATATGTTTGCTTAACAAATGGCCTCCCCTCTTCCACCCTCCCTCCGTGCTCTGGTGGTTGCAATCGCCATGTGGACTATCCACACGATTGTCTTGGATGCCATTGCAGGCTTCACCCCCACCCTCCCAGAAGCTGTCCACAGATTCTGGTCTCATTTGGTGGACCACTTTCAGGCGTGGATGTTTGGATACCTCCCACTGCATTGCCAACAGCTGGTCTCCTCCTGGTTCTCAGTTTGGTTCATCATATCAGACCCTTTTCTCCACACGTGTTCAATTGTGGCTACGGCCCCTTCACACGTTCCCTCCCCCTCCCCATAAGTGGCGTTCCCACTGGCAGCAAGAGATAGCATCGCTTCTCTGGGGTGCCTTCCCTGTTACTAAGTTTTGTCTCTTTTGGGTCAAATTCGGAAGTGTCCGTCCCATGGTCGGCCTTCCTCGCAATAAATTCAAAATCTAAGGCACTAACATCAGCTTAGGGTGCTGAGCTAAGCACATTTTGACAGACAGCCTGTAGTTTTACCCAGAGCTTCCAAAGCTCTTCCTTATAAGAAATCATTTTTTTAATTTGACTTTTGACAACTCAACTCCCCTGTAATGAGCACCAAGTGTTAAAATCTGGCCGCTGGATGGTAGCTCGCTTGTGGCCCTGGATTATAACTGCACAGATTCATGGATACTTGCATTTATTTGATCTAATTTGATTAACTGGGGCAATAATAGTAGGAAGACTATTATTAAAGTTAAATGCTTAAAAGCCACGTTGAGTGTATTATCCAAAGCTAAACAGGTGCTTCTTCATCTTGAAAATGTTCTTGTAGTGTTAAAAAACGCTTTCTTTATTCCTTTCTCATAGAGCCAAGCGGAGATTTTGATAACAACTTAAGAATATCTGATCCTTACACTCTTGCTTAAAATTAATGTTTAAACAACTTATGTTAAAACGAATATGTTATCAGGTTTTTATCTATCTTTGTTAAGGATTATTTGGGGGTTTTATAGTTGAAATTGAAACACAACTTTTCAGCTGTCCGATGGTTTTTAATTGCGCTCCTATGCTGTTTTGTCCCTCAAGTGTTGAGCACTGAATCTAGTTGTGTACCGTTGACTATTTCTTAGGCAGCAGAACCATCTGCTGTTTGGCGGCAAAAACAATTGGTATTAGGAACTCAAAACCAATCGATTTGGCCAATGAAGATTCTACTCTCTACCTCTGGAATTCAAACACCTTGGTAGTTTCTGATAACTCCACATTTGTTATGCTCTGAATAATTCCCTATAATTCAACTATTGGGTGATGTTCCCTCATCAAATTTGTACCTAATATCATCAGAGATAATGACCAATGATAATCTCATCTATCAGCAACTGTTGCCAATAATTTACAATTGTAACTAATTTTAAAATTTATTAATCATTTAACAGATTGGCTTATGTGACATCTTAAATTCCAACAAGGTTGTGATCCTGATGAATGCTTAAGATCTCATTGTGCAGAGTTGCCAAAGAAATAGGGGCATCTGATAATTGATTGATGATTAAATATCAGGTTTACCAATTAGGATTGGTTGGGTTTTATCACCAACTGACTGGGAATTTAAGGATTAAGTTGCAAGGTGAGTGATGCCATCTGCAATAGTGAATTAATTAGTTGGTTTGTGTCCTGCGTTAATGGATAACAAGTCCCGTTATCTAAGCAGGTCGCTAGCCAAATATGGTAGGTTCACTGGGCTGAGAGGAAAATGTTAGGGACATGTTTCTGACTCCTTCCATTTTAGGTATTGCGGATGTCCAGTGATAAATCCTAGCCAGGATGAGGAAGAACATCGCTGATCAGATGAGGATGGGTAATTTAATGGAAATGGCTGTTGTTTTATCAAGGAGGTGCCAAATGAAGGTTGGCCGCCAAATCTCCACTATAAATTCCATTAATAATTCACTAAAAACACACTTTACAATACAATTTACAGAACACTAAGTACCAGATTTATTATATCAATATACTTTATCAGAATTCATTTTAAGTTCTATTCTTTTTCAGGAATTTATTACTGTGTGCTCTAATTGGGAGGCTCTTTAGATTAAAGAGTAAGGATCTGAGCGGGGATCCAGAAAGAAGAATCTGAATTGAATTGGGGATTACTGCCAGCTGTGTGTCACCAGAAGTAAACTGTAAACGAGGATTTGAATGTGGATCAAGTTAGGTGGTACCAGGGAATGAATTTCCTATTGAAGGCATACTAAGTATTTCAAGAGGAAATACTGGCCAAGTGTTGGGTCTAATTCAAGTACTTTATTCAACTACTGATAATAGTCTTCATACTATTACCAAGTGAATTTATTTCACTATCAAATAACGCTGAGAATTGCACAATGACAAACATGTGCAGTTAATTAATCTAGAGGGTTATCAGCTGAGAATCATCAAAAATCATATAATTTTCAACAATATATGAAGAGATCCATGTGGAATCTTTATTTTAGTAGAAGATGCCCAGTCTGAATACGCTGCAGTTGTAAACTCTACATCAATATAGTGGTTTTCCACTACTTCATTAATAATGGTATTAATTGGAAAGCTCATGCTATTGCTTCAAAATTAGGTAAAATAATCTCCTGTATAAAACTCGACTGGGTTGTGCCCATAGTAGACTATAACTGTATGAGCCAAAGTGGACCTAGGGAGTGCAAGTTGTGAGCGAGTTTCTGCCCATCTCTTCCTCCTTTCAGCCACAAATCAACTTCACAAGGGTCAATGGTGGGTTGTGCAGGCACTAGGTTTTTCAGCCAAACGCCTGATGCATCCTAAAATTTCTTAATTTTGTTTATATTTCAAACTAAATTTAAATTTAATTTGGCTGATTCCCCAAGGGCGTGCCCCAGATAAAGGTGCTGACATCACTCTGGGTTTACGAGCTGGCACCTGCTGAGCCATTCCAGTTGGTACTAACATTTTCCAGGTTGGTTGACCTTATCTATCTTGAAATTATTTCCTGGCAATTGATTGGTGGATTAGGTTTATCCTCACACCAATCATTACCTCCATCCTTCATCTGACTATCAGCAGATGCTGTCTAGGATTTTTCTGTGGTCTGGTTGCTATTTGGCTAGTTCCAATTAAAATTTTATTATGATTTTGATTTTGAAAAAAATTAACAAACTGATCTGATACTCAATGCTAATTCAGTTCAAGCGTGTTGGTTGCCTTCCAAAGAATGAAAATGACGGCCAACTGATTCAACACCTACCATCAACTCAGTTTATGTATGTTGTATGGTAGGGTGTTATGTTATTGATTTTAGTTTTATAATAAAAGTATATCCCAAAAAGCTCTTATAATTTTTAGTTATTTTATATAACTACATATAAGCCACGTTTCTATTCTTTTTGAGTTGACAGAACCTTAGGGTCACGTTTGATGTCCTTAATGGCAGAGATTTTTCTTTTATAAGCTAATTCAACCCAGCACTTAGAAACTGCAACCCTAGAATGACAAGAGCTCCTCTGTAAGTCCTGGGGAACGTTCCCTGTGCGTGGATCAGGCCATTTTCCAATCTCTAAATAAGAAGGGTCTGAAGAGGGTGGTTGTACCCCTCATCAGCCAGGGCAACCTCGCCCACATGGTAGATGAGCGCTGGGTAACAGCACTCCCTCTAAAGATCCCTTCCCAGTACCCACACTCAATTCAGCTTAACTTGTCCGCCAAATTGAAGAAATCTGTGCTGATATTACCAAATCAAATATGAAAGGTCTAAAACCAATGGATCTAAAGCCAACAATTGGAAAGCTAATAGTCAATAAGGGACAAGAATAAAATATTGGCCAAAATCATTGATGGTTTTAACTCAGCTAGCAGTATGATAGCCAATGTCAAACACCTTTGAAATTGTCAGGGATGATCCCTGATGAGTAGATGGTACTTCAGGAACTATTGCAGATAAGTCATAACCCTTATCAAATGAATTGAGAGTTGCGGTTGACAACTCATTTGACTGAACATATGCCCCAGCAACTGAACACAGGCAGGTCGGACATCTCTAACCAGTTTCCAACCAATTGGGACCGCCCCAATGTTGGAGGCCTGAGGATTCAAATTGCTCTTTGCTCCAGATGCCTTTGCTCCAGCTGACAAAAATGCAGTTGAGCCTCAGTCCAGGCATTTGTGGTCAAAGAGATAGTGACTCAGCCTACTGCCTAATCCTTCGATGTCAGTTATAGTTAATACTATTTTCCCCCTCCCCCAAAAATTCGCCAGTTTAAATTGAGTTTGAGGGTCCCAATCCCCGCTTGGACCTACTACCAGATTGAACACTATTTAATCAGTTGCATCTCACTGAGAAAGTTTTGGTCAAATCTATTTATTTTCTTTCCAATAAATTTCCGCTAAAACCCAAATTTTACTTTATTTAAATTCTTCTTACCAATGTCATAATGGCACTAACTTGGTGGCCTGTAAGTCCCTAAACCATATATTCATTACCAGTTTTGATGATTACAATCAAACTCACCATAGTCAACTAGATTCAAAGTGCAAGAAACTTCTGGCAATTAAACCCCATTATTGAAATTATCAGCTATCAATTTACTGGGATACTGTGGCCTTATATAAACCATTTTCAAGTAAGGATCTGACCTTGTCCCTACATTAGTAATTTGCTCATTCACTAGCAACACTGTAGAAGCCACCCATTAGTACTATCCCCTGCAGCAAGTTTATCAGTGCCTGGGGGTGTTTCCATTTGGTTAGTTATCTGGTTTCTTCTCAAGGCTCATTCTCATCAAAGATTTATTAAGACCCAATTTACAGCTCCATACAACATCGTACAAGTGACAATATCACTGGCATTTTGGAATTTCTTTTTGGGTGCTCACGCATCCTGACTGGCAGGCCGATCTAATCTTATTCTGCAGTTTTCATGACATAATTGACCAACCATTGTTTCCTGCCATTTCCTCCCTTCTCTTCGAGTTGTTAGCTCAGTGGTTACCTTTTAACAAATGAATTTGCAGTCAGTAGTCTGCTTTATGTTGTTTGTTTGGTCACTAGCTGATTTTGGTTAGTATTTGTTATACCTTGGAGAAACTCCTTCAGGGCAGCAGAGCCCCATGGATAACTACTCTTCCCCCACATAATATTTAAGAAGGGAATCCGAATATTTTCTCCCAATATATTGTCAACAAGTTCTCAAGGCCATTGCTGAGATGCAAATGCATTCTGTTATCGCTCTTAATAATGCCGCTGCGCTATCCCATACCCAACATGGGGTCACCCTTTTTAGTGTGGCAGAAGGGGATGCCCATCGGTGGGTACAAGGTCTTCTGTATTATACTTTGCAAGCTGGAAATTCTACCTCACTGGTTGCAGTATTATTGGCTGCTTTGAAACCCCCTGTGTCCCGTTCAGACCGTTTATTCCAATTGCTATCTACTATGGCCTAAGCCCCCCAGCTTGGCACCTTTATTCACATCCTTCTGTGAATATGCTCCAACACTTAAGTTCTCTAATGATATGATCCAAGCAATCTTTATATCAGTGTTGGATTCTGCCTGTGCCATCATGGAGTTTGGTCCACCCCTATGGGGACAGTGGATCAAATATGTAAAGCTGCGACCACTATCAACGCCTCCCCTCGCCATGTTCCCGCTATCAAGGGGGTTGTTACATGATCAGACTACTTAATGACAATAAGGATTCAGTCCTTACTGTTGAACCAGTATTGGTCCTGGCCTTGGAGCCCATCAATACCCCTGCGTCTGAGTCATGTTACTCTGGTTCACCTACTAAAGAATCAGTAAAAGCCCAGATTAAAGTAGATGATTCCTAATTACTTTCTCTTTCCAACTTTGCTCCTGAAAAGATCCCCGACCTTCCCCCTTTATTTACTTGCCATCTCTTCAGTTGCAGTTGAAATGACCAAATCTACTAATAAACAAAACTTCGCTTTTTTCTTATTACCTATGAAGACCAGAATTGGGTCTCACCACATCTTTTTTGAGGCTTTAGTGGATAACAGAGCTGCGGGTACTTTTATGAGAATTAAGCTAGCCCAACAATTAAAGCTGGACATGGATGTAGGTCCTTTGGTGATGGTTGCTTCATCAGCCTCCCATTCCTTGTATATAGTCCGTTGGCCAGTACCTTACTTGGTACATCAATTTAGCTTTTGCAATCGGTTCTCCACAGTGCCAAACTTATTGTTTCCTATATTCTTGAGGGTCAGATTGTGGCGCCAACAACATGTTAGAATCCACCTGGAGTCAAATATGGTGTCATTTGTTTATATCAGACATTTACCTTTGCTTCTTAAAATTAAGAATGTCCTAGGTAAAGTTCAGACAAGAAAGAGAAAAGTCGGCCATTTGCAATTTTCTAATGCTATTAAGAGCAATATTAATGAAAATGTCAACAATATCAGCCAAAAGACCCTGGCTGATTCTCGGTGGAACCCCATAAACCAGGGTAACACCAGTTCAAAACCTGCCAAGCACTTTCAATAAAATCAAATGATCAGATTTTGCTAATTGCACGATGGACTTTGGGGATACCAGCAGGAAGGTACTTCACTGACCAGCACCAAGTCCTTCACCACACCTGCATGGGGCAGCCCCTTTTATAGGCGTGGCGGTAGGCCCCTGAGGCGAGAATAATTTCTTGAGCAATGATTTGTTGTGGTACATCAAAATCTTGCCGCATGGGTATATTCTTCCCCAAAACCCCAACATCCGTTTTACTAATGGCAACTAACTTTTCCCAAGATCTGATAGGATTGATACCCATATTACCTAAAATGGAAAGCATCAAAGCTTTCCAAACCTATCCCCAAATTCCCTCCAACCTTGAAAATTAGTAATAATACTTATTGTTAAAAATCAAAAGGGATTACTTTTCGTTCTTACCTCGCACTCATATTAAATATCATAAAAATCCAATTTTTATACTTTTCAAATTTCTATTTTACAAAAATTATTGTGGGATCCAGCAGCGTAGCACCAAGCGAAAATAATTAAGCTGGAATTCTACAAAATGTTTCTCACTACAGGGGATCCCTTAAAACAAAAATAGTTGCTCTTGAAAAGCAACTGGAAAGTGCTTTGTCCCGCCTTAAGGAGTTGGTCAGCTCTCTTTCAAACTCCCCCCTTAAGGACAAATACAACCCTGTTGAGAGAAGCATTATTACCTTCTTGTACGTCTATGAAGCTGCCATGGATGGTACAACTGACAAGCAAAAAGTTCGATGCATCCTTCCTTGTTTAAGCCACTTAGCGCAAGAGATGATAGTACCCAACCTGAACCCTGGGTACACCTGGTCAGAAGTGAAGGAGGCTCTTCTAGCTGAATTCGTATCAAAGCAAAGTCCACACAGAGAAAAGCAGGCCTTTATGCGCCTTAGAAGTTTGAAGGAATATCAAACATTGACTTTGCTGAACGCTTTTACCTCACTGCGCAAAGGTTGTCAAAGCTCAAAATATACTTACCCTTGATGATGCTATCGCCGCCCTGTTAACTGGGTTAGATTCACAGCCTTCTCTAGCCGACATATCATATCATTGAAGCTCAACTTCACAAGCATCCACGATATTAAAGAGCCTTTGATAAAGTAGCTGAATTCCACTTATGTGCTGAACATAATGTTACTAAGGTGAAATCTTCAGTGCTAAATACAAAGGAGTTACCACCAGTTGACCAGTTGAGTAAGGGCCCATGGGCCTATCCTCCCTACAAAACCTGCTCCTCAGTGCGACGTAAAAAGGTTATCACTCCTTCTAATGAACCAAAGCCTTGTAAGGTTGTAATAGCAATATGATCGCACAAGCTCACTAACGTCTCTGTGCCTTCCCTTCCCGCCGAGCTGGAAAATGCATCTTCTAAGGCTACCCAATCTTCTGTAGCCATCCCCCTACCTCCATCGCTGCTTTGCCAGTTGTTGCGAATAATCTTGTTGAGGAATCTGAGGGGAATTAAGATGACGTTGGTTACTACATATTAGGAGCCCCGTGGAAGTAGAATTGTCTGATAACTTAAATGCTGGAGGAGTAGACGAGACCACCATACCTGAGGAGACATACTTCAGTCAAATTATAGGGTGTCCAAAAGTGATTGACACTGCCAGTGATGGTGACCAATTCTTAGATAGCTTGATGCGCCCTCTTCAGCGGGTGCATCCCATAAAATCCATCATGGATAAATACCTGGAGACCACTAGAAAGCTAACCTCCACCTTCAGGCTCAAGGAGGCCTTATCTTGTCACCTAAATTTGGAGTAACGCTCTCTAAGTTTGAAGTAGTTTTTCAAAAGGTCTGAATACTAGCCATCTTGGACACTAACTACCCCAGTCTACGTGATCTCCTCTAAGATTATTAAGAAAATAAAGCTTACGCCTGACTTGTAGTACATGCAAGATTTTGGAACCGCTGGGCTCAACTGTACCCGTGCTATTGGGGCCTACTCTTTGCTTCCCAATCAAATTGTAGAGCTTATCCTATCAGCCCCTGCTGTAGCTTTGTGTCAGGAAAACAGCAAGTAAGAATTAGAATGGCTTGCCAGCCTAGGTGCTGGACCACCTAAATGGCAAACCATAATGCCAAAGGCATTGCTGCTGGTACGACGGATATGAACTGGAAAGGAGTTTCACCAATAACTTCCAGTGAGCCAGGACCTCATCAAGGCACATGATAAAATATCAGACAAATATGGCCGTTAACGTTAAGGGGTGTGTAAGTGTTGTCGGAAAAGGCGGTTTATTTCTAAACATAAAGACTAAATTTTGGGGAAGGTTTTATATGAAAAAATTAATAAAGAAAATTAACCAACAATTTTGTCAGTGCTATGCAACTTACTAGATGTGGTCAATTGGAGTAGAAACAAGCCGGATTAAGTCCCTCAAGTTTGACCTAACCAGCAAATTGTTTGAGAATGGGGATAAATAAGTTCACTGGGAACTAACATCAAAGGATTTGGTGGTCGACCGAGTCACTGTCAGTTCAACCACGAACGCCCAAACTGAGACTTGATTGCATTACCAGCAATTGGCATGATGGCATCTAGCCCAATGAGCAACAGGAATCCCCCAAGGCCACCCCACGTAGGGACGGTTCCAATTGGTTGGGAACAGGTTCAGGATGCCCAACCCGCCCATGCCCAGTCTCTGGGCTATTTGTTTGGTTAAAAACGTTGCATTGGCCACAATGCCCGATTGACCAGAAGGGAGCTTCAAACTATTGCCAATGGTGTCTGATGCTGCTACCTGCACATCAGGGATTATCCTGACAATTTTGGAGGGTGTTAATTTTGATTATCAAGGTTTTGACCATATTGAAACTGTTGGTAATTCTTGCCAATGAGCTAATCTTCATTTCTTTTTAACAATGTGGATCCCAATCATCGGGCTCATTTCCACTAATTTTCAGACTGATTGGCTTTATTTTGAAAATTCAGCACAAATTTCCCGATCAGGCTTACAAGTTTGGGAGAGGTGAATGTGGGCACTGGGGGAGAGATCCAAAGAGGGAGAAAAGTTACTCAGCACTCGTCTACCATGTGGGCGAGATCACCCTGGGTGATGATGGGTACAGCCACCCTCTTTAGAGCTTTTTGCTCGGAAATGGGAAGAGGGCCCAATTGACATACTGGGGACGTTCCCCTGCTCTTACATTACCCTTTCCTTTTTCTAAAAGAAGGGCACTGCCGCAAGGAAACTGCAACAGGGCCACATTTTTGTGTGCCTTGGGTAATTTAATCGCCATGACCATTGTGACCTTTTGGGGGGATGGGGGGCGTTGGGGTGAGAATTGTGAAATGCATCAACTAGCTCCATGCTCCTAACGCAATCCCGATCCTTAACCCAACTGTTCATATAGATTAAATACCATTTCCAAGCCACGAGATACTGGACTGACTGCTAGGATTTGCGGGATGCCAAGATGTTCTCCACCTCAGCTTCCTCTGCATCCTCTATCACAATAGGTTCAGGTTCTGCGGGGATGATCCCCTTGAATGGGGACAACAGAGACACATGGAAGATGGGCCGCTGTTTCCAATGAGCCAGCAGTTTCAACTGAAAAGCGCCATTGCCCAAGCCTTCCTCCACCAGGTGGGGACACAAACATTTTCTTGCAAACTTTCAGGATGGTACCAGCATCCACAGATGGCGGGTGTCCAACATAACATGAGAGCCCACCACAATATCATGACCCAGAAGCCATTTGCAATCCACAAACCATCTATAATCATCAATAGCCTTTGAGAGGTGCTCCCATACTAAGGACTGGGTCAACCAGATATGCTCAACGTGATCTGCGGCAGCAGGAACCTCTGGGCGTATACAAGGACTGACCAAAAAGGAGGGTTATAACCTAACATTGACTCATAGGGAGAAAACCCCGTAGAGGCGTGAGTACCATTGTTATAAGCAAACTGGGTGAGAGGGAGGTCATCTGCCCAAGTATCCTAAGCGGCTGAAGCGTAACAGCGCAATTACTGTTCCAAAATTTGGTTAACCTGCTCAGTTTGCCAGTCAAACTGGGGGTTGTAAGCGGTGGAGCAACAGTGGAGTTTTTAGGATGTATAAGAGCTTATTCCAAAATCGCGCTGTAAATTGGGGTCCACGGTCACCGATGATCTCCTTTGGGAGACCAAAAATTGAGAACACATGGCATACAAAGAGCTGAGCAGTCTCTTCAGACATGATCACAGAAGTACAGGGAATAAAAAGGGAAAATTTTGTGAAGCGATCAATCACCACCATTATTGCCATAAACCCACTAGAACAGGGGAGTTTGACAAAAAAGCATACAGAAACTGACATAAAAGGACCCTCTGACTGTTATAATGGGTGCAAGAGTCCCTTACTTCATGAGCAGTCTGACTTCGCCTGAGCACAGGTAATTCAATCGGCAATCCAAATTGGAACTTCCTTCATCAAGCCTGCCCAGTTATAAATTTTCTTAATCAGCTCAATGCATTTCTTGTTGCCCGGCTGGCCAATTGTGGAAGGGTCATGATGCGCAAAAAATACCTCAGCTTGGAAAAGAGGGGGAACCCAAATTTGCGACCTAAAATAGATGAGTCCCTCAACAAAGGAGTACAGAGAGTGTTTATGATTTTGAAGAGTCAATTGCTTGAATAACTCCACCCCTTTGGGGCAGATTATTTGACTGGCTAATACCTGAGCAACGAGCAGGGCGTCAGGGGCAAGGGTGGTGGAAGAGATGATGGGGGAACAATTGATAAAATGTGGGCAGTGGGAATAATGTTAATGAGATCCACTTCTTTTGAATCCGTGGAACAGTGAGCAGGGTTTTGGCTGAGGAAATTGGGAAGTGTGTTAAGTGCACCTTTTAAAATTCATATTTGAAATTGGAACTGCACAGGTCCTGATAGGTTTGTGCTTGCCAGTGTACCAATCTTTGGGGTTTATGAAAATACAAGAGAGCCTGGTGATCCATGTAGACCATTAACTCATGTTGAGCACCCTGTAACAGGTACCTCCAATGAGTTAATACCCATGCTACAGCTGCCAACTCCTTACCATAGATGGCCTAAGACTGCTCCGTAGAGGTAACTTTTGGGAAAAATAGGTGACTGGATGTTCCAGGCCATCGTGCTCTTGGAGCAACACCACCCTCACTACTACTGATGAGGCATCACATGCAAAGATATATAGCTTGGCGGGATCCATGTGTTTCAAAATGGGAGGGGATAAAAACACATCTTTGATCAATTCAAATGCCTTCTGGCATTTGGGAATCTAGCAAAATGGTACATTCTTTCCTGAAAGGGGGTGGAGCGGGGCAGCAAGCTGGGAAAGTGCCGAGAAATTTTCATTTATGAAAATGATGGTTCCTAAGAAACTCTTTTTTTGTTTCTGGGTTGTTGGGGTTGGTCATTCAGGGATAGCATTAAACCTATTGGGAGGAATCACATAACCATCTTTAGAGACAAGGTTCCCAATAAAGGTAACCTCCTCCTTATAGAACTCACATTTGGAATGCTTAACGAACAAACCTGCCTTATGCAAGGCAGCCAGGACCGCTTCCAAGTCAATAGCGTTCTGTTTGGGAGTTGAGGAGTTAACCAGAATATCGTTGATATAAACAACTGCGCAGGTAAACCGGAGGTCACCCAGTACATTGTCAATCATATGTTGAAATGTAGCGGGAGCATTCTTTAACCTAAAAAGCATTATGCAGAATTGGAAAATGCCTCGCTTCATCCATATCGCTGTTAATCAGTCTTGTTTTTTTAATACCCAAATCTGGCTAAAAGCGTTGACGTGATTCAGCTTGGAGAAAACCCGACATTTGGCGATTTCTTGGCTTATCATCTGCTCTAAGGGCAGGGGTAGGGATCAGAAACTGTGATATTGTTTAAGTGCCCATAGTCCACGCAGGGATGGAGGGAACCATCAGCTTTTTTAGCAAAGATGAAGGGAGACATGACTAGCGATGTCTCCTTAAACAACTATCCTTTTTTCAACATATCATCCAACCAAGTGTTAAGTGCAACCTCCTCCTCAGCTGTGTGAGGATACAACGGGCAGTTGATAATCACCAAATCCACCATCATACAAAATCCACAGTCAAATCTAGTGTAAAGAGGCAGACAATCTGCCTTGTTAGAATTGAAAATGCTTTGATAGCACATTAAGCTTTCTGGAAAATCGGATGGTATGCCCACAGGAGAGATGAGGGAAGTGATAGAACTACGACCTTAAGTTTTCTTAAGAGTGTCAATCAGGGAAATTCACCCTACAGTTGATCATTAATGAATGACAGCATGTTAGACTCCAGGTGGATCTTAACATGTTGCCGGCGCCACCATTCTACTCCTAAGATCACCAGAAACACCAAGTTTGGCATAGTGAAAAAGTGATTGCAGAAGCTGAACTGGTTTAGTGAGATTGTGACTGGTTGGTGAAATAGATATGAGGTTTGGTAGGCTGACGACGCAACCATCACCAAAGGCCTGCATCCAGGTCAAGTTCTAATTGTTGGGCCAGTTCAACACTCATAAAGTTGCTTGTGGCTCCAGTTTCCACCAGGGCCTCAAATGAGACATGATGGGATTTTACTAATCTTCATGGGTAATAAAAAGTAAGCGAAGTTCTCTTTATTGGTAGTTGTGGATGAATCCAGTGATACTAAAGAGATGGTAGTGGGATCAGGGGAAACCGCTAGGTTCATGGGGGGGGTAAACTCGTTGCAAGTTAAAATGTCAGATCCTACTGACATGGGCAAATTAACCGCAGCAACTGCGGGGTGTGGATTTGAAGTTTTGAGCGGAACTGGGCTATTATGTACAGGGAAAATCTTCTTCACAACCTGGTTCAGTTGGAAAGGAGGGGCTATTGCTACGCCTATATCTATGAGAGAGGTGGAAATGGTTAGGAATAATGGTTGGTTAATTATGTCAGGAGAACAGCAAGATAGAATAAGACCAGCCTGCCAGCCTAGGTGCCGGAGCACCAAAATGGCAAACCAGAGTTCCTGAGGCACTGCTGCTGATATGACGGATATGGAGCTGGAAAGGAGTTTTTCCAATAACTGCCGGTGAACCAGAATATTATACAGGCATATTTAAAAATATCAGACAAATATGGCTGTTAACCCCAGGGGTTTGTGAGTGTCAGCGGAAAAGGCGATTTATTTCTCAACTAAAAAACTAATTTTGTGGAAGGTTTTTGAATGGAAAATTTAAGAAAGAGAAATTTACCAGCAATTTTCTCAGTGTGATGTGACTGATTATAAAGAGGTCAATTGGAGAGGAAACAATCTGGTATTGGGTCCCTCAAGTTCGACCTAACCAGCAAATTATTTGAGATCGGGGATAGGTAAGTTCACTGGGAACTGACATCAAAGGATTCAGTGGCAGGCTGTGTCATTGTCAGTTCAACCTCAAACGCCCAAACTGAGACTTGATTGCATTTCCAGCTGTTGTCATGACAGCATCTAGCACATCAAGCGATGGAAATCCTCCAAGGCAACCCCACATAGGGGCAGTCCCAATTGGTTGGGAATGGGTTAAGGATGTCCAACCCACCCATGCCCAGTTCCTGGGCCATTTGTTTGGTTAAGAACGTTGCATTGGCTGCAACGCCCAATTAGCTGGAAAGGAGCTTCGAACTATTGCCAATGGTGTCTGATCCTGCTACCTGCATGCTGGGGATCATTTCAACGATTTTTGGAGGGTGTTAATTTTGATAATTGAGGTGTAGACTAAATCAAAATTGTCAGCAATTATGGCTGATGAGTCAATCTTCATTCCTTTTTGACGAAGTGGATCCCAATCATCAGGCTCATTTCCACTCATTTTTGGACTGATCAGCTTCATTTTGGCAAATTTGGCGAAAATTTCCCTGACCAGGCATATAAGTTCGGTAGAGGTGAATGTGGGCACTGGGGAGAGAGATCCAAAGAGGGAGAGCTGTTTCCCAGCGCTCATCTACCATGTGGGCGATATCACCCTGGGTAATGAAGGGTAAAGCCACCCTCTTTTGAGACTTTTTGCTTGGAAACAGGAAGAGGGCCCAATCAACACACGGAGACGTTCCATGGACTTACACTTTGGATAACAACGCATTTGATATGCTCATTGGCACACAATTTATGGTTGAGTATGAAGGTATAATTAACATCAAGTAAGGGGTCCTCTCATTACTAAACGTGAAGGCCCTTTAGTCTTATCCAATAAAGAACCCAACTTACACTTATACTTTTGCCCGATCAAAAACCCTTTTTCAGCTATAGCTTTGCCATACTCCACTTCTGGGAATAACACAAAAAATTACCTGATTCAGTGGATGCTTGGGATGGTATCCCTTTCTACACTTCAGATGAGATTTTAATTAAGCCTGGTGAACAAAGAGTGGTTGACACTAAGATTATTCTTCAAATCCCTTATCATTGCTTGTTGCACCTCGTAAGTATTAAAGGTGTTAGTCCCTTGGAGCCTCGCGTCTTGCATGGGATACTAGACCCAGCCTACCAGAGGCCTATTACCTTTCTTCTGGGAAACCTCACTGAAAAGACATGATCATATGGAAACACCAGGAGATTGGCTGAGGTTTCCTACTCCCTGTAGAGGTCATTGAACATATCCACTTTATTGGCTCTATGGCGGATTTGGGCTTACCTATGGACAACATGGTGTGCATCTTGCCCAATGTTCATATATCGGATAAACTGATTCTAGAGGAGTTGGAAAAAATTTATACCTTATTAGTCAAATACAGTGACATATTCTCCAAATCGGAATGTGACTATGGCCACATGAAAATTCTGGTGCCACTCCACTGATGTGGGTGATTCCCAGCCTATAAGGTCCAAGCTTTATTGCAAGTCAAAGGTGGAGGAACAACAGATGAGGACGGAGTTCCAACAATTATTAAACGCGGGATTACTTGTTTCTTCAAAAAATTATTGGTCTTCACCTCTCTTACTAATTAAAAGAAAAAACAGAGGTCTTTGTATAGTCATGGATTACTGTAGGTTGAATAGCCTCACTAAGAATTATAGCTAACCTATCCCTCATATTGACGACGCCCTGGCCCAACTTTCTGGCTCTAACTTCTTCTCCGCTATGGACTTGGCCAGTGGCTATTGGCAAATGTACCTTTCTCCTCAAGATCAGGATAAATGAACTTTTATTTGTAGTGAAGGTCTCTTCTAACCAACATGATTACCCCAAGGGTTGTGAAACGCATATGCCTCTTTCCAGCATGCAATGGATCACGTCTTGCAGGACCTCAAGTTGACTTGTTTTCGTCTATCTTCATGACATCACGGTATTTTTAAAAAACCTTCAACGAACATCTTGATCAATTGAAGGAGGTGTTTCAACTGTTACGTAAGTTTAATATCAAGTTGAAGACCACAAAATTTACCTTCTTCAAAAGGAAATTAACTTTCCTTGGTTACTCCATTATCTAAGAAGGGATTCATCCTATGTAGGACAAGGTCAAAGCCATCTCAAAAATGTTGGCCCCTAAAAATTTGCGGGATATTCAGCTATTTCTAAAGATGATGGGGTACTACCATTAGTTCATCCCTAAGCTCGCCCAACTCAGTGATCCCCTTGTCCAGCTATTAAATAAGAATACCCTTTTTATTGGGTTGCTGTACAAAAGGCTGCTTTTGAGTCGATGAAACAACTACTACAACAACGTCCTATCCTATGGCACCCCAATTACAATAAACCTTTCATCTTGTTCACTAACGCGTCAGACTAGCCGTTAGGCCATCTTAGCCCAATTAGATGAACACGGAATAGATCATCCTATATCCTATTTTTGTAAGTTGCTGTCAAAGGCGGAATGCAACTTCAGTGTAACTGAGAAGGAGTGCCGTGATGTTCTGTTGGCTATAAAGCACTACCGCCCTTTTCTCTATGATACCACCTTCACTGTAGTTACCAACCACACATCTCTAAGGTGGTTATTAACATGTAGGATCCTACTTCTCAGCTAGCTCCTCGGGCTCTAAAGTTCTAGACTTACAACATGAAGATCAAACACTGTGCTGGAACCCATCACTTGAATGTTGATGGGTTGACTCAGCTACCAGTCTTTCACTTGGATAATAGTGAGGCGGAGAGGTTAAATGACCTCTTAATGACTTCCAATGAATGGGAGGATGAGGATGAGCCTGTTCAGAAGATGTTGGCCTGGAACTCCCAAAACACTAAAGTTGAAGATGGGAAGTTGTATAAGCAGGTGGGGACAAAATGGCTACCTTATCTTTGACCCTCAGAATTTATACCTGCTATCCTAGAACCACATTCCACTCTATGTCATGGAGGGGCAAAGAAAACCTATGAGTGGACTAAGGATCGTTTTTACTGGGATGGAATGATGGAATCTATTGTTGATGTTTTGGAAGTCTGCCTTACTTGTAAGAAGCAATCAGGCTTCAAGTCTAGATATCAATATCAACCAACTACCCCTCAAAAACTGTTCCACACCATCAGCTTGGATGTAGTAGGTCCCCTTCCCCAGTCTACTAGTGGAAACAGATTTATCTAGTAACTATCAACTACTTCACTAAGTGGATTGAGGCCGTGGCTACCTCTTCTCAAACAGCTGTGGCCACTGTCACTTTCTTACATCAACTCATCTTCATCCGTCATGATTGCCTCAAGTATTACTCTGCAATAATGGTAAGAACTTCACCTCCAGAGTAGTCAAACTCCTGGCCACATCTATGGGAGCACAACAACTTTTCACAGCTCATATAACCCCTCACCAAATGTGATAGTGATAAAACAAATGGAACCTTGGTTACCATTATGCAAAAAATGGCCTCATCTGATCCTTTTCACTGGGACCAATACTTACATAGTGCTCTTATGGCATACTGGATTAGCTATCACCAGATTTTGAAAATTTCTCCATTCCGTGTCTTGTATGGGCGGGAACCAGGCATACCTGCCCTCTTAGCTAAGGATGTATTCTCTTCTAGAGTTGAGGAACCAGAGAGGTTTATGAGAAGATTGTCTCAGCGCATAATCCAACTCCAATCTAAAGCTATGACAAATTTAGCTAAAACAGTAACAAAAGAAGGGCAGGCTGCTAATGAGTTCCAAACCCCCTTACCTAACTTCCAAGTATCTGACATGGTGTTGTAGACCATAACTGCATCACCCTAGAAGCGGTAAACTTGGATAATTTGGGAGGGTCCTTTCATCATCATCTACAAGAGAGGAAATGAGTACTCTATCAAAATTTTAGCTACTGGTATTGCAATTAATCGCGTACATGGCCGTTTCCTCTGGCGCTACTCGCACCCAACATACTTGAGGGGGGTGATGTTGGATATTTTCCTTTGCCGCTTAAAAATAAGAATGTCCTAGGTCAAGTTCAGCTGAGCAAGAAAAATGTCGGCCATTTGCAATTTTCTGATGCTATTAAGAGCAATATTAATGTAAATGTCAACAAAATCAGCCAAAAGACCCTGGCTGATTCTCAGTGGAACCCTGAAAACTGGGATAACACCAGTTCAAAACCAGCCTGAGCACTTTTAGTAAAATCAAATGATCAAATTTCACCAATTGCACAATGACTTTGGGTAAATCAGAAGGAAGGTACTCCCCCAACCAGCACCAAGTCCTTCACCACACCTGCATGGGGACAGCCCCTTTTATAGGCGTGGCGGCAAGCCCCTGAGTGTGAGAATAATTTCTCAAGTGGTGTTTAGTTGCGGTACATCAAAACCTTGCTGAATGGCATATTCTTCCCCAAAACCACAACATCTGTTTTACTAAAACTAACTAATTTTCCACAAGATCTGATAGGATTGATAACCATATTTTAAAAATGGAAAGCATCAAAGCTTTCCAAACTTATCCCCAAATTCCCTCCAACCTTGAAAATTAGTATTAGTACTTATTGTTGAAAATTGGAAGGGAGTCACTTTTACTTCTTACCCCCGCGCTCATAATAAAAATCATAAAAATCCAATTTTTATATTTTTCAAATTTTTATTCTATCAAAAGCCTTTTTGGGATCCAGCGGCGTAGCACAAAGCAAGCATAATTAAGCTGGAATACTACAGTTAATGAACAAATGGAGGGGGAATTTCCTTTTAGTCAATACCCTTAAAAATATTCAAGGTCGCAGTTTTTATTACTTTTCTCATTTCTCCTGCAGGCCTTCCATCCAAATTTCCAGAAGAATTAATGTGCTATCAAAGTATCTTTAATTCTGAGAAGGCAGACTGTCTTCCCTCTCATACTAAGCTTGACTTAGGATTTCAAACAATGGTACTGTTGGCTGTATTGACTGTCCCTTATATCTACACACAGCAGTGGAGAAGGTTGAACTTAACACCTGGTTAGACGATATGCTTAAGATAGGGTGGATGTTTAAAAGGACATACCAGTCATGTCACCCATTGTTTTTGCCAAGAAGGCCGATGGTTCCCTCCATCCCTGCGTGGATTATGGACACCTAAACAAAAGTCACAGTACATGATTCCTATTCATTGCCCTAGAGCAAACTATCAGTTAAGAGATTGCTAAATCTAATATGTTCTCCAAGCTGGATCTTTTTATTGCCTTCAACAAATTTGGGTGATGGAAGGGCAAGAATTGCTTACTACAATCTGAACAAAACGAGGTTTTTTCAATTCCGTGTAATGCCCTTCAGGTTGAAAGAATATGCCAGCCACATTCCAAAGAATGATTGATTGTGTGCTGGGTGACCTCCAATTCACTTGTGCATTCACATAAATTGTCAACATTTTATTTCATTTTTCAACCCATGAACAACATGCAAAAAACTTAAGAGCGGTAGTGGCCACTTTGCATAAGGCGAGCCAGTTTGTTAAACTTCAAAATGTGAGGTTTATTAGGAGGAAGTTACCTTTCTCAGGAACCATGTCCTCAAGGATGGTTGTGTAATTCCCACCAACAAGTTGGATGCCATCTGTGAAAGACCAACTCCAACAACCCAGAAACAATTACAAAGTTTCTTGGGCACCATTATTTTCCTGAAAAAAATTTTACTCGTCCTTTCCCAGTTAGCTGCTCCACTTCACCCCCGCAGGTAAAAATGTGCCTTTTTGTTGGACAACTGAGTGCCAGCAGGCGTTTGAGTCAATTAAAGAGGTGTTATTAACTCCCCCATCCTAAAACATGCAGAGTCTCCAAACCATATATCGTTGCTTTTGATGCCTCATCAGTGTTAGTGTGTGCAGTTCAGCTTCAGGATCACGATAGCTTAGGACATCTGGTCGCCTATTTTTCCCAGAAACCTTCTCTACTGAGCAATCATGGGCCATCTACGATAAGGAGTCAGCAGCCGTGGCATGGGCATATAATCATTGGCAGTATCTGTTACAGGGTGCCCAGCGCCAGTTAACTGTGGCTACAGATCACCACACACTTTTGTATTTCTGCAAACCATATAAATTTGCAAATAACCAAGCTCATACCTATTAAAATTTGTGCATCTTAAATTTTAAATATGAATTTGAGAAGGCGACATAAACGTGCTCCCCAATTTTCTTAACTGCAACCCAGCCCATTGTCCATTGGACTCAGATGAAGTGGACCTTACTACCGTGATTCCTTCCACTCAAATCTTGTCTATTGTTCCTCCCATGGTCTCATCAGTCGCCTTTGCTCCTGACGCTCCTCTCATTTCACAGGTTTTAGCAGCTCAAATGACCTTCCCCAAATAGTGGAGCTATTCGATCAATTGTCCCTTCAAACTCAAAAACAATTTTTATATTTCTTGGTGGAGGGTCTCATCTATTTTCAGTCACAGGTTTGAGTTCCTTCTCTCCTTAGAGCTAAGGTGTTTTGAGTGCATCATGATCCTCCCACAATCAGCCATTTGGGTAATAATAAATGTACTAATTCTAATCAAGTGGACTTATAATTGGGCGGGTTTAACAAAAGAAGTTCCTACCTGGATTGATGATTGCATTACCTGTGCATGGGCCAAGTCAGACTGTTATTGGAATTTCGGTAGAGATTATGATAAGTAGGTGCTATGAAGGCTAAGAAATTATTAGTTCTGTGGCTCTAGCAAAGATAGACACAAATGCAACGAAGTTATTAGTTTTGTTGCTATAATTGAGTCCAGTCATAAAACAGAATTCTATGTGAATAGATTAAAATTAAGCTACACAAGACAAAAATAGAGGTGCCTTGTTATTTAAAAATGAGGGATATATATAGAAGTAGATTTAGTTTTTCTTTTTGAGATTATTGGGCTACACCTGAGGTATGATATTTCCTATTATATGACTGATATTGCTGATTATTAATGCCATACTTGTGACAGTCAGATCTGATAAAATTTTCATTAGATGAGAACGACCTTATTGTATGATGTTTTGCCCCATTGGATATCTTAGCATCATCCTTCAGAGGAGGATGATAACTCCAATGTGTTGATCAACAGTCTATCCAAGAATCGGATATCTCTGACAGGGATTTTACAATCTGATTAAAATGAGATATCAAATCTCAATCTTGATTAATTTAAGTCATTGCAGTTGAATCCCCAACAATTTTTCCTCAAGATCTTGTCTAGAGGGCACATACTTATGAAGAAACCTAATATTAACTCTATTGTTAACTTACCATTATCAAGAGCTGCAATAGAGTATTCAATACGGCAATGATAAATAACTTGGTAAGGACCAGCCCATAAGGTTTCAAGTTTATCAACCCTCTCTCCCAGGCTATGATGATAGAAGAGTACAAGATCCCTGACTTGATAATCAGGTAGTGTAGGTCTACTAGCGTTGGTTCTAGTTCCCTCTTTTAAGGTGGTAGCAGCAAGGGAACTTGAAGCTTAAGCTTGTACTTGGTTGATTTCATAAGCTAGTATCCTCTTAGCTAAATCAGCAATCTGCAGGGTAGCCTCCTCAAGTATAGGTTGTACACTTGAGGGTAGAATCAGAATACCGATCATAAAGAGCCTTAAAAGAAATATTTCAATTATACAATGGTAGTTATTCCTAAAGGCTAACATTTCATTAGATAAATAGAGATTCCATCTACTAGGATTGCTGGAGACCATTTTTCAAGAAAAGCTACAAGGGTACCATTTGCTCGTTCAACTGCACCATTAGTAGAAGGATTTTAAGGTGACGTAAATGAAAGATAGGTACCCATTAACTTAGTAAGCTCAGATACCACTTGAGAAATAAAATTGGTCTCATTATCCAATTATAGAACTTTCAGACTGCCATGCCTGGTAAAAACTTATTTGAAAAGGAAAATTTCAGAAGCCTTAGCGGTGATTGTGGAAACAAAGATAGCTTCAATCCCATTTGGTAAAATGGTCGATAACTAATATAATATATTGATGACCATAAGTGGCCATAGGGAGAGGGCCTACCACATTGATACTCAGTAGAAAAAAGTTCTGAAGGTCCCACAATTATATGTTGGTAAATCAGATTTCCACCACGCTGATGTTGGCAAGTGATACATGTCTCCAACACATCGTGCACAGTTTCCAGCATGTTATCTCAGTAACAATGATTTTTCAACCACTGAAAAGTCTTAGCAACAGCTTTAAACCTACAGTTTGGTGAGCCTCCATAATAGTATCAGTCCTTGAAGAGGGCCAAATAAAAGGCAACCATTTAGATCCCAACTTCTTGTATAAGGAACATTCTTTAATCTGATTATCCTTGGTTAAGGATTGTAGCTTCGCTATAACATCCTTAGATTCACGATACCAGAGCTCAGGTCTACCAATCAGGTCATAGATACGATCCTCTTCACCTGAAATAACATTAGTATAGGCAATCGAGAAAGTCCATCAGCATTTTAGCGTATAGCTCCAGTGCAATGTTGAATTGTAAAGTCACAATTCTGGAGCTTTAACGCCCATCTAGCTTAGCGCTTATCAGTATCCTTCATTTGTTGCAACCTTTTTAATGAAGCGTGATCTGTGATGATAGTGAAATGTTTGCCATAGAGGTAAGGGCGAAAATGCTTGATGGCAGATAAGACTATGAGGCATTCTCTCTTGGTAACACTATAATTGCATTCTGACTTAGAAAGGGTTTTATTATAATATGCAATGGGGTGATCAACCAAGTTGGTTTCATGTTGAGCCAGAATGGCTCCAATAGCAATATCACTGGAATTGGTAAATAAGATAGGAGTTTGGAAAAATCAGGATGGGCTAAAATTGGTGCACCGACTAAGGTTTGGTGCAAAAGATAAAAGCTTGATGCTGCAATTCTTCCCATACTAAAGGGACCCTTGTGCAATAAGTAAACTAAAGGCTCCACAATCTCATCAAAATGGGGGATGAATTATCATTAATAACCAACCATCCCTGAAAAAAGTTGGATATCGTGAAAGCTTTAAGTAACAGGCATGTTTGAAATAGCTTTTATCTTATTATTTAAGGGTAAAATCCTATTTCAAAAAACTTTATGTCCTTATAATTTCATCTCAGTATTGAAAAGAGAACACTTGGATGGTTTTAGCTTAAGTGAAGCATGATGCATCTGACCATATACTTTTCTTTAAATGAGCCAAATGCTCGTTAAAGGTGCGAGAGAAAACAGTAACATCATCTAAGTATACCAAAACACAAGAAAGTTTTAAATCCCTAAACAAGCCATCCATAGCTCGTTGAAAAGTAGTTGGGGCATTACAAAGCCCCTGCGGCATATGAGTGGACTCAAACAACCCCTCATTAGAGATTAGGGCCCATTTTTGACGGTCTTTTAGAGCCAGGTTAATTTGCCAATAGTCACCTGCAAGGTCCATGGCTGAGAAGAATTATGACCTAGAAAATTGTCTCAATGAATCATCAATGTGTAGTAGAGGATAAGAAACCTTTTGGGTAACAGCATTGAGCTGATGATAGTCCATAACCTCTCTATGTCCCCCTTCATTTTTCCAGATGAGTAGTAGAGTAGAAGCCCATGGACTCTTAGAAGGCGTTAGTAGCCCCGCATTGAGGAGTTGCTTCAATTCCATTGAGATCTGAGCCTCCTCGACTTTAGATTTGCAATAGGGCTGAGATTGAATAGGGGGAGTATCCCCGGGTTTCACCTAATGCTGCACATCTTTCATTAGCCCAAAATCTCCAGGACCTTTGACAAGTATCCGCATACTCTTCAATCAGAGCCTCAGCTTGATGCTGTTGTTCTGGATTGAGCTAAAAACAAATTTGACATCAATTCTAGCAATGATAGGAGGATCCTCCAACCCAAAATCACGTAAATCTCCACATCCCAAGGTGATTAAACTTCACTCACAGGAGTAAGCCGCACATAGGCGATGGGATTATTTCAAATTAATTGCATAGGTTGATAAGTAATAAAAGCTAGTAAGACTAAAACAGTCCCATCATAAGCGGGATCAAGGATACCAGGGCAGGCTAAAGCATTCAAATGAGAGAGATTTTTGTTACCAAAGATCTCTAATAGATTATCAGTGGGCACAAATACTTGTACTCCTGTATCAGTTATGACTTGAGCTTTTGTAGGAATAGTAATCTGATTCTTAAAATATAAAGGCATCCCTTCAGAGGCATAAGCTGACGGAGGTGGAAGTATAGTCCTCAGTCCCAAAATTTGGTACTCAAGACGAGAGATAGAAGTGAGATATTCTATTAAGCTAACACTTCGTTTAGTTTGCCTTTGCTATTGGAAACATATTGTAATATTAAAAGGTACTCAGTAACCCAATTAAAGAAAGGTGATTGTCCTTAAGACTTATTATCGAATCAAAATCAATGAGAATTTCGGTTCCCAAGAGCAAGTCAAAACAGTTGTTGTCCAACACTACTGCAGGGGCTGAAACAACCAACTTTACAAAGCACATTGGAAGGGAAGAATAAGAAACTAAAGACTAGTGTATGAAGGACCAGCAGTTCCATAGTCTTGAGAATGGTTTAAGTCCTGCGCCACTTTGATTTTTTCATAAGCCTGGACGAGATTACATTGTTGGGTGATCCATATCAATGATGGACAAAACTTTCGCCTTATGCATAATGACTTCCACCTGGTCACATTAGTGCCAAAGTTTAGGATTGAAAATACTGAGGGACTAAATGATCAAATTAAATTAGAAGAAACAGAAGCATAAAAAATAGAATCTTTGTTGGCTAATTCATCAGAGATGTCAAGTTCACTAGGAGCGGATATCACGTAACAGCCTTTAGGAGGGTTAAAAGATTTCAATTGAGACACAGGAGGTAGGTCAGCACAGGGAGTCTCATGCCCTATGCTGAATCCTCTTTTTTTAAACTCTTCCGCTTTTTTTCCAGCATTGGGATTCCTTATGACCTACGAGACCACAATAAGTGCATGGCTCCTTCTTTTGTTTAGATTTGGGTTTAAATAGCATCACATGGATACTTAAATGAGGGTTATTAGAGAAGGTTGGGTTACTACACCATTAGGATTCTCCATGAGCGCTTCTTTGTTGTCAAGAATAGATCTGAAAGTTCTTTTAAGTGATTTTAGATGTAGTAGCAACTAAATGCGAAAAGCAAACACACTCATTACAGCTGATATGGCATCATCTACAGTAATCGAATTGTATGTAGCAAGAGTCTGGGCCTCATGATAGAATCCCTTACTGAAATCTTGGATTGACTCTCCTCGCTTAATTTGAATACCCATAGAGGCTTGCTTTTGGTTAGATGGGACTTGATCACTTCCAAATTCCTTAATAAAGGCGGTCTTCACTTGAGCCCACGTATTGCAAACCTTAAGGTGAGTAACCATGATTTCTTGAGCAAGCCAGCTTAGGCAAGAGGTAATATGCTGTACTTTCTGTTGATCCGTTTCCCCGTCCATTTCACGCTCATAGACAAAGAGAAATGAATGGATGCTACCTTAACCCAGCTCAAACTTATCCTTAAAGATAGGTTTGAAGGAATTGGGTTCATTCTTCTAAACATTTACACCTGATACCATGACCCAATCAGCTTTTGAGGGTTCAGATTCTGGGATATGAGCTTGAGTGGGGATTTGGTCAACTTGTTACTTTAAATGATTGAGATCCTCCTGTAAATTGTGAACCCATTGAGCAAGATGATCATTTGCAGGCAGTTGATTTAAGTTAGAAATCGCAGTGATCATTCTTCCTGCTTATTCTCAAGTACTCCACATTTTGCAGTTAACTGTTCAATGGAAGCATTTAACATTGCAAAATGTGTTTCTTGCGTAGTTTGGTTAGCATCATATAGATTTCGAGCATTTACACCATCCAAAAAGTTGGTTAAAGAGTAATCCGGGTCAGTTGAAAGGCCTTCCAAGGATAAGAATCACCCTTGAGCTATGGCTCAAATTTGGATTTTTAACGCCTGTACTCTTTAAACTAGTAGGCTCTAAGGTTCTGAATTGTACATTGGAATCAATGAGCCAGGGGTTCCATGAGGTCCAGGGTGTTTTAGAACCCATCCCAACCTGCAGGTCCCAGTGGGCCTTGTTGACCCGCAGGGCCTTGAGGACCTTGTTCACCAGGAGGTCCCAGGGTTACCGAAGGAGAACTAGGTGGTCCCAGAGGTCCAGGATGACCAACAGGGCCAGGTCCACCTTCTCTGATAGTATCCACAATTTGGACAAGTTGTTGTAGTAGCCCGTCGAGCTCAACAAAGTACTCCTTATGTTGGGCCTGCAATTGTCCCAGTTGTCTCATAATCTCATCCTCAAGGGTGGTGATTTGGCGGTGAATAGGGTTAGAAACATCACTAACCTGTTGAGATACTTCTTGGCCTATACACCCCACAAATCCATTATTAAAAATCACCAAATGATTATGTAGATCATTGATTTCCATTACAATATAATTTATGGTTTCCCAATTATCTTGACCAAAAATAAGAAGCCATCTCATAAAATGAGGATAACTGAGAATGAAATTGTTGCACCAGCGTCAACTGGCGTTGCATCTCGAGATGATGCAACCCTAAAATCTAGAGTACATGATGAATAGTGGGATATATGTAATGCCGGAGGTACTGCACAGTTTTAGCCGAAACAACCTCAGTATGTTGTAACATGGCTCTGTTGTATTAGTTCATCATATTATCAACAACTTTAGATGCTCAGTCTCGATTAGGATGGGCATCAGGCTGGATAGTCCCCTTTATCAAGCCTTTGACCGTTTCTTCTACGTCTGCAGCTTGAATTTGATAACTATTTTGGTCAGTGCCCTCAATGGCCAAGTCCATAGAAGCTCAAAATTGCATATTATTGATATTAGCGGAAGGCATCTCCTGCCTGTTGGAGTGTACCCATCATGTAATACTCATGGATTCCTCGCAAGAGGGGCTTTCTTCACTAGACATATTCATCATCATGAAAGTATGTTTTCACCAGGTAGCCTCAGAAGCAAACCTGGTAGGGAGCACAAGTATTGATCTTTTAGTAGAAATTACGATTCGTAGGCGTTACAAAGGCTACAGCGTTATTATTTCCGTGGCTCTAGTGAAGATAGACTAAATACAACGAAGTTATTAGTTCCATTGCTATTTTTGATTTCAATCGGAAATAAAGAATCCCATATGAATAGACCAAAATCGAGCTACGTGAGAAAAAAAAGAAGTACTTTATTAGTTAGAAATGAGGGATATTTATAGGGGTAGATTTAGTAGTTCTTCGTCAGGATATTGGACTGCATATGAGGTAAGAACTTTCCTATTAGATAACTGATATTGGTGATTATTATTGCCATACTTGTGATGGTCAGATCAGATAAGATTATTAGATGAGACTGACCTTCTTGTATGATTTTTCCCCATTGGATAGCTTAGCATCATCCTTCAGAGGAGGATAATAACTCCATTAGGTTGATTTTCAGTCTTTCCAAGAATCAGATATCTTTGACAGGGATTTTACAATCTCATTAGACCAAGAAATCAAATCTTGATCTTGAGTAATTTCGGTCATTGCAGTTGAATCCCCAAAGACCATTCAGGAAGAAATGGCTTTTTCCATCCTTTACAACAGGCGGAGGGTCCATGGACATCAGTGTACATGAAGTTTATTGTCAAACTTCCCTGTTCTAATGGGTTTATGGCGGTGATGGTGGTGGTCAATTGTTTAACAATTTTTCCCTATTTATTCTCTGTGCTTTCGTAATTATGTCAGAAGAAACCGCTCATATCTTTGTGCACCATGTGTTTTCAATGTTTGGTCTTCTGCAGGAGATCATCAGAGATTGTAGTTCAAAGTTCACAGTGTAGTTCTGGAGTGAACTCTTATCCATTTAAATGTTTCCTCCGGTCATTCCACAGCATATCATACTAGTCTGATGGACAAACCAAGCAATTTAACCAAATCTTGGAACATTACCTGTGCTGCTATGCTTCAGCTGCACAGGATATTTGGGCTAATGACCTTCCACTCTCTCAATTTTTCTACAACAATGGAATAAATGCTTCTACAGGAGTTTCTGATTATGACGCTACGCTATGGTATAATCCTCATTTTTGGTCAGTCCCTGCTTGTGTCCCGAGGTCCCAGCTTCCGCAGATCATGCTGAGCATATTTAGTTTACTCAGTCCTTAGTGCAGGAGCATCTCACTAAATATATCAATGATTACAAGCGGTTTGTGGATAAAAAACGGCTTCCTGACCATAACATAATTTTGTGTTCACATGTAATGCTCAATACGCGCTATTTGAGAATGCAGGTACCCTCCTGGAAGTTCACCAGTAAGCGTTTGGGTCCCCACTTGGCGGAGGAAGATTTGGGCAATGGGGTTTCGGTTAAAGCTGCAATATCATTGGAAACAGTACCCCATCTTCCACGTTTCTCAGTTGTCCCCATTTAAGGAAGCTGTTCCCACAGACCCAGAGCCAATTTAATCGAGGAAGAAGAGGAGACTGAGATGGAAAACATATTAGCATCTTGCAAATCTTAAAGGTCAGTTCAGTATTTCATTACCTGTAAAAGGTTATCTGGCCTATGAGAACATTTGAGTTAAGTCACATGATTGCGCTTACAGTATGGAACTGGTTGAGGCGTTTCATGAGTCCCATACCAACGAAACCCATCCCCCCCAAAAAAGTTGCAACTTCAATGGCAATCAAGTTACCCAAGGCTCACAAAAATGTAGCTCTCATGTAGTTTCCTATCGGTGGTGCCCCTCCTTTGGAAAAAGGAAAGGGTAATGTAAGTACAGGGGAACGTTATCTGTGCATGGATTGGGCGATTTTCTTATTTCTGAATAAGAAAGGGTCTGAAGAGGGCAGATGTACACCTTGTCACCCAGGGCGACCTCTTTAACATGGTAGTCAAGCGCTGGGTAACAACACTCCCTTTAAAGATTCCATCCCTGGTACCCGTTCTCACCCCTGCTGAACTTGTCCGCAAAATTGAGGAAAGCTGTGCCAAGATTACCAAATCAAAGACATAAGGTCTGAAAACGATGGATATAAAGCCCAATGATTGGAAAACTAATAGTCAAGAAGGGACAAGT
>JAKSZP010001461.1:0-171200 GCA_022478985.1 Massospora cicadina | reverse complement strand
CTCCCAAGCTCACTCTCAAAGTCCAATTCTTGTTGATTCAAGCCAAACATGGCTGCAGTTAGGCAATATTTTAAAATAAACTCAAAGTAAAAATATATGAATTTTAAGTTCTTTTATTTGATATTGAGCCAGGTTGATAGAAAACAGAACTGAGAAGCCTCCAGCTCCCAGCTCCTTCCCTATATACACATGCTAAAAGATAATATAAAATATAACACAAGCTTATGGTGCTAATCTGACTGATGCTTGGTGTAAACCTTACAGCAGGATCGCGGAATCCTCACTCAATGGTTCTGTGCCAGTTCCGATCCTCAACAGTTCCGCGCCAGTTCCATTTTGAATCCCAAACGAACCGCGAAACTTCCAAGCACCCATTCCATTCCATTATTGATTCGAATCCAAATCAAATCTCGAAACTACCCATGTTACTCAATTCCCGTTTTTCCTCAACTTGGACGCCCATCTTGCTCCTTGGCCTCCTTCAAGCTCCTGCTCCTTAGGCGTCCTTGCCAGGACCAACGCCCCCTCCTCCTTCATACATCCAGACACAGCCTGCCCTGTCTTACCAAAGATCAGGGCAATGTGATGCTGAGGATAGACCTCAACCGTCACATGGGGGAAGATCATTGGCCTAGGTATTTTGGGATCCAGAGTCATAAAAAGAAGGTAAAGCCCAAAACCTGGTTAATCCTCTCAGTTTACCCATCTGACTGAGGGTGTATGCAGTGTATCTGCATGGGTTAATACTAAGGACTGCAAGGAGAGTATCCCAGATTGGGAAGTAAACTGGGACCCCAATCCTCACAATCTCTTTTGGAAGGCCAAAAATTTAGAATACGTGGGTGACAAAAAATGCTACAGTTTCTGCTGCAGTTATTTTTGTAGCAGGGGATGAACAATGAGAACTTAGTGAATTAAATTGATAACAACTATAGGGCTTATAAGTCATTTGATGGGTGAGCTCCATTGATAAAACTTACAGAGACTGAAGTCCAAGGGCCCTTTCGCCTGATGCATATGGTGTAGGAGTCCTTTCTACCAGTTTGGTCTAATTTGGAGCGGTATCATGTGACATAAATAACCACCCATTCCAGGACATCTTTTTAGTAACCATCCTGATTTAGTTGCTCCTTATGAGTTCCACACATTTACTAGATCCAGGGTGGCCCACTGCTGGAGGAACATGATGCTCCACATTAACTTGGGGTGTAGAGAGGGAGGGACTCAGATCCTTTTCCAAAATAAGATTATCCCGTCTTTTAAAACAAACATGGGTTGATTACAGTTTTTAGATTTAAGGTCCACATGCAACTCTATAACCTCAGGGTAAAACAGTTGGTTTACAAGAAGCGAGAAAGAATGGGTGACTATGGGATTAGGTTAGCAAAGAATAAAATAAGAGGTATTAGGGAGAAAATTTAGGAGTGGTCGCAGGGGGGTTGAGCTCTTAAAGGTCCTTTACACCAGGAGTCAAAGATGGGTTACAGCTCATCTTGTCAGGTAAGACATTAAGAGGTCCTTTTAATAACTCATAGGTGAAGTGGAGGTTGCAGAGGTAATAGTAGAAGTACGCCTGGAAATGAGCTAGCCTCTGGGGATTCCAATAGTACAATACAGACTTGTGATCCATTCACACAGTAACTTCATGAAGCGCACTCTCAAGGAGATATTACTAATGGGTAGCGACCTGGCCACTGCCACCAGCTCCTTATTGTAGATGGTTACGCATGCTCTGAGGATCTAACTTTTAGATAAATAGGCAATTAGGTGTTCAACTTGTCATGCTAATGCGGCAGCACCCCACCTAGAGCGACTGATTAAGTGTCACAAAACACATTGACTAAATTAGATGTGTCCATATATATAAAAGCAGTGGGGCTGCGAGGAAGATGTCCTTTTACCCTTAAAAAGCCTGTTGCCACTTGACAGTTCATTTTAAGGGAGCGCTCTTCCCAGTTAATGGGTTGAGGGGTGCTACTCGCTGAGCGAGGGCCAGGGATAACTTCTTAAGAAAGATCGCTATGCCAAGGAGACTATCAAGTGGTTTTAAGAGGTAGGAGTAGCCACAACTGGATAGTCTCCAATTTGCAGGGAGAAAGTGCATACCTATTCTTCAAAAAAACGTTTTCTAAGAAGTCACCTCCACACATGAGAATTCTCACTTAGAGGGCTTTATGAAGAGCCCTGCCTTGTGGAGACCAGCCATTATTGCTTCCAGATCTTTGGCGTGTGGCTCATGAGTTAGAATGGATCATTATGACATCAATATAGGCGACAACGCATGAGAACTGGAGATCACCTTGGGCATTATTGATGAGACGATGGATATTCGCTGAAGCGTTCTTAAACCCAAAGGGAATCATCCTTAATTGGAAATTCTCTTTTTAATCCAGATGGCTGCGAGCCAATACTGCTCTTCCACAACCGTCACTTGATTTAAATTAGTGTCAAATTAAGTTTAGAGAATATCTGAGAATTTGCAATAGCTTGAGCAATGAACTGTTTATAGGTGCAGGAGGTAGGGGTCTGGTACCATTATGTTGTTCCAGTGCCAATAATAGACACAGGGCCACAAGGAACTATCCACTTCTGAGTAAAGATGATGGGGAAGCAATATAGGGAACTCTTTTAAAATCTAGCCTTCTCTAAAATATCATCTAGCCATATTTATAAGACTTTGTTTTTCTCCTCATTGTAAGGGTATAGAGGACAATTTATCGTTGCAAGTTATATAATCAATTAAAATTCTTAGTAATACTCTGATTGGGGAAGGAACCTGGTTGCTAAGCTCATGTCAACGTCATCCTTGAAAGGGGCGATGAAGGAAGGGAAGTTGAGTGGTAGATCCATGGAGAAAGGTGATATTAAACATAGAGAGGCATCAGGTGGGAGAATATTATTTAAGAAAATACCCATCTGAGCATACTATTGGTAAAGGATAGGTAATCAAAGTCTTAATTAATATTACTCACTAGAAACACCACAAGTTCACACTATTAAGCACAGGGTATAGTAAATCAGGCACTGAAGAGAAGAGGTCACAGAATCAGAATCCAGGAGCAAAGAATTACACTAATTTATGTATGGTGTAACATTTTTAGGGTTTTGAGGATGCACCTAGTATTGGAGGGGACGCATCTGTGTCCAGATCTAAGAATTACGCAATCATGAGGCCCATAATATAGACAGCTGCCCCTATATTAAGAGCATGAACAGCAACCTTGTGTGTCCAGTACAAAAGGTAATGGGAAATAAAAAATATGCTTGATCATCATTCTTAAGTGCTGAAAGCAAGAGAGTAGGGGGAGTGAAAGAAGGATAAAGGATAAAAAGTGGGCTTCTAGCAACTGGTGGGCTATGATGCATGACTTCCCATAGACCACCTGATATTTCTACTCTACTAAACAACAAAGTAAGGTTACATACTAAAGCCAGATTAATCCTATAATGGAAAGTACCAGGATTAAAAAGTGAGTGGGGTACATAGTAACTTAGGAGTGAGTACCTTGCTAAATCCAGAGAGGAGGGCAGAGAGCGCAAAGTAATTGTCTGGTTACTATGACGTGGTAGCGGCTGTTTGAAAAAAGACTAGGCTTCCAAACTGGGTATGCATTACCCAGAGGAGAGACCAGAATTCCAGAGAAACAGCTGACCTAGTGACTCTGAAAGGGAACTTTCTAGGAATTTAATGAGAAGAAGTTTTGTTAAAAGTTTACTTAAAACCCCATAACAATTCAGAAAGATGCAATGGGGGTAACCGCGGGACTTACTTGGGTAACTACTTATATGGGAGAGGCAGGAAGGCAACTCCTCCTCCAAGGTTTGAAGCTGTGGATTATTGCATGTGAATGTATCAGAACGGAAGTAGGTTATATTTTGTATGAATACTGATAAATTGGTGGCAGATTGGAAAAGTAAGTTGAGGTTGCAAATGTGTGCAACGTGCGCAATAGATTGACAATAATGGTTAAGCATGTAAGCTCATTCAAGTTTGATCACCGCGTTATAATTTAGACTATTTAATATTAAAAACCCAATCCATATAGTTTAACAACTTATCATGGATGGCGTCATGAATTGACAGATTGACTAAAGGCTTAGTAAAATGATGTATAGGGAGGATTTCACAGAAAGTAAAATAAGGGAAATAGTCTTAATTTATTAAAAATTGAACGAGAAAATAAGTTTGGCAACTTACCTAGAAAGGTGTGGTTGACTTTGTAGTAAATAAAGGAAGAATTTTTAAAAAAGCTCAAGAAATGGTCTAAAGCCTGGGTCCTTACAGTAAGTCCAATTAGTTCTCCTAGGAAGAGTGTTGTAGGTCGGAGAACATTAGACAGCTTCAGATCTAATTGTAAAATTTTGATATCAAAAGGTACAGATCAGAGAATAAAGAATATCTACACATTTTTGCATATATTTGCTTGTGTTGGTGAACTGATGCACTCAAATGGTTTGTACATATGTTTCAACTGAGTTTTTGATTAGTTCTTTGAATGGAGATTGAGTGATGCAGTAGGGGTTGATACACAATTCGTTACACTAGAGAAAACCTGTTACAGGTCTTAGTAATTGTTCATAGTTGCTTGATATACAAGGAAGTTTTAACATTTCTGGAGAATTATGAACGTCTGAGTTAGTTGTGGGATAAGCCCTAGGGCACTTCCGGTGGACCTTGGACTGGATAACCTCCACGAAAACCCTTTTATCATTTATAATAAGTAGAAGAGGAAAAGGGGGAAAGAGAGGATGATCCCTTGGAGATAAGGCAGTAACTTATTGCTCATCTACCACATGATCAAGGTCACTGAGATGAGAAAGGGAGCCATAGAAGGCATTGGGTCTTTCTAGCCCAAAAGGATATTACTCACAGTCTAGGCTGAGGAGATGGGCATCAAGACTTACAACAGTTCTGAAAATTAGTATCCTATATTGCCAAAATAGACACATATATAATAAAGACATGTTTAATTTTGCACTTTCTTTCCGCTTTGTTGGACTTCAGTTCTGTAGATTTATGCTTCTGTGTCCAAGAAAACCAACAGTTGATACTTAAAGAAGTCTAAGACTCATAAATGTATATTATTTATCTTTGATGATGCCAACTCATGCTAAGGTCTATCAGCTAGAGTGTCCATACTATGGAAAATTTGGTAAAAGGACTACTGAAGCCAAGTTAAAAGAGATATAGAGTAATGTCATATGTTGAGATTCTAGTATAACTGGACATTAAACCCAAAAATAGCCATAGTTTATTGGCTAGAATCCACTGAAAAGAATTATAGAGACAAATATATTGAGCATCCTGAGATGAGGCATATTAGATCATATTAGATCATAGCAGATGGTTATTGGATTGCCTTAAAATAAAGCAGTTAGTAGATGTCAATGCGCAACAAATAATTGGTAAATCGCCTTAAACTAATGCAATCATGAATGTAAATTTCTCGGCGTCTGGGTCTGCTGTCACCAAGTTGGATTTGCACAGGGTATAACCACTGAGCAACCAAATCAAACAATATGAGGATCGCCAATTCTTATAATAAAACTTGATAAAATATATATGGAGCTATCGCCCCTTATTTCTACCTTTATTTTAAATATCTTGCAGACCTTTCTGCGCTCCTTTTTTCCTCATAAAAGACTATCCCCTTTTTAATCTTCCATCAGGCTCTTTATACCTCAATTCCCCAGCTGGATGCATCCTCAGCTTGGTATCTTCTATTCTTGATTTTTCAAGTTGCTCCCAATTGTATCAAATCTCGGCATAATTCCTCTTGATTCACCAAATGTCAACATTTTGCTCGATTATAACTCATGTATCCCCTTTTTGTAAATCTTGAGACTCATCTTGATTCCCCTCCAATCCGCCAATATAGGTAGCATATCATCCAGTCATATCAACTTCCTGATATTACCCCCCCCATTGACTGGACAATAGGATTTTGTTGTTTGTATGCTCGAAGGAACTTTTCATGGACTCAGTTTATAATCTGACACCCAGAAGGTTCCTTAATTGTGTAGACATCCATGCTAGTCTTCTCGATAATCTTGAACGGACTGACCCAAATGTTGGAGAGCTTATTTTTTCGTCCAAATCCATGCTGGTCATGGAATAAAACATAATCCCCTACAGTGAAAAATGGAAGTCCGTTCTGGCGCTTCTGGTCAGCTGCCTGGTCACAAATTTTCTTAGCCAAACTGGTGGAGTAGGCTTCCATTTGCAACTTGATCAATGTATCCATGAGTTGCCTCAGATATTAATGAGGATTCACACCACCAGTGTCTTCTACACATGAATATAGCAAGGCAGGCGGAACCGGATGTTGACCATACAACAGTTGGAAGGGACTCTTACCAGTGGCAGAATGATAGCTGATATTATAAGCAAACACAGCAGTAGGTAGAAGAGCACTTTATTCTGAGGGCTGGTCCATTATCGTTCTGCACAGTATGTTCACTAGGGTTCCGTTGACTCGCTCCACCATTCCATTTGATTCCAGATGATAGGGGGTGGTTAAAACCCCGCGAATCGCCATCAACTCATTTAACTTCAGCAGAATATGCGAATTAAAGTTGGTTCTGTTGTCCATAAGGATGAACTGTGGGAAGCCATGCCGCTGTATAATACACTCCATAATAACCTTGGCAGTGGTGACCGCGCCCAAGTTGCTAATAGACCTAGCCTCCATCCATCAGGTCAAATGATCAATGGCAACAATTATATACTTGGATTGATTGGCACTAGTTGGCAAAGGTCCCACTACATCAATAGAAACGGTGTACTATGCGAACTGGGGCTTCACTAATTAATAAGTGGTTTTCTTACAGAAAGGTTTTTTGACTTGATACTGATGGCAACAGCTAACCAGTTCCAATACATCATAATGCATGCTTTCCCAGAAGTATTGGGGGCGCAAAAACTCTAGCATCTTCTGCAATCCTCCATGGCCTATAGCCCAATGAGCATCATAATTATCGAGGGTCTATTCAAAGGCTTAGAAAAATCATCATCAAGTCTCCAATCTGCTTGTATAATTCTCCCCCTCATACAAAAGTACCCTCCCTGAGTCCGTCTAACACCTTGATCACCTGGGGCGGCTCATCCTGTTATTTGTTCACCACCATCTTTTCATACATTATATCAGCTAGATCTGCTGTGATAGTGACTGTGGGCAATCGAGATAGATAATCCGCATTTTGATGTTTTGCCCCAGGTTGATGTAAAAGCTTGAAATCGCATGCTTGCAGCTTCAGAGCCCAACATGCAAGCCATCCTTCCAGTTCATGAAGATTCTATAGCCAGCGCAAGGAAGTGTGATCCTTCACTACTTGAAATCTTACCCCATGCAAATATACCCAAAATTGTTTGTAAGCGTAGATCACAGCTAAACACTCCTGCTCAGTTATGGTGTAGTTTCATTCGTGAAAGTTTAAGCTCAGACTACATAATGTGAATGGATGTTCCACACCATCATCATCCTTCTGGGATAATACTGCCCCAATAGCAGCTAGGGATGCGTCCGTTTGTACTATGAATGGCTTATCAAAGTTGGGGTATTGCAAAATGGGTGCGCTTGCTAATGTGGTATGCAATACATTGAAAGCGTTCTGGCATCATTCCATCCAATCAAAAGAAGCGTTTTTCTTTAGTAGCTCAAAAATTGGGGCCCCAATACAGCTGAAATTGGGAATGAACTATCAATAATACCTAACCATTCCCAGAAACATCTGAATGTCCCGCTTATTTCCTGGCCAAGTCATCTTGCCTATCGCTTCTACTTTAGCCAGCTGCAGATTAAGCCCATTTGAATCCACAACAAAACCGAGGCATTCCAATTGCTCTTTAAAGAAATGGCACTTTCAAGGCTTAATTTTGATATTAGCAGCAGCGAGGCGCTGAAACACTTGCTCCAAGTGGGCCAGATGCTTTGTAAACATCCGCAAAAACACATTGATGTCATCAAGGTAAACAAAGACGCAGGACAGATTTAAATCACCTAAAATTATATCCATGGAACGCTGGAATGTAGCTGGAGTGTTACACAATCCTTGCATCATGCGTGTTGGCTGGAATAACCCTCTCAAGGTGATGATCACACATTTCTCCCATTCTGCTAATGGCAATTTGATCTTCCAGTACCCCAAGGTCAGATCCATGGCGGAAAAATAGTTCGCCCCACCCAATTGGTCTAATGCATCATCAATCTGTGGAAGAGGGTAAGAATCCTTCTTTAAGACATTATTGAGTTTATGATAGTCAATAACCACCCAATTTAATCCATCCTTTTTCTTTTTGATGAGCACAGGTGATGCCCAGGGACTGTTTGATGGCCCTAGCAGCCCTTGCTTGATAAGCTTATCCACTTAATTTAAGACAACCTCTTCTGCTGCTCTAGAATATCTAATAGGACGCGAACAAATGGGAGGGTGATCCCCTGTATCAATCTGATGTACCACCCCTTTAGCGCACCCCAATTCATGATTGTTGTTTGCAAAAATATCCCAATAATTTTCAAATAATGCCATAGCCTTATCTTGCTGATCCGCCGATAGTCCTGTGAGCACTTCCCATGGAACTACAGTCAGTACAACAAATGAGGAGTGAGCTGGTAGTCTGAGATCTTCCCATGAGCCAAAGTCATGAATACATTAAACTTCCCCAATAGGGCGAAGTGTAGGTAAGCCACCACTTGGTGCTGCCTGATCATTATTGTCTCCTTATGTAGGTTTGCAAGCAGCACCTTCACCTCCCCATTCCCAGGAAACAATAACCCAGAGCCACATGTGGTTCAAGCTGCGAGTGCAGCTGAGGCTCCAGGATTTCTCCATAAAGCCCCTAGGGACTTCGATATCAAGCCCAGTCCTAATTATGCCCTGGTAGCCCAACGGTAAGCTTAAAGGGCGCGTTGCTTAAAGCAGGATTCCTTTGTACTCATATATCTGATTGGGGAGGATCTTGGTCCACTGACTCAGTCACCAGTAGCAAAAAGGGATCACTCCATCACTGTATGCTAGATTGACCTGACCGGAGTGGACTTGATCTGTTGGGATTCCACCAGAGGAAAAATATACTGGAATCTGTTGGCCAAGCATAGTAAGGGTTTCTTCCGCCATATCTATCACAACGCCAAATTTCCTCATGAAAGCTGCGCTGATTAACATATCATAGTGGTTATTTGGAAAAACCACCATCAGAGCAGACACCTTGACTGACCCAAATCATAGAGGCAACGCGCTATATGCTCCTTCCAACACAGTGCTATGAGTTCCTGACATTTCATATACTACTCAATGGTCCACATCCAGTTTCAACATAAGTTTAGTAACTAACCAGGTGGAGACTATGTTCACAGGTGCCCCCATGTCTATGATAGCGCGGATTTTTGTCTTTTGAACGAACATGTCACAATAATTGCATTCCAAGTAAGAAGAACCATCAGTGTTTATTATTTGTACGTTCAAGGGCTTTGTGTTACTCAAAAAGGAAGAAATACCCTTGCTGACCTGAGGATATTCACTAGCAATTTTTTCCACTGGAATAGCTATGTTAACCCCTACTAAAGGAGTGACGTTCAGCAAAGAATCCGCGTTGATGGTGCCAGTCTGTTCCAGTATCTGCCACGCGTATGGCTTCTGCACATCTTGGTGGAACTCAGCCCAATTGGGTGAACTCTTACTCTCAGAAGTGGAATCAGGGGTATTTAACAAAAGCTGCTGGTATAACAATTGTCTGATTGAGGGTCAATTTCTATTTATAAAGTGGTTTGGCAAGTTGTAGGGACAAGTGAATTGAGTTTCACAGAGGTAGAGCGTCCTGTATCTACTCCGCTTGAGCTTTTCCTAGTTCAGTTGTCATAGTTGGCATTGTGTACACTTGTGGTTTGCTAGGGCAATTGGCTGCATAATGCCCTCTTTTTCCGCACTGGAAGCAAGTGTTCATAAAAGGTGCACGTATATAATTTGGACTGGAAGGACCAGGTCAAAAATTGCCGGTAAGGTTCCATGGTTGCGGGCGAACTGGTGAAGCATACATGAGCCAGAAAGGGTTTACTGACTCATAAGAGGGATGATTATTTTCCAGCGGCTGATAACCCAGTTGCTGTGGCCTATATTCAGAAAAGGATGGAGCGGGGGCAATGGATGGTTTTTGGGCTACGTTGGGGGCGCTGTTTGTGGCAGAGAGTCAATGTAAAGCGTTCACAATTCAAATGAGGCCAGTATCTCCATCTAACACATGGGACATATCGTTATATAGTTCCCAATATGGTTTTACCGCCGCCGTCATTGCTATACCTACATTATCAGTGGTTGAATATTAGCCCCAAGTAGAACATGAGCTTCCACCAAAAATGCTCGGTGAATTCTGTCAAGGTCTCATTTAGGTTAAACTGTATAGTCATAAATTTGGCTTTCCGTTGAGACATCTTGTTAGCACCTCCAAACAGCTGGATAATGATCACTTTTACTTGTGCATAAGACACCAAGATATTTGGAAGATAGCAGGTCACTTGGTCAGCGCTTTCCACATCTAAAGTGGACAGCAACAACTTCGCTTTTTGTTGATCAGTAGCCCCTTCCACAGCAAATTCAAAACGTTTAAAATACCCGTGTAGGTTTCTTTTATGACTGAAAGGGGGCAACTTTTTGATATGTATGAATTCACTCAGCTCTCAGGTTCTGCTGCAAGGGCAGGAGAATTGGTTTCGGAGTGACTATGGGAACCATTGTTTGGTGTGTTATCATGCCGCCAACCAGTTGAGCTTGAGCTCGTTGTAGCAAAATCAGAAGAAGTGGTGTCATGTGGGGGGTCCATCGTACCATCTGACAGATACTCGTTTGCTGATCCATAACATTCTTCCCCAAGTCGCCACTAACTGCCCCATTTCCCCTGGCTCTGGTACACCCCTCAAACTGTTTGCTAATCAGCTGTTCAATTTCAACCAAAGCACATCTACACCATCCATCCTGCCATTCTTGTTGCAGCATGTCATATTGCTGTTGCAATTCCTGGCAGTATTCTTTTTCCTCATTCAGTGTTTGTTCCATAGTTTGTAATCATGAAAGAACTACCTCAATTATATTCTGCAGGCGGGTTTGCTGTTTTCTTGCGTTATCCGCTTGCTGGTTGGCGTTGTTTATTTGGTTAACAAGGGAGGATCATTCCCACACTGATTCCTCATTGGCTCATCAAAGGATATCAATGCACTCTTGCATGTCCGCATACTTGCTTGTCTCACCAAAAGGAAGAGGGGAGGCTCATTGGTGCTCTGCCTGACTAACGACTTCCAGTCATGTAACTTGACAAATGAGTGGGAGATACTCAGTAGATGTTGACCGAAGAATAAGCGTGCTATCAAATGTTTGCTGGTTATCCCATTCAATACAGAGTTGATCTAATTCTGTTGATAGAGAGCCGACTTGGGCGCCAATTGCAATTCCATTAGGGTCATTCTTTCCTTGAGATGAGCGATCACAGCTTCAAGAGCTTCCACCCATTTGGCTAGCTCCATAATACAGCGCTCAGTATTATTCCCCAAGGTTGTCACGTCCTGAATCCACTCCGCGGATAGGACATGCTGTTCCAGTAGCTCTCTTATTACTCGAGGTAAAAATGAGTTTAACTGTGGTACTAGAAGGTCCAATTGACGGCGAACATCCCCGACACAATGATCTATCTATGCCAGCGCCCCTTTTATTTCTAAAAATGAATACTCAAGGCGGTCAAGCAGGAGGCAAGTATCATGCTGTTGTGCTTGTGCAAACCACAATACATCTCCAATTTCAATGTTATGGCGAGCCAGGAGATGTAGTATCTGGCGAATCAAACGCTGCACATAAGCAGCTAAATATTCCTCAATTCTGTGAGTACTGAGGCGGCGAGTTAACCCTGTAGTAGTTGTATCCAAATAAGACATGTACAGCGCATATTGATTCTATTGATCGCGTTGGTTATAGAATAGACTCACGGTATTTTCCTCAGTCTCATCCTCATATAGGCGATACCCACGCAACAACCATTCCATAATAATTCTTAGTTGTTGGGGAGTCACATTCATGGAGCGCCCATGTTGGTTAGTCATCAGCTCCAGGCAATTCTTGAATTGCACAGTAATCATAATATTATCATCCCCTGGTTTGGTAACAGTAAATAATGTTGGTTCAGAGTTAGCTGTCTCCCGGGCTTCTTCAGCATGCCATGCTCAGAACCCAATCAGGTTAAGAACAAATGAGAATTTGTCATTGTGTTTTCCCCCCGCTATAGTTGCTAAGTGGCCCCCTGTAGTGAGAACCACTGTAAATTTCTCAGCGTCTGGGTCCTCTGTCGCCAAGTTGGATTTGCACAGGGTATAACCACTGAGCAACCAAAATGAACAATATGAGGATCACCGATTCTTATAATAAAACTTGATAAAATATATATGGAGCTATCGCCCCTTATTTCTACCTTTATTTTAAATAACTCGTAGACCTTTCTGCGCTCCTTCTTTCCTCATAAAAGACTATCCCCTTTTTTAATCTTCCATCAGGCTCTTTATACCTCGATTCCACAGCTGGATGCATCCTCAGCTTGGTATCTTCTATTCTTCTTCCTTTTTCAAGTTGCTCCCAGAAGTATCAAATCTCAGCGTAATTCTTCTTGATTCACCAAATGTCAACATTTTGATCAATTATAACTCATGTATCCCTATCATGGAAACAGTAGAAGAAGTTTAGACCAGCCTGCCAGTTGGGATGCGTGAACACCCAAAAGGCAAGCCAGAATGCCAGAGGCATTGCCAACTGTACAACTTGATATGAGCCAGGAAATGTGATACAATGAAGTGGTGGTGTAACAACAGGGTAAGGAGTATCCCAACGACAAACCACACTGAACCCATTCCCAACTCAGTGGTTCTAACTGCATAAGGTGGGATTACTGGGATAGTCTTGACGATATTCTTGGCTTGAGAGGCCAACTCATTGGGGGCGATAGGGAGATGGATTCACTTTCCATTGTTGTACATGGGGCCATAAGATCCCCATGTATTGTTGTCAGAAATTCATAAGAGTGGGGTTGTAAAACCAAAAGTATCAGACTCGCTGGGCACAATTGGCAATAGAGGGAGCCATGGTGACCAAAAGAATTGGTAAAGTCCACCTGGAGTGCAGGGTGACGGACCACCAGGGAAATGCCATCTGGGATGCAGTCAGAAGGGAAAATAAAGAAATTTTAATTTTTTTTGGCAAAAATTTATTTAAAAAGGAAAATAAGAAAATTGATTAAACATTTTCTCAGTGCCATGCAACTGATTAAATAGTGGTCAATTGGGTAGTGACAGGATGGGATTGGGGCCCACAAATTTGACCTGACCATCAAATTGTTCAGGAATGGGGGTTTTATTCTTTGGGAACCAACATCGCAAAATTTGGCAGCGGGCTGAGTCTCTGTCAGTTTGACCTCAAATTTCTGAACCAGGGCTCAACTATGTTTCTAATGATTAGTATGATGGCATTTGGCCTGACGGGTGATGGGAATCCCACAAGGACATCCCTTATAGAGACAGGTCCATTTGGTTGGGAATGGGTTCAGGATGGCCAACCCGCCCATGCTCGGTTGTTTAACTGTTTGTTCAGTCAACAGCAGCACATTGGGCGCAATGCCCAAATTACTATCTGGGGGATTTGAACCCTCATTGATAGCGCCTGACATTTGTTCAACTGGTCTGAAGATTGAATTGGAACCGTCAGGCGATCTGGACAATATCTCATTCTTCATGCTTTTACAGCCATTCAAATTTTGGGCATCAGCCAGATTGCCAGCTGAATCAGATCCAGCCAATTTCAATTTTGTAATCTTGGCACAGATTTCAGTAATTCCCCACAACAGCTCTGCTAAGGTAAGTGTGGGTATTGGGGGTGTGATCCAAAGCGGACTAGCTGTTACCCATCGCTCATCTACTATGTGAGCGAGGTCACCCTGAGTGATGAGAGGTACCGCCATCCTCTTTGGTGTCTTTTTATTTGGAAACGGGAAGATGACCTGATTGAGAGCCAAAGGACGTTCCCCAAGACTTACAATCTTCTTTTTCATAAATCTCAAGACTCATCTCGATTCTCCTTTGATCCACCAATATGGGTAGCATATTGTCCAGTCATATCAACTTCCTGACAGTAAATTTAGTGATTGTAGACTCTTCCAGAACCAATGAGACTACAGCAGAAGGAATAGTATAAGAAAAAGGGTTGTCATCTAATTAAGATACTAACACATAAGTGAGATAAGAAGATTGAAAGAAGATTGTTATAAAAAAGAGAGATTGGATCAGCGAGGATCTGTTGAATATTTGCATTAAAATAAAAAAGTGTTGTCAGGGCAATTGCTCCATATCATTATATTTATTGATTTAAGTGTGTTCTGAGGACCGGCGATCTCCAAATCATCCATTCTATTGCTCATAGGGTTTGCCCCTGTGAAAAAACCCTTTGACATATCTGCAAAGTATCACCAAAATTATAACAGTGGTTCTCACTACAGGGGTCCATTGATCAATTACACAGAAATAGTTCTTTATTTGATGGCCATGGCTCATCTGACTTGCTTTTATGGGGGATCTTCACTACTTGATACACCAGTCAAATATGAAGAACTCAAAATTACTTTGGACGCCATGCTTAAAAGGCATAATGAGATTCTTAGGAGGTTTTTAGTGATAACTTGACACTATATAATTGCGATGGGAAAATCCATGGATTCTTTAAATGATTCAAGCTTGCAATGGAAGGAGTCTTGGAACAATGAAAAGTGAAACTTTTAATATCCACCTTGGATGTTATAAGTGCCGACCAAATCACATGTTATCATATAAACAGTACCATTACATACCAAGAAGTGAGGTGCACTGTGCTGCGGTTGTTTGAGGGGTACCTCAAAGATGTCACAGTGGAAGGCTGAATTCCTGACCATTGGGTTTCAGTCATAATGAGACGCTCACTGCATTTGCTGACCAATATATGGTGGAAGCCCATGTGTTAATTGGGGCGGGGATTTTATCCAAATTTGATGCTTGCATAGTGATGACCTCCACAGTAAAGAGAAACCACAAGCTGTACAATGTCATGATCCTAGTTTTGGATGATATACCCCTGCTTAAAATTGTTCAGTTTTTGCTTCATCTATCCATAACCTTCCCTCCACCCAATAAAGAGAAGGAACCTTCTGCAGCCATCGCCAGACTATCTTATTTGAGTGAATTTGCCGGTCTAGTTCAGATTCTGCTGAGCTACCCCCACCAGCTCAACTTCTGCCCCACACCTGCTTATCGTCAATGGCCCAATTACTGACCTGGGCCTAATTACACCGACCATCATCAGTCAATATGTTAACCTGGCCCTGTTCACACCAATCACCTTTAATCCAACTTTCAGCATGGCCCAACTTACAATAAGCAAGGACACAAACCCTACAGGGTAAATTGTTTTGGTTGCGTTCACCTAGGGGCACCTGGCATGAGATTGCCCCAATCGATGAGTCCATTATGTACAGCAGGACCAATGCTACCAGGAACTGTCAGAGAAGAGTAGAGATGAGACTCTCTACCTCCGCTATCCCAACCCAAACGTCCCACCTGAACCTATTGAAGTATGTACAGATAAAGTCCGCCAGTACAATAATACTTTCCTATATCATCAGCCAGTTGTGGGAGTAAATGTACTGAAACTAGCACAAGCCAAGGACATGGTGAAAAAGGGGAGTAAATGTACTGAAACTAGCACAAGCCAAGGACATGGTGAAAAAGGGAACTATGGAACTTTCAAAGCCTTATGCCTGTCAAATGTTTGAACAAAGTTCTTCAGACAAACTGGAACTATCCGCAGATGTGCTTTCCCTGAGAGGAGTAGACGCCGCCCTTCCAGTGGATGCTATTGTTAAAGGGTACCCTAACGTCAGTGCAGGTACCTTGAGCTTCCTGGGAAAAAGCGATCCTTTGAATGTCCATGTAGTGAACAGTCAACATTCATCTTAATCAAAGTGTACCTACTGTGACATGATTGTAGCAAATACCTGAGTTCAAGCTATAATAGATACGGGCGCTCCAGTTAACATAGTTTTTGCTAAGTAGGTGGCAAAGTTGACATTAAAACCTGATGTGGACCATTGAATGGTGTATGGGACCGCTGGATCAGAAAACACAGTCTCTAAGGGAGCTTACAGCGCGCTTCCCTTGCGGTTTGGATCAATTATTGTTGTAGCTCCAGAGGTAGTGTTACTGAACAGCAATTATAACCTATTGATTGGAACCACTTTTATGCGACACTATGGAGCTGTCATTGATATGATGGAAAATATCTTTAAAATTTTAGGGCAACGGATCCCAATTTTATTTTATTTCCAGCGGAGTGCTAAAGGACTTGTTGCACATGGAACATATCAATCTTGCATATAGTGATGGGGTGATTCCAGTTCACTACCATTGACTTAAGAGCAAGACCTGGGCCCTTCCTCATAAGATATATGAATATAAGGGATTCCACTTAGAACTGCTGGACCTATATCCATCCTCTCCGAAACCAAGTAATAATAAATACTGAGCTAAGGTGGAGGTGCCTTCTGGGATTTAGGGGAGGTCACTGGGCCCTCTCAGCAATCGCAGCTTGAGCTCCACGTAGCTCCATAAATTATACTCCCAGGACATGGGGAGATCTAGGTCTTGTTGGAAAATCTCCAGAAGTAACCAATGTAAATTAGCGGCACCAAATAATGAGGTATTTACATTTGAACCAGTTAATGAGGTCTTCTAGGTTCACAAATTCAGGTCTCTTGATGAATTTGGTCTGCCCATCAATTGCAGATCAGTGTAATGGTAGTTGTACCATGAGAAAATTTAAAAGGGTTATCAGAAGACAGAAAGATCAGGCGAAAGCTTTATTTCAAAAATACAAGGAGATCTTTGCTGTTGATGATCATGATTTAGGGTGCACACAGGGGGTGGTCCATCGAGTGACACTGGGGATCATCATCCCATCAGATCTCAGTCAACTCACAAATTAAGGGCATCCAGAGAAGTAATTACCAAGGAGATCAAAAAGATGCTGGAGCAAGGGATGCTCAAACCATCAAAGGGTCCGTGGGCTTCACTTTTATGATTGTAAAAAAGTAGGACTTCACCAACTGGGTAGTAATAAACTACTGGAAGCTCACCAGCATCACCAAGAATTACTTGTATCTTTTGCCACATATCATCAATTCTTTGGTTTAATTAGGGGGATCCTGTTACTTCTCAGCTATGTATCTACTATCCAGTTACAGGCATATGAGTTACTGCAGCAAAACAGGAGATATGTGCCATAATCACCTCCAAGGGGCTTTTTCAAAAAACTTGTATGCCTTAAGGGCTGTGTAACAATACAGCCACATTCTAACAGGAGATGGACACTATCCATGGTGATCTTAAGTTGTCATGCGTCCTTGTGTACCTCAATGACATCAACATATTCTGCGTACATTATATGGGCACCTTACCCATCTGGAGGAGGTCTTCCATCTGCTTGTGGAGGCCAAAATTAAAATCAAGCCCGTAAATGCCACTTATTTAAGGACCAACTGGTGCACCTTTATTTTAGCACTAGTGGTGTCCAACCCGAAAGGGGGAGCTGCCACGCATCTTTATTTGTGAATGAGCCAAATAAAGGGATTATTAGAAATAAAAAATCCTAATATAGCCCCTAATTTATCAGCCTAGTAATCCATATCAGAAGGTGAGGAAGCTTTGGGGAAACTTATGTCTGGCGCCCGCTTTAGCTGGTGGACCATGGCGGACAGCATTGGGGTGGGAGCATCAGCGACATGTGGCATAAAAATGTATAATTGTGGGCTTTCTTCATTAATGAGGATGGCAGTGTCCATTGCCTCAACTTATTGAGCAAGTTGATGCTTAGAGAAAATGATGAGAGCTGGCACACAAGTGAAAGACTTGATGCACTGGAAGGTTTGGGAATAATTAGGGTCGAAAAGAGAGGTTCTTGCTGCATTGATGCAGGTCTGGCTTACACCAAAAGTGAGCTCCTCAATTTCATATTTTGATCCTCATCAAAATCATGGGGGAAATTTGGGATGGAAATACCCTCAACAAGGGGTTCCATTGCCCCATGAAGATGTTGGCGGAAGAGGGTATTGGGGGAGCAGCTGCTTCTTATACCACCATTTTGTTTATATTTTTATAAGCAGAAAAGCCGTTTTTAGCTCAAAAATGGTGGGGACATGAATTGGGAGGATTTATAAAAAATTCCTCCAAGGAAAAATCAGGCTTAACATTGTAAGGCCAATCCATATCATCAATCCATTTGAGCGCTTCAAATGGATTTAAATAGGCTAATGTCAGGCCATCCACTGGAGTCAGTGCAGTGGTGGATCCTGATTGGCTGCAAAAAGTTGACCACGGCAGCTCAGCCAAAATAATGTCTCAGCCATCAGCTCAGGATTCCATAATTACGACGAATTTTTAAAAACTTAAAATTTGATTGGCTGCTGCTTTGGAAGCAGCGCCAGAATTAGCTGAGGTAGGGGCAGGAGGATCACGCCCCACTCAAAAAATTTGGTTGAGGCAGCAGCCATCCTGACATCAGAAGGAGAAATGGTGGAAGTGGTGGAGGTGGAAGCCACAGGGCACTTGCGCTTTGAATGATCCAATTAAAAGCATAAGTGGCATATGGCGCAGCTGTTTTTGACATGTGCCCAAAAAGGGTGATCAGGTGCAGATCTGACCACCGTTTAGGGGAATCGTGAGGTGGTTGTCACAATGGAAAGGGTGGATCATCGCAAAGGTGCAAGGCCCTGCCAACCAATATGCCCCATTGGAAACCACAAACTGCAAAATGGGGTCTGTGCCGTAATTAACCAAACCCTCCATCAGTTCATGGAAAAGGCATTTGGGGGAGAGAAATTATGGAAACCCGGCAAAATGTACCACAAAGTGGCCTCATCTGGGAGCTTCATGCAAACAGTAGGAAGCGGAATATTTTTACAAATGATTGGCAGCTTAGATTCTGCCACTGCATTGGCCTTAGATCAAAATCTGAGGTCAAAATAGCCCTTAAAAGGGCGAAAGTCAATATAACTGGTGGGTTTAAAAACTGGCGTGGCCATCTTGATGATGTCTGCACTCATATAAGGGAAAGTATTCCCATATTTGACCTGAAGGCCAGAATGCAGGTTGCTCTGAGGGAGCACCAAAGGGCTCCAGAGCACTGTTTACAAGATTACAAGATGATGGGCTAAGTACCAAGGTGGGACGTAACACCTGGTGGCATTTGGAGGGCTAGTAGAGCTGGCCTGGATGTGCTTCAGTGGTTGCCAAAGGATGCCAGAAGGTGGCGCACCACCACCCCAAGCTAGGGCAGCAGGTGCTAATGGCATCGACATTTTGTTTTAATTACTCAATTTGAGAATCTGTTTTTTGTATTTTTTTAAAAATGTAAAATTTGGATTTGATTTAGTTGATCCCCAACTGGAGTACCTTGGGTTTGTGGTAGATGCGACTGGGCTGACACCCCAACCAGCCAAAGTGGAGGCTATCCAAAAATAACTATGCCAACTAGTAATCATGATATAAAAGTCTTTTTAGGGATGTTTAGCTATTACAGCTGCTTTATACCTAAATTTTGTATTGGAGGTCCACTCTTTGAGCTATTAAGAAGGATGCTGCATTTTATTGGACGAAACAGCTACAGTGCTCCTTTTATACACTTTGGATGGATTGAGCAGTGCGCTGGTGCTGCACTATCCTAAGTTTGGTAAAGAGTTTATTGTCCAGATGGATGCTTCCCTTTCTGCCATTGGGGTGGTCCTATCCTAAAAAGATGATGAAGGAGAGGAGTACCCCGTTGCATACTGAAGCTGGAGCCTGAACTGCCATGAGCAAAATTATACCATAACTAAGCAGGAGTGGTTAGTGGTGATTTATGCATATAAGCAATATAGAGTGTACTTGCATGGAGTGAAGTTAAAAGTTGTAACGAATCATGATTTATTATGCTGGTTACAGAACCTCAAGGAGCCGGAAGGGCATTTGTCAAGAAGTTGATATAACTGGACAATATGCTATACATTATGGTGGATCAGAAATTGGAGTCAAGATGAGTTTTAAGATTGATGGAAAAGTTATATATATGAAAGGCATATTGATCAAAGTGACAATTGTTTGGTGAATCGAGGTAAATTCTGCCAAGACCTTGAGATATACAAAAACTGCTAGAAAAGTTGAAATGAATAGGAGATTACCAAGAAGAAGATGCATTTGACTTGGGATACTGAGATTTAAGAGTTGAATGAAAGATTAAGTGTAGGAGGTCTTTTGGAGGTTTTGGCAGATAAATCTGCGATTATTAGAGGATTAATAAAGTGTTGATAGAGGTGATCGCACCATATATCTATTTATCAGGCTTCTATTAGAGTCAGCAATCTCCATATCATCAAATTCAGTTGCTCAGTGGTTAATACCCTGTGTAAAACAACTCTGCGGAATCAAGCCATTACGCCAAAAAATAACAGTTATATTCACTATAAGTTTATTGGTCAGCTGTGGCTTATTGTCATTAGGGTAAAATGGCGAGCCCTCACTTGTTATGACAAAATCTAATAGGATTTCATGTTCAATACACTGAGAAAGCGTGGGATGCATTCAACGACAAATCAGTACTTTATAAAGTAACAAAACTGAGTGATGAAGATGCTATGATTGATTTGCAATTAGAAACTTGTACTGAGTTGCAGAAGATCAATAAGGTCGCTCTAAAAATGTGACCCCTCAGCAGCTGTGTGGCATTAATTAATGGCTTCTGCAGGGGTATTGACTCTATAAAGATGAAGCGTGGGAGCATGCTTTGAGTTTGTTCTACAATCAACGGGACCAAGAAAACCACTATATGTAGTATATGTCCTATCTGGACGTGATTACCATGGGGTCGTCTCATCAGCTTATATCCATGGAACCAAAGAAATTAAGTCACATATGTGCAGCCATCTATCTGCTAGCTACTACGTGTGCTGGCTCATCACAATATTGAAATTGGGGACGTCATGCAGTTCGTTCAAGGGCAGCATAATGATAATCACCTCCTGCTTGACTTTCTTAATCGCTCTTTTTCAGAGGTTCAGGGAGCACTGGTACATGTGGACCACCATGTTGGGGATGTCCACAATCAGTTGGACGTTTTAGTTCCACAGTTAAATCAAGAGTTACCTCGAGTGATAGGGGAACTGTTGGATTGGCACAGTCTAACATTGGAATGGATTTGGGATGTAACCACATTGGGAAGCATCACTGAGAGCTTTATGACAGACCTGGTGAAATGGGTGAAAGAACTCTAAGCTGCGATAGCTCAGATCAGGGAAAGATTAACGCTGACAGAGAGGCAGATAATGGATCATGTTGGTTCCATAGCAGCTGAATTCAGCCAACTTTGCATTGGGTGGAGTAATCAGTGGATGGCTGACAATGCGCTCATCTCCTTGTCAATATCCCCCAAGTATCGCCAGTTAGTACGTCAGGTTACACAATTGAAAATTGCTAACCAGGCCAGCGCAGTCAAGCCATTCCTCTTCCATTTATTGAGATGGGAGAGTACGTGGATATGCAAGTATGGTTGGATACCATTCAATGGGCCAATGAGGAACTGGTGCAAGAACGAGCCACCCTCATTAACCAAGTAGAGATGCTACCCGGCAAGCACATGATGTTGGCAGGCAGCACGCAAGAATGCAGAGCACAGTGGAGGACGTTCTCTCATGACTTCAAGCAATGGAGCGAAAGCTGGAATCTGAACGGGAATTCTGTCATGAGTTGCAAAATCAGTATGAGACGCTTCAACAGGAATTTCAAGATGGCCGGTGTAGGTGTTACTCAGTTAAAGCAGAACAGATAATCAATGAACAATTTGTTGAGAAAGCCATAACTGGGGGAAACGGTGCAGTTAGAGGTGATTTGGGGGATGAATGCTACAGATTGGCTAACAAATATCCCTTAGGGGTCGTGGTAGGCCCTCCTTACAATCCTACTTCTTCCAAGTCCAATTTGGCGGATTTGCTTCCATCCGCCCATCCCTACGGCAGCTCACAAGGGGATGTTTCCCCTAGTCATTTGGAACCCAATTTGGCTGCTACTTTCAGCTTGAGCTCCGAGAAAGGCGAAGCTATTCAAATCAAGAAATTAACACCATTCAGTTGTGATGGGAATATGCACGGCTATTTTAAGTGATTAAAATTCACTATGGAAGAGCCTCAGATCAGCAGAAAATGAAACCGTTGCTGTCCGCTTTGGACGTGGAGAGCGCTTATCAAGTCACCCATTACCTTCTGAATAGCTTGGTATCTTACAAAAAGATTAAAGTGACTGTTCTCTGACTGTTTGTGGGTGTGGCTAAAATGGCTTAATGAAAAGCTGACTTCCTGACTGTACAGTTCCACTGAAACAAGTCTCTAGTAGATTTAGCTTAAAAATTCTCAGAGGAAGCACATGTGTTAAAATGAGCCAACATTTTATCCACCAAGGATGTAGGTATAGATAGATAACAGTCATACATTATTGTAAATTACATATATCTATTTTTCACGTTTTGGATGAAGATGCTGGGCTTATTTTAAATTATGAACACTTTACGTTGTCTCTTCGCCACGTTAAGTGCCCTATGTAGAGCAAAAGACCACTGCTGTCACTGAAGCATATCCTCAGAATATGGGCTGCAGCGACTGAGCTACAAACCGTTGAAACAAATTCATCCATCTTTTATATTTGCAGATACTTTTCGTCCTATGTAAGCTCCGCCAGCTTGTCCCTGACCTTTCAATAATACCATTAATTTATGAACTTGTCCTTACGCTGAAATTTATAGATGTGAACCCTTTATGGATGCGTGCTTTCTGTGCGGGAAAAGAGGGCATTATGTTGTTAATTGCACTGGTAACCAGCAGGTGTATGCGATGCCTTTCTGGGAAGATTGAGCAGGTAAAAGCCCAAGAAGAGTAGAGATGGGATGCTCTACCTCCACTAATTCAAATTCAATTGTCCCCAACAATTCTCAAGAGTCTCTTTGGATAGGACTTGGAACCCAACCAGATGACTTGCTATACCAACAGCCTCTGTCAGATACCCCAGATTTCATTCTAGAGAGTGGTTATTCACCCCCAAGCTCTGAGTTCCACCAGGATGTTCAAAAGCCATACGCATGGAAGATACTGGAACAAACTGGCATAAGCAACGTGGAACCCTCAACAGACGTTTCCTCTCTAGTAGGGGTTAATGTAGCAATTCCAGTCGAAAATTGCTATGGAGTATCCTCATATCAGTATGGGCATATCTTCCTTCCTTAGTAACAAAAAGCCTTTGGACGTCCACATAATAAACACTGATGGTTCTTCTTATTCAGAGTGCACCTACTGTGACATTTTCGTTCAGAACACAAAATTCCGAGCTATCATAAACACTGGGGCCCGAATGAATATAATCTCTACCCAGTTGGTGGCTAGGCTTCCGCTGAAGCCTGCTGTGGATCACATAGTAGTATACATGTCCATGGGGACACAAAGTACTATATGAAGGAGCATACAACGTGTTGCCTTTGAAATATGGGTTAGTTAGGGCTTCCACTCCAGCGGTAGTTTTAATAAATATTAACTATGATATGCTAATTAGTGCAGCATTCATAGGAGATTTGGGGCTGTATTAGATATGGCGGAGGAAACCTTTATTATTTTGGGACAACATATTCCCATTTATTTTACCTCTAGCAGAATACCAATGGATCCGTTCCACTCCAGTCAAATCAATCTGACATACAGTTATGGGGTGATTCCTGTCTAATATTGGCGAATGAAGTGGTGAACCAGAGCCCTCCCCAACCAGATCTATGAGTAAAAAGGGTTTCCGCTCTGATAAGCAAACGCTTTGAGCCCACCATATGTCACCAGTGCATAATAGGAACTGAGCTTGAAATAGACATCCCTAAAAGGCTATACGGGGAAATTGTGGGGCTCCACAAGCAATCACGGCATAGCCCACATGTGGCTCCAGGGAACTCTTACTTGTGAATGGGGAGGAAAAGGTACTGCTAACAAATTTACAGAAGGAGACGATAACAATCCAGAGGCACCAAGTGGTGGCTTATCTACAATTGGCTCCTATTGTAAGGCACCGGCTTGGGGTGATTTTCATTATGATTTGGAGTAAAAAGGCCTTGAAACTAAATCCAGTTAGGTTTGTGGTCACTGGTACTCCCACCATGAGGACCTGTGCAAGGTGAGAAAGAAGAGAGTAACTTCCTAAATGATTTCTGAAATGATTGAGAATCATTTACACCACTATATACCCTAGAAGGAAAAGGGGTGCATAGTGGTACATGAAAGGTTGAATGTTTGAGGTCTTGGTGAAAGGTTCTCCCTTTGGCAAGTTATTCAATAAGGAGTTCAATAATGGGTTCTGGTCTGGAGGTGGCAAGTGGGCCTGGGCAGTTGGCATCACAATATTTACCAGCACACTGGATAGGAAAAACTGCAATAAAAGTACTAGGTTCCAAATAATCATAACTAATATAAAAGACAAAGATCAAATTGTATTAAAATCCTTTATGCTAGCTTAAGATTACTCTTAGCTAGCCTGGTTTATTTATATTATAAAAATTGAGGGTAGATTACCTCAATTGATTAGGGATGTAAGGCAATAAGGTTTTATTGAGGGTAGATTACCTCAATTGATTAGGGATGTAAGGCAATAAGGTTGTATTGAGGGTAGATTACCTCAATTGATTAGGGATGTAAGGCAATAAGGTTGTATTGAGGGTAGATTACCTCAATTGATTAGGGATGTAAGGCAATAAACTGATGCATTGAGGGTACTGCACAATGCACTTCAGTTTTAGAGTCCATATGACCCCAAAAGTGCATAGGAAGACCCTCAATGCAACTATAATTAAAGCAAATTCCTAAAAATAGATGATAATAATAATTAAATTTGAATTGAATAGAACAAATGTTCCATTTCAAATTGAATTGAAAATAAACAAATGTTCCATTTCAAATTGAATTGAATCGAATAAAGTGAATTAAAAAATTTAATCAAAATCAAATTAATTGAATTTGAATATCTAAAAAACTAGGAAATGACACTCAGTTCAAAACAATTGAGAAATTGTTCAGGATCAATCCTGACACCTATAAATGAAGTTTATCATATTCATGATTTTGGATCATGGGAGGACTTCAGTCTAATGTCAAATTATCTTATGGCATAATGACAGTGGTTCTGCGGGAAGCTCTAACTAGAGTGTTGATGGAACAGCAAGATAAGGCAATAGCATTATTTGAAAATTACTGGTATATTTTTGCATATGATGATCATGATTTGGGGTGCGCCCAAGGAGTGTTACATTGGATAGATACAAGGGATCGCCCTCCCATTTGATCATGGCCTATTAGATGTTCAAAGGCGAAAGAAAGGTCTGTCTATGACAAGGTAGAAAACTGATTGAAAATAGGATGCTAGAGCTGTCAAACAGTCCATGGGAATCGCAGGTGCTCATTGTAAAGAAAAAAGATGGCACAAATTGAGTAGTTATTGACTATCAAAAGTTCATTAGCATAACAAAGAAAAATTTCTACCCCCTCAACGGATTGATGATGAGTTAGATTGATTGGGAGGGGCGAATTATTTTTCTACCATGAATTTGCTCTCAGGGTACTGGCAGATTGAATTTCCATCATTGGAATAGGAGAAATTCACTATCATCACTTTGAAGGAGTTATTCCAGCTGACACTTATGTTACATGGTCTGTGCAACGCCCCGTCTATTTTCCAGAATGCTATAGATACAATTTTAGGCTAATTGAAGCTGTCTTGCATCTTAGTTTACCTCAAAGATATCAATGTGTCCTTGTGAACGCTTACAGAGCATCTTGCCCATTTGGAACAAGTTTTCCACTGACTCGCTAATGCTAATATCAAAATCAAGCCTTGAAAGTGTCACTTTTTATATAGTAATTAGAATACCTTGGGTTTGTAGTGAATTCAAAAGGACTTAAACTGCAGCTGGAAAAGGTGGAAACAATAAGCAAGATTAACCATCCAGGTAATAAACAGGATATTATAGTGTTCTTGGGGATGGTCAGGTACTACCAATGGTTCATTCCTAAATTCAGTTGTATTGGGGCACCTCACTTTAAATTGTTAAAGAAAAATTCCACTTTCAACTGGACAGAATGATGCCAAAATGCTTTTGATATGTTATGAATCACATTGGTGAGTGCACCCATTTTGCAATACCCCAATTTTTAAAAAAATTCATAGTACAAACGGATACATTGCTCTCCACTATATGGGCAGTATTATCCCAGAAGGATGATGATGTCAGGGAGCACCCTGTCACACTTAAAATACAAATCTTAAATTGTCATGAACAGAACTACACCATGACTGAGTGGGAGTTCTTGGAAGTGTTTTATGCATACAAACAGTTTAAGGTACATCTACATTGGGTAAAATTCCAAGTGGTGACGGATCATGCATCCTTGTATTGGCTTTATAATCTCCATGAACCTGAAGGATGGCTCACGCATTGGGCACTGAAGCTCCAGGCGTATGATTTTGAGATTGTACACCAGCTGGGAGCAAAACATCAAAATTCAGATTGTCTTTCATGACTACCAACGGTTTCTTTTTTGGCAGATTTGGCTGACATTAAGTATGTGAAGATGGTGTGGACAAATGCCACGACAAGCTTCCGCAAGTGATCAAAGTAATAGATGGGCTTAGGCAGGATACTTTCCTACGCAATAGGGAACTATATAAGCGGATTGGGGACTTGACGCTGTGTTTACCTAAACCTTCTGCTAAACCTGGAATTATTATGGATGCCCATCAGGCGAGAGGACATGGAGGATTGTAGAAAATGTTGGCGATTTTGTGATTCCAATACTATTGGGAGAGCATGCATTATTATGTGCTGAAAAGGTAAGCTGTTTCCATCAGTGTCAAGTGGAGAAGCCTTTACACAAGAAGACCACATACCAGCTTGTTAAGCCCCGGTTCACCTGGCATACCATTTCCCTTGATGTAGTAGGACCTCTTCTAACTGGTGCGAACCAATCCAAGTATATAATCGTCACAATAGATTATTTGATGATATGGATGGAGGCCAGGGCAATTAATAACTTGGGAGCAGTCACTACAGCCAAGTTTATTATGGAGTGCATTATACAACAATATGGCTGCCTGCAGTTCATCTTAATGGACAACAGAACCAATTTCACCTCATACATCTTGCCCAAGTTGAACGAGTTGATGGCGATCCACAGAGTTTTGACTAAACCATACCATTGGAATCAAATGGAATGGTGGAATGGGTTAACGGAACCTTAGTGAACATACTCCATAAGTTGGTGAAGGATTGACCCTCAGAATAGAGTACCCTCCTACCTACATCTGAGTTTGTGTACAATATCAGATATCATTTGTCCACTGGTAAGAGCCCTTTCCAACTTCTGTATGGTCAACATCTGGCCATGCCTACTCTGCTTTACTCGTGTGTAGAGGACACTAATGGTGTGGAACCCCAGAAGTATTTGATGAATCTAACAAAAATTTTGATCAAGTTACAAAAGAAAGCCTATTATGACAGTTTGGCTAAGAAGATTCACAATCAGGCGGCTGACCAGAAAAGATAACCAGACTTACGCTGTTTTCTGTAGGAGATCATGTCTTGTTACATGATCAACACGGATTTTGGTGGAAAATAAGCTCTCTAACATCTGGGCTGATCCATTTGAGATAATTGAGAAGACTGCCATGGATGCCTAAACCCTTAAGGAACCTGCAGGTGGTCAGATTATCAACCAAGTTCACGCAAAGTTCCTTTGAGCATATAAGCAATAGGAGCATATCATCCAGTCAAAAGGGGGTAATTTAGAGGATTTGATATGACTGGATAATACTCTATACATTCTGGTGGATTAAAAATTGGAGTCAAGAAGAGTCTCAAGATTTATGGAAAAGTTGTATGGATGAAAAACAAATTGATTAAAGTGTCATTCGTTTGGCAAATTGAGGTAAATTCCGCTGAGACCTTGATATAGATATAAAACTTTTAGTAAAAAAGGAAAATAAATAGGAGATTACTAAGTAGAGGATGTATTTGGCTTGGGAGACTGAGATTTAAGAGTTGAATGAAAGATTGAGTGGAGGAGGTCTTATGGAGGTTTTGGCAGATAAGTTTGGATTATTATAGGATTAATAAAGTGTCTGTAGGACAAATGCTCCATATATCATTTATTGGGTTTTATTAGAGTTGGTGATCTCCATATTGTTTGATTTGGTTGCTCAGTGGCTAATACCCTGAGTAAATCAAATCTGCGGAATCAAGCCATTACGCTGAAAAATTAACAGTGTTTATTCTGATGGGCCCTCAAACTGTAGGCTTTTAACTTCAAGATTATTATCTGACCTGGAGAAGAATAACAGAAAACTGATTGCTTGTTGAGACTACCAACAATTGCAGTTATGGAAGATCTGAGTGACATAATGTACAGCAAGCTTCTCAGCGGTAAGTACGACAATGAACCGCCTTAAGTCATCAAAGTATTGTACGAAATAAGGGCCAATACGTTCCTGGAGAATGGCGAGTTGTACAAATGGATTGGGGACACTACAATGAATATCCCTAAGGACTTCTGCTGACCAAACATTATAATGAGCACACACCAAGCAGTTGAACATGCTGGAGTATGCAAGGCCCTGGAATTATTTTGAACTCAGTACTACTGGGAAAGCATGCAATTTGACGTGCTCAAAATCATTTCATGCTGCCACCAGTGTCAAGTGGAAAAGCCATTCTGCCAGAAGACTCCGGCCAACTAGTGAAACCTTACATTGCTTGGCATACGGTTTTTATTGATGCCATGAGGCCTCTTCCAACTGAAGCAAATTGGTCCAAATATATTCTGGTGGTGATTTACCACCTGACTAGGTGGGTTAAGGCATGAGCAAGATGCAATTTGGGGGAAGTCACAGTGGATAAGCTTGTGATGTAATGTATAATTCAGTGACATGGCTGTCCCTACTTCATCCTTACTGACAACGGGACCAAATTACCTCCCACTTTTTACCCAGCTCAACAAACTGGTTGTCATCTGCAGGGTTTGACAAACCGTATCACTCAGAATCCAACGGAATGGTTGAGCAAGTTAATAGACCTTGGTGAATATACTCCGGAAATTGGTAATGGATCAACTTCAAATTGGAGTTCCCTCCTTTCCACCGCTGTTTTTACATAAAACATTAGATACCATTCTGCCTTGGGTAAAAGCCCCTTTCAATTACTATATGGACAACACCCTGTTCTTTTGGCCCTGCTCTATGCCTGTGTAGAAGATACCAGTGGAATGGACCCCCAACGTTATTCGATGACACTAGCTGACACTCTGATCAAATTGAAGATCAAGGCATGCACGTTAAGTTTAGCAAAAAAGATAAAGAACCAGGCAGCCAATCAGGTATGGTGTAATGGGTTAGCTCAGTTCAAAGATGGAGATATGGTTTTTACATGGCCAACATGGGTTTGGGTAGAAGCACAAATTGGCCAACCTCTTGATTGATCTGTCAAAGTTATCAAGAAAATGGGGTCAATGCTTATACCATCAAGGACTCCGCTAGCGGTCAGATTTTTAACTGAGGTCACACGAAGTTTCTTCAGGTGTCTAAGCAATAGGAGCCTTATCATCCAATCAAAGGGGGGTAATATTAAGATTCTAATATGAATGGTCAATAATCCCAAAATAGCCATGACGGATTGGCTAGAATACGCTACCAATAATTATAAAGAAGAATATTTGAGCTCCCTGAGATGAGGTAATATTAGGTCAGAGCAGATGGTTTTTGGATCACCTCCAAATAAGGCAGTTAGTAGATGTTGATGCACAACAAATAATTGGTAAATCGCCTTGAACTAAGGCAATTATGAATTTAATGAATTTAAACTCTGCCAGAACCAACGAGAATATGGCGGAATAAATAGTCTAAGCAAAATGGTTAGTATCAGCCAAAGTTGCTAACATATAAATGAGATGAGAAGATTGAAAGATGAGGATTGCTATTAAAAGAGAGAGAGCGGAGAAGAGAAAATCCGCTGAATATATTGCATTAAAAATAAAGAAGTGTTGGTGGGGATTTGCTCCATATTATTATAATTATATATTTAAGTGTGTTCTGAGGACTGATGATCACTATATCGTCCGTTATATAGCTCAGAGGGTTTGCCCCTGTGCAAAAAACCCTTCGGCATAGCTGCAAAGTATCGCCAAAATTATCGCAGCATAACTTTCTTTTAGTGTAGAATAAGGGTTTTTGTATATTACATTGTCAAGGAACTTGATATGACTGGATGATATGCATAAATTATTGATGTTGGATCAGGTGATTATCTTCCAAATCAAGCTTAAGTATTTGATAGTTTCCTAAAATTAATATGGGTCAAAATTAAATGATCTGATATCAGTTGAATTTGAAGTTCTTGCTGAAAACCTCCAGTGACAAGATGAGTACAGTCTAAAATTAGAGTAGCTGAGTATCTGAGCGGATGGGCCAGAAAGTGTCTGAAGAGATGAGCATAAAATGGGAAACAAAGAATGGAAGGAAAGGTTTTTAGTTGGTAACATGTAGTAGATTCTGAAGTGTGAAATCTTAAGATAAAAATGGCAATAGACTCTGCCATTAGAAATAAAGTTTGGGGTTATTAAACCTTTATGTTTCATGTTATATTTTATAATACTAGTTGAGGAATGGCGATCTCCACATCACCTTTCCGTTGCATCAGTGGTAATTTGCTCCTGTGCAACCCTTTGGTTGACTATATCCCATTCCACTAAATTTTATAACAGTAATGCTCATTACTGGGGCCCAGTGATCCAACCAAATAGGTATTTAGCTCTATAAATCATGGAAAATCCCGCTAGCACTAATGAGAAACCTATCCAGATTACTGAGTCGACATATAATCTGAGATATAAATAGTCCTGGATACAATATGCTGAACCCAAGACAAGCTCCTACATGATCAAAAAGTTGTGAAGGATCAGTCTAAGGAAGTGTTTAGTCAACCACTTACTCTCAGATGTCAGAACAAGCAACTAGCATACCTTCTTGATGAAACCATTGAGTAATGTACTGCGTTAAGCAGAAACTTTAAGGCTACTAACTATCCTCAAAGTCCCGCTGTGAAGCTGAAGAACACAAAGGAGACGATAGTGGAAGACAGTGGCACTATGGTAGGTATAAAGCTAAGGAAAGAACAGAAGAGCTTTTCGCTGACTAAGAAGGAAGTGTAAATCAATTCACACATAGCAGAAGCTCTGGGGATGATTATGGCTCGTCAAATAGAGTTCCTCAAATGGTTTCAGAGTGGCGGTTGAAGTGGCCCATACAGTACCTAATACTGTAGACAAGCCAAGCACTACTATTCTTCCATATCCTTTCTCGCCATGATTCAAGTTATGGCCCATAAACAGTTCCCCATTTCACTCCAAGAGCTCATAGCCTCAAATGTGATGAGGATAGATGCATTAAAAAGTTGCTTCCATTCAATTGGGATGTTAACATGCATTGGTTATTTTAGAACTTTAAATTTGTGTGTGGAGTAAGCTTTGGATCGTCATAAGGCAAACTGCTGATATCTACCTTAGATGTTGAGAGTGCCAAACAAGTTAAAACTTCAAGTACATCTCAGCATCTAGAATGAAGTTGAAGCTACTGCGTTGAGCTTGTTCAGAGGCATAAAAAAACGGCTCAGTGGAAGGCTGATTTTATAACAACTGGGTTTCAACGGAATGAGACTCTAATAGAGTCGCTAAGCAATTTACTTTATAAGTGCATGTCTTAGTAGGGGTGGTAACAATATCTGAGGCTGACATTGGAATTGCAATGACTTTGGGTGGTAAAACCACGCCTTGAGATCTTCAACGTGATGGACCCAGTCTTTCAAGGGGTTTCTCTTTTGCTCAAAATTTTCAATTACCTGCAGCAACTAGCAGCAACAAACGATCCACATAATCTGTAACGGAAGCCATCAACAGCCACCGCTGCCCTCCTTCTTTAAGTGGGCCACCCCAGTCAACTTTTAATCTTCCAAAAAATCTCCAGTTGCCTATAATATTTGCTTCATCCTTGGCCAAATTATAATTCTTCGCCCAACCCTCATCCTGGACCTTTTAATGATACTTGGGGATGAGAACCCTTTAGTTTATCTGTTATGCATGTGATCATCTTAGACATATCACATTAATTGCCATGCTAAGCGCAAATTTATGTTGTACATAAAAACCAGTATGAGCGGTGAAAAGTTCAAGAGAGTAGAGATGGGACCATAAACTTCCACTGCTTCAACTTCAACTGTCCCACCTGATCCTAACAAGTAATTTTTTGCTAAGGCCCACAATCCCACCAACGTGCTGTAATATCAGCAACCTGCTGACGAAGTATATGTACTGAATTGCGCAAAAGACAAAAAATCTGCAGTGGAGGAGATCCAACAGGATATTCTGAAGCACTACGCCTGTCAAATATTGGAGCAAGGCTTATTTGATGAACCCCAACCCTCCTTTAATGTGCCTTTACTGAAAGGGGTGAACGTTGCCCTCCCAGTAGATTCAATTACTAAGGAACATCCCAAGGTCAAATTTGGTATCACTTAATTCCTTGAGAAAAGAGATTCATTAGATATTACATATTAAACAGTTGAAATTCTTCTTATTCTAAATGTACATAATGTGATATTTTTGGGACAAGATCTAAACTTTCACGCTACTATAGACACTGGAGCACCAGTGAACAAAGTATTAACCAGGTTGGTAGATAAGCTACCATTGAAACCTGACATGGAGCACCAGATGGTATACAGAACCGCTAGTACGGAATTCACTGTCTTGGAAGTGTTGTGTAGTGTGCTGCCTCTGTGGTTTGGGTCAATCGCCATCTCTGCACCAGCTATTATGTTACTGAATTACCATTACAATATGCTGATAGGAGCAGCCTTCATGTGCAACTTTAGTGTGGCTGTTGATATGGATGAGGAGACATTTGAAGTCTTGGGACAGTAGATTCCAGTTTATTTTACTTCCAGCGGGGTGCCAAAGGATTTCGCCCACATGGGATAAGCTAATATTGTTTACAGTGATAACGTAATCCCCATCCGCTATTAGCAATTAGAAAAAGAAGACAATGGTTCTCCCTCATCAGATATATGAGTAAAAAGGGCTACCTCTTTGATCCTCAGCCACCATAACAATACCCTCTGGACACTAAGTTATATTGGAACATATCTTGAAATTGAGATACTTAAAGGGCGCTATGAGAAGGTTCTTGGGCCCTACCAGAAATCCAATCTTGAGACCCATGTGGCCACAGGCATCCTAATACCTAGACACTGGGAGATTAAAATATTGCTGGCGAACCTTCAAAAAGAGCATTTGATGGTCTGAAGACACCAAGTGGTGGAGTGATTGCATTTTACCATGCCAATGTTCTTTGTTTCCACAAATTCAGTTCACTGGACGAGTTTGGTATTTCCACTGAACATCCTGCCAGCGTAATGACAGTGGTTCCACAAGATGCTTTATTGGGGCTGTCATATGAGAAGAATGATTGTGCAATAACTATATTTTATAAGTATGGAAAGAATTATGCAGCTAATGATCACGATCTGGGATGCGCTCATGGCGTCATCCACCAGTTAAATACAGGGGACCACTTTTCTATTTGGCCCACCCTGTCTGTCACTCAAGGGCTGAAGAAGAGGTAGTTTTTTATGAATTAAGGAAGCTGTTGGAGCAGGGAACGTTAAAGCCATTTAAGAGTCTTTGGGCTTCAATCATATTAATCATAAAAAATAAGGATGGCAAAAGCTGAGTAGTAATTGACTACTGAAACTGAACCATATTACCAGAGAAGACATATAAACAATGACCCAAATTGATGAAGCTTTACACTTCTTGGGTGGCACTCACTATTTTTAGGTGATGAACTTAATATCAGAATATTGGCAAATCGAGTTGCTAAGACAGAACAAGAGTTTTGCACCATAATCACTTCCAAGGGTTATTTCAGCCCACTTATATGCCACAGAGGCTGTGTAACGCCCCATATACGTTCCAGAGGGTTATGGACACTATTATGGGTGATCTTCTGCTCCTGTGTGTCCTAGTGTACCTCAACAACATTTTTGTCTTCTCACAGACGTTTTTGGAGCATCTAAATCATATGGAGGAGGTATTCCGCCAGCATGCAGAGGTCAGCATCAAGATCAAGCCACACAAATGCCACTTCTATAAAGACCATCTAGAGCATCTCAGGTTTGTTGTAGATGCTAGGGGACCTAGACTGCACCAGCTAAGGCGGAAGCCATCTGAAAGGTGGCCTGAATTAGTACTAATCGGGATATTCAGAAGTTTTTAGGCATGGTTGGGTATTACTAATGCTTTATTACCAACTTCAGCTATACTGGATCCCCACCCTTTGAGATTCTGAAAAAAGATGATACGTTTGAATGGGTGGAACGTTGTCAGAGAGCTTTTGATACTCTAAGGATGGAGTTGATCAGCCCCCTGGTGTTGCAATATCCAAACTTTGAGAAGGAGTTCATTGTTTAGATGGACACTTCCCTTTCCGCCATCATAGTGGCATTATCTCAGCGTGATTACGAGGGGGTAGAGCACCCCATTGCTTAATGCAATCAAAGTTTAAACTGTTAGGAGCAGGATTTCACTGTGACTGAGTGAGAGTATCTAGCCTTATTATACGCCTACAAACAGTTCAAGGCGTACCTTCATGGACTAAGGTTTAAGGTAGTTACTAACTACAATTCGTTACATTGGTTAAAGAATCTTCAAGGGCTGGAGGGGACGCCTCGCATGGTGGGATCTCAAGCTCAAGCCTATGCTTTTGAAATACTTCATTACCCTGGTGCGAAGCGTAAGAACGCTGAAAGCTTATCATGGCTACTGAAAGTTGGTGTAATGGAGGATCTGGGTGTTTTCTTGCACATAAAAATGATAATCAGAAAATATGCTTGTAAACCCATCAAGTTATTCAGGAATTGGATGAAATGAGACCTTATACTTTTTTGAAAAATTGTGAGTTACACAAGTAATTTTGGTGGTGTTACGCTGAGTTTCACAAAACCCTCTTCCTGACTGAGAATTATTATGAGCTCACACAATGCGGTAGATCATGGAGAATAATGCAAAATTAATGTTCCTGTGACTGCGTAACTATTGGGAAAGCATTCATTTGATGTGCTTGAAAAGATTTACTGTTGTCACCATTGTCAAATAGAGAAATATTTTTTCCAGAAAACCTCCTATTGGCTGTTAAAACCCCAGTTTGCATGGCATATGATGTCCATTAAATTTGTGGGCCCTTGTAGATGGGAGCAAATTGCTCAAGTACATCCTGGTAGTGATAGACCATTTGATAAGGTGGGTAGAGGCACATGTGATAAGAGATTTGGTGGCGGTAACCATTTCCAAATTTATAATGGAGCGCATAATCCAATGGCTTGCCTGACAACAGTTTATACTTCACTAACAATAGAACTAACTTCACCTTGCACATTCTCTCTAAGCTGAAAAATCTAATGATCATCTGCGAGGTTCTAACAAACCATGCCTTACTGAGTCTAATGGAATGGTTAAGCGGGTTAACAGAATCCTTATGAACATACTTAGGAAGCTGGTGACATATAGACCATTGGATGGAGTACCCTCTTTCCACCGCAGTATTTGCCTACAACATTAGCTATCACTATGTGACATGAAAGGATCCCTTTCAATTTCTTTATGGAAGGCACCTAGCTCTTCCTGCACTACTTTACTCCTGTGTAGAGGATACCGGTGGAATAGATTAGCAATACTATTTGACAACTTTGACTTTTACGCTTATCAAGCTCCAAACCAAAGCATACTCAACAAGCCTAGCTAAAAAGATCAAAGATCATGCTTCTTATCAACTATGGAGTAGCAGACTTCTGTAGTTTGCAATAGGAGAGAGTGCCTTATTCTATGTCCTGAATGGGTTTTATTGGAGGAATAATTTAGTTAGCATATGTACCTACCCCTTTGAGATAATAGAGAAATTTGGTGCCAATGCCTACATAACTAAGGACCTGGTGAGTGGTCAAACTATCAACTAAGTGCATGCTAAGTTACTTTGGGTATATAACCAATAGTGTAAATGTTTAAAAAATAACTAATAAAAATAAATTACATAAATAAAAATCAAGAAAAACAAAATAAAAATAAAGAGATCCACATAAATAATATATAAGTAACTAAATGATAAAGATACCAGTACATCAACACGCCACACTCCCAGCCACTTTCATCAGTGGAATTTGGAGTCTGCGTGTTTCTGGACATCCAAAAAACGGCCTTATGGGAAAAATTTTGTGAAGATGTGCACACAATTTTCCTGACCGCTGTGTACGTCGCACCTCACTCCATGTCATGTGGTTGGCTGGACCTAGGTTTCAAAAGCAAAGAGGCAGCAGATGAGGCTGCAGCAGTGCGCATAGTGGTCGACCTCCCTGAAGGGCAATGGGTCATCGAAACCAAATGCACCAGATGGACAAAATGAAACCAAATTTTCCTCACATTTGACTTTTTGCCTACTACAGTAAAACGTGACATTTTGGAACAACACCTGAAAGATGGTCTCACCATATATGGCAAAATACAATATTTTGAAATGCAACGCTTTACGCTGATACCCCACCTGTGCACTGGCAAAGCCATCGCAGTCCTGACCCCAACTGAGGAGATTGTGAAGGACCTAACCCAGATCCCGCACTCCACATATGTCAATATTGAAGGGCATACCACCCACCCATTCCAGGTGACCGTGGATAGCGCGCCCCCCATTTGAACCCACTGTAACGCGTTCAGCCATAAGGCGCATGCATGCCCCACCAAGGAGGGCGTCACATTCCAAGAGCACCCCTCAGCGGCCATGGACAGCAGAGAGGCGCACTTCAAACCAACTGCAAGCACCAAAGAGGCTTTCCCATGGGGAGCACAAGGCTGCTACCTTCTGGTAAAACCTATCTCCCCACAAGAGTGGAAGAAGCCAAGCAGGCCTGCAGGGTAGCGGCCAAGGAAGCGGCCAAGGCCAAAGCCACCACCACTATCCCACACTCACAACACCAGGAGGACATGGAAACCTTCGCAGCGGAAGCAACTTTAGAATCCATCAACCAATCAGATTGGGAATCCCATGCTGAGTGGGCCACTCAATCTGAGGATCCAATGGGGGATTTGATCTCACCCAATCGTTGCACCCAAGCTCCAGTCAAAACTGACTTGGGACCTATCCCAACTGAAAATTTTTTTTTGACCTGCTCAACGGTGCACCAAACTCATCTGCACCGCAAAAAATTTTGTCTGACGTTGGGAAAACAAAAGCAAAGGCTAAAGCCAATGCAACTCTCTCTGCAAAAATTATTAAAAACCCCGATAGCATTGCTGCTAACACCCGTGCTGCTGTGAAGGACTGTGGGGATCTAGAGGAGGCTGTGGGCCTGGGTGCCCACCCCCTCACACCTAAGGTGCGATGGGGGAAACCTTCACTTTAGGGACGTTGAACATCGCCAGACTTAAGGCCTCCCCGTCCTGGGCTAGGAAACTGAGTTTTTTACAACACAATTTACCCATGGATATCCTGGCCATCCAGGAATCCCACTGTCTATTAGGTTCCGAGGAAGCTTGGAAAACAATGCTCCTCCCACCCCTATCCTTTTGGTCAAAGCACTGTGGGGTGCTAATTTGGAAAAATAATTTTTTCAAATTTTTATCTTCAGAAACATTCCTAAATGACTGAGTTCTAGTTGTCACTTTATTGTGGGATGATGTAGCGCACGCAATCATCAACATCTACACCCCAAACGGTGCACACAAGCATCAGGAATTTTTCTCATTAGTCAAATCCCTCCCGCTACCCCCAGACTCTTTCCTAGTCAGCGACATGAATTGTTGACTAAACACATCAATGGACCAGTGGCCTTCCTCACCCCACGCCCCCCAAGGTCACATAGAACTGCGTGTTCTAAAGGCCACCCTCAGGTTAATGGATGTGCTGCCGCGACATGCCCCGCTGCTCGAAAACATGACGCGTCCCCATGTCCACAATGGCCAACTAAGGTCCATGACCCGCATCGACCTTATCCTAATGCTGGCGAAATTCCAACCCCACATCTCCCACGTCTAAAACAACAAAAATGGAATTCTCTGACCATCAACTGGTCTTGCTAACCTACCACCTACATGTCACAGCTGCTAAGGCCCCACATTGGTGCAAAATCCGCCCCTCCGAGCTCATGCCACCAGGATTTTCCACATGGGTGGAAGTGGCAACTTTGGCAAAAATGTTTGTTGCACCATTTTGCGCGGACCCCATTTCCACATGGGCAACTTTCAAAGATGACATCATCTGCCACTCTCGCCATCTCTCCTTCAGATGCTCACGAGCCACATTGGTGGTCATTTCACGCACTCTGGCAGAGTTGGCACACCTGGAGTCCAACATCCCAGCTACAGGATACAGCTCTGCATGGGGCTGAAAGTGGGCGGAGGCAGCCGCCCACCTCAACGCACTCAAAAAACATGAACATTGGGTCTGTGTTCAGTACAGGGCCACACGCATCACAAAAGGTGAAAAGTGCACCGCACATTTCTTTAATAAAAATTTCATACCACGCCAGAGTGTGGCCTGCACACAGGTGTGAAGATCGGATGATTCCATTGCGGATATGCCAGCTGAAGTGGCAATCGAAACACAAAAGTATTACTTCAAGTTGTACCAATCTGATCCAATTCAGCCAGCTGAAGTGGCGGAATTTCTCGACCAAGCCCACATCCACACCATTTTCTGATACCCGGAAATAATAGATTTGATTACTCTGACCAAATTTTGGACATCCATTCGCGGTGCGCCAAACTGAAAATGCCCAGGCCCAGATGGTATTCCATATGAGTTCTACAAAAAGTATTTCAAATATATATCCCCATTGCTGCTCACCTCACTTAACCAAAGTCTGTTGGAAACGTGCCTCCTACCAGGAGGACATGAGGCCTTTACCATCACACTCTTCAAGAAAGAGGATAAGCTAGACTTAGCCAACTGGTGCCCCATTTCTCTAACAAACACAGACACCAAAATGTTAACAATAAAAATGGCTAACCGTTTAGGGACTATAGCATCTGCCACCATCTCCCCAGAACAATTCGGTTTCATACCTAGAAGGTCGATTTGGGATAACGTGCACTCTGTGGCTAATGTATGTCAATCTACAGCCTCTGGGGCACTTGTATTCTTGGATCAACAGAAGGCCTATGATAGAGTAAACTGGGTGTACCTCAGGTCCTGCCTCCATCAATTCCGCTTACCTCCTTGCTTCATCAACTGGGTGATGCTGCTCACGGAATCTGCAACAATGGCAGTACGTGGGCCTGGCTTCCTTTGGAAGTAGTCCACCCCTAAAGGGGCTTGCGACAAGGGGACCCCCTCAGCCCACTCTTATACAACTTCAGCCTTGACCCACTACTGCGAAATGTGAATGCCCAACTCACTGGGGTTCATGTGCCAGGCCAAGCCCCAGTCAAGATAATGGCGTTTGCAGATGATTGTGTAGTTGGGGTATCTAATAATCAAGATGCACGCGCGCTTGAAGCTCTCATCCAGGAGTATTCCCGGGTAAGCAACGCGGCACTGAACGCTTCCAAAACCGAAATCATCCTCCTTGGGCGGTTTCAGAACTGCTGAGCCCCAGCAATTAGTTCCCAACCTGGCTCATCTGCTCGCCCACGTCCTCGCCCCACTCACTCAACACACACTGCCCCACTGGTGCTCCCATTTGTGCCACGTCCTACCATAGGACCGGTACACCATCTGGGCGTGTGGATGGAGGCAGGCGGATATGCGTCAGCAGTAATGGAGTGCCATATTCTGGACAACGTGACGAAGCGAATAGCCTCTATCAGAGCCCACCTTACTTCCCTCACTGGCAGGGTTGTTTTAGCCAACTCTATGCTCCTCTCCAAAGTCTGGTTCGGAGCCCACGCCATCCCCTTCTCCCCAAGCTTCTTCAAATCCTTGTATGCCTTGCTGCAAGGATGGCTTTGGTCAGGCCACCCTCCACCAGTACGACTAGAGGTCATGTTTGGCCCTCATCATCATGGTGGCATGGGCCTGCTTGACTTCAAAGCTATGCTGCCAAGATCCTGGGCACCTGGATTGCGGCCGTCACCGCCCCTACACTCCCCTCCCAACTCTGGTCCCGCGCAGCCCGCTCCAACTTCTCCCGCGCCTTGGGCCTCAACAATCCATCAAACCCCCACTCCCTGATGAAATCCTCGCATCACACACATCGGCCACAGGTCCTCACGGGACTAAAACCCACTACAAACGAATCCTACTCTCCATGCGAAGCGCAGAGTGGAGAATTCGTATTAGTGGACATACAACCCGAAGAAGCCGCCCCTCTCCTCAGTTCACACAAAAGGTACAGGGGCTACCCATCCACGATGGCGTGATCCCCATTTGGCCCCATGTCCTATCCAGGGTGGACTACCTGGACATGATGGACATCCCTTACTCCATTGAGACCCAAAAAACTATCTGGAAATATGTACACCATCCTCTGTTGCAGCCTCAAGTCCGCTCCCATGTGTGGCGCTGCCTGAGGCGGGTGTATCATACAGCTGAGCGCTCTAACGCTTTACACTCATCCTGTGTCATGTGTGGCCAGTATGGAACGCTGTTCCACCGCCTGGAGAAGTGCCCTACCTCTAAAGTTATATGGCGCGAAGTTCAACTTCTGCTGGGCCAGGATCAAACGCATCCCTTCAGTCTGTCAAGAGATATGTTTGCTCTATCAATGGCCTCCTCCCTTCCACCCTCCCTCTGTGCTCTGGTGGTTGCAATCGCCATGTGGACCATCCACATGATTGTCTTAGATGCCATCGCAGGCTCCATCCCCACCCTCCCAGAAGCTGTCCACAGATTCCGGTCTCATTTGGCAGACCACTTTCAAGCATAGATGTTTGGATACCTTCCACCATGCCACCGACAGCTGGTCTCCTCCTGGTTCCCAGTCTGGTTCATCAAATCAGACCCCTTCCTTCACATGTGTTCAATTGTGGCTACGGCTCCTCCACATGTTCCCTCCCCCTCCCCATAGTGGCGTCCCCGCTGGCAACAAGAGATAGCATCACTTCTCTGGGGTGCCTCCCCTGGTACTGAGTTTTGTCTCTTCTGAGTCATATTCGGAAGTGTCCATCCCATGGTCAGCCTTCCCTGAAATAAATTTTAAATTAAATTTAAATTTAAATTTAAATTTAAAATGATAAGGATAATAATACACTCTATTTTTTTACTTTCTAGTAACAATCACTTTAGTTACTACGATTTGATTTGAACAGCAAATTTGGATAATCACACACAGGAAAGATGGGCGACTTTAATAACAAAAATAATACAACATGGGCGAGCGTCATGACAAGCGGTGCACTTAATGGTTCAACTAAGGGCAAGAAACGCCCTGGAGGGGGACCAGGAACCCAATCTGCAAAGAAATCACAAACTTAGACACCATCTGGGTTTATGGTATTTACTGTAAAGCACGCGCAATACATGTACATTCAATTCAACCAGCCTTTGTCAAAGGTGGAACACGAGATCAGACTCTTCCTTGGGGATGAGTCACTGACCCTGTGGGAGTAAACATGTGAGGCACAGCCCTCACTTTTCCCTCACGCAGTGTACGTAGCCACCAACAATATGGGCCGCGGCTGGATCAATATTGGTTTTGAAACAGCTGATGAAGCCGATGCTGCAGCAAAAATCTGCGTGAAAATTGCCCTCCCTGAGGGCAAAAAAATTGTGCACACCGCGCGCACCAGATGGAACAAAGCGAAAACTTTGTCATCTCCTTTGACTTACTCCTAACCAACCTTCCTAATAAGGTAATTTGAGGAGGAGCTCTGCAAAGGCCTAGTGGCCTATGGAGAAATCCAACAACTCGAATTACAGCAATTTTGCTTAATGCCCAACCTGTGCAAGGGCAAAGCTATCGCTGTAATCAACCCCTTCCAAGAAGTGGAAGAGAATTTTATTCAGAATCTCCCGTGCAGCAGAATTTTACTTTGCAGATGGGGTACAGTCAGCTGCATTCTGAGTTACACCGGAATGCACACCACCCATTTGCAACCACTGTGGCTCACTGGGCCACAATGAACATGCATGCCCTGTAAAAGAGGGCTTAATGGAAGATGATTTTTATGAAGAAGCTATGGACGAAGATAATAAAAACTTCGCCAAAATGACTGATGGTCACCACCCATTCCGCTGGGGTGAAGATGGACTATACTCCATCGTGGACCCAGTTACAAGCAAACAGCATAAAGCAGCACAAAAAGCCCACAAGAGAGCAGCAGCTGAAGCGGCGGCACACGTGGAATCCGCCATTAACCACGGACAAATTCAGGAGGATATTTCAGATATTCACCAAACCAACCAATCATAACAATATGCCCAGGTCAAAAATTTTCACAGTAACCAGACTGAGCCACAAAGCGTCATCAGTAATGCACATACTGAGGAACAATGCAACTGCAATTTGGGTGAAAATGCCGTGCACAATGCAACAAAGTTGAACCTCAAAAATATAAAATCCAATCAACAACCTGCATCAAATCAACATGAGACCTGTGCAGGAAAAGTTGATGCAAATGCAAAAAACCGCAATTCCCTTGAATCATTAGGTCAAATCAAGGGAACCAACAATGGCAGTGAAAGAGTTGGAGTACAGACGCGGATCATGGCCAAAATGAGCCGTGGTGGGATAGGACCAGAGGGTCCTCCCAACCGCTCCTGAGGCGCCGCGGGCACCTCAGTGTCAATAGGGACGTTAAATATCACGGGAGCCAGGGCTCATACGTCCCAAGCCAAAAAGCTGGCATTCCTGCGAAAACCTCTTGTAGACATCTTGACCATCCAAGAAACCCACTGCCTACAAGGGGAAGAAGAATCCTGGTCAACCAGGGTCGCACCATCACAATCAGTATGGACGTCTCACTGTGGGGTGATAGTCCAAAACAACAAAAAATTTAAAATTACAAATTCATCATCACACTTGCACGGTTGAGTCCTGGTAGCAACAATCACATGCCAAGATGAAATATTTTCGTTAGCATGTATCTATGCACCATGTACTGCAACTGAAAGAAAAAAAAATTTGAAAAAATTTCTACCCTCACCCTCCCACCAGATATCATCATGTTAGGCGGTTTCAACTGCTGGGATAACCCCAATACAGATTGATGGCCTAATCCCAGGGGATACCCACCTGGACACATTGAATATCGCACAATCAAGGCATCTCTTGGCTTACAGGATGCCCTTCCTCCCAATTTACCAATCCTTCCCCATATGACAAGACCCAACATATGTGAGGGACTGCTCATATCAATGAGTTGTATTGACCACATCATCATCCCGCTATCCCACCGCTCAAGAATCTCCAAATTTACAACAAAAAAGATCAATTTTTCTGATCACTGATTAGTTACGGTGCAGTTAGCACCAACCCAATCCCACACACAGATGTCAACTTGGAGAATGCTTCACCCAGAAAATATAAAATTGCCTGAGATATCTGACTGGGTTAGGACAAGGTTACGAACCCAGAATTCACATCTCCATTCACTTCAGATCCCATTGGAACATGGGAAAATTTCAAAAAGGATTTAATTAACAAAACCTGACATATTGCATCATGTAAGTACACCGCGGACACAGCCACAATCAAGCGTACCTTAGCGAAACTAGACCACCTGGAAATAAATACTCCGAGATCTGGCTATAGCCCTAATTGGGGACGCAAATGGGAAATTATTTCAGCCCGACTTAACAATCTCATCTTTGAACACTAACGCAGAATCAAAGTATTTCACAAAGGTAAGTTCATAAAGGAAGGCGAAACCTGTTCAACATACTTTTTCCGCCAATTCAACTCCTGCGGAAACCAGACCACGTGCACACAGGTCCACAAGACCAACGGCACTGTGGCAACTGACCCTGAGGAGGTCAAGGCGGAAGTACACCGCTATTACACTGAATTATATCGTGATATGCCAACAGATCCACAAAAAATTAAAAATTTATTTAAACTGCCAAGTTATAAAGTACACCACCAAATTACAATATACTATCCCTTATCACACGGGAGGAGCTTTGGGAAACAATTTGCGGTGCACCACATAGGAAATGCCCAGGGCCTGATGGGATACCCTACGAATTTTACAAAAAAAATCTTCAACAAATCGCCCCCCTCCTATTGGCGTCAATGAACCAGAGTTTGTTGTAAACACGCTTATTACCAGGAGGCCATGAATCCTACGTTATAACCTTGTATAAAAAGGGTGACAAGTTGGACCTGGCCAACTGGCGCACAAATGCACTCTCCAACACTGACACAAAAATTCTAACAAGAATTCTAGCAGCTAGATTAGGCGCAATTGCATCTGACATCCTATCACCCAACCAGTTTGGGTTTATACCATGGCGTTCAATCTGGAACAACATTCACCCTGTTGCAAACATTTGCCAATCCAAAGCAACTGGTGCCCTGGTCTTCCTTGGATCAAGAAAAGGTGTATGACCGTGTTATCTGGCCATACCTAAAAGAATGTCTACATGCCTTCAAACTCCCACCAAGATTCATAAAATGGGCGATGCTCCTAACAGAATCTGCAACCGTGGCTGTATGCGGCCCTGGATTCCTAACAAACAAGATTAAACCACACAGAGGGCTCAAAAAGGGGATCCCCTCAGCCCACTGCTATACATTTCAGCTTTGACCCGCTCCTCCGAGTAACTGACTCACGTCTCATGGGGATAACCGCACAAGGACAACCAACAGTCAAAATACTGGCTTTTGCAGATGACTGCGCAGCAGGTATAGCAAACAATGAAGATGCCCGACAGCTGGAACACACTCTAGAGGAATACTCCAAGGTGAGCAATGCATCGCTCAACAAAAGGAAGACAGAAATCATCCTCTTAGGCAAATACACAAACAATTGGGCCACAACATCAGAACCTCATACCAACACATGAAGAAAAAAACCAATCATTTTACCTTTGCAACACCTCCTACCACCAATCCTGTCCAACACCTTAGAATCTGGCTAGAATCAGGGGGATATGCTAATGAGACAATGGAAAGTAACCTGTTACAACAGGTATCCAAACGCGTCGCCTCCCTCAAGGGAAGAACCCCAGGACTAACAGGACGAGTTACAGTTGCTAACTCGCTCATCCTCCCAATACTGTGGTACCAGGCCCGTGCGATAGCCTTCTCAACTACCTTTATAACCTCAATTCACGCGCTTATCCAGGGCTGGCTGTGGCCTGGCTCTCATCCTCCTATACGGATGGAAACACTATTTGGCCCACACTCAAGCGGAGGTATGGGACTAATAGATTTTAGCCATGCCAATCACATCCTAGGTAACTGGATAAAGGAAGTCCTTTCTCCAGACCTCCCGCAACAACATTGGTTCAGAGCAGCAAGGACTAACTTTGCACAGGCGCTCAAATTAACAAACCCACATAGTCCACCCAGACTACTTTCATACCTTGCCAAGCACCCTACTGCAACGGGTCCGCATGGAACCTCCCCTCATTTCAAACATATCCTTTAAACTATCCGCCATATGGGATGGACCATAGAGAGCATGGGTACTATACAGGGAAGGGGACGACCCAGCCCCCAATTCAAATTAAGAAACCCAGAAAACCACCCCCAGAGGGATATGCTCGCAACAACCCCAAGCATAGCTAGGATAGAATACCTAGATATGCTGGACAATCCCTATGATTTAACCACACAGAAAGCAACGTGGAAAATGACACACCACCCACTCCTACAACAAAGGATAAGAGCAAACGCCTGGCGCTGTTTGAGAAGGAACTATATGACGGCGGACCGCTCCAACTCCCTCCATGAAACATGTGCAGTATGTGGAGGGGAGGGATCCCTACATCACCGCCTAGAAACATGCCCCCAACCAAATCTATATGGCAGGAAGTCGCACGCCTGCATAAGATCCAAAATGAACAAGAATTTTCGATATCAAAGAGTATCTTCGCGCTCCAGATCGAGTCACCAATCCCATCTACCCTCCGCTCCCTAATAATACCCATTGCAATGTGGACAATACACACAATTGCATCAGATGCATTCAAGGGCACGGTCCCAACCATTCATGGGATTATTAACAGATTCCATGTCCACTTACTAGAGCACTTCCAAGCCTGGCTCTATGGATATATGAGACCAAGACAAAAAGCGCTCATAGAATCATGGTTCCCACTCTGGTTCCTCCACACAGAACCTTTCCTTCACACCTGCTCCATAGCAGGGAAACCCCCTCGGAGTAGTGCACCAACCCCCCATACCTGGCAGTCCCGCTGGCAACAGGGGTAACTTGAGTACCCTGGGGTGCCCAATTTTTATATTTCTTAATTATTCTCTTAGTTTCACATATATTCAGTAATGTCTGTTCCCTGGTCAGCTTACCTCGGTTAAAAAAAAGAATGCACTCTATTATAAGGAAGTGCAAATAGATCATACGCCATTAGAGGATTGCCTCACGCTCAGCATCGCTGCATCTACTTCTTTTGGATGGACTTGCGCTTTGATTGCAGGATGCACACTTCTCTTCTTTTTGACGTTTTGAGGCGGTTCGGCCTCTCTTTGCCCTTTGGATATTGGTGGAGGAGGTGGTGACTGTGTCATTGGAGGAGAGAGGTCAGTATTAAAACAGGAGATAAAACGCCAGCAGGAGGGGGAGCGGTCTTCAAAGATGAGCTGCTAAAGGAGGTTGGGCTAAAACACCAGATTAAGAGTCAGGGAGGCGGTAAAGCAACCAGGTGATCAATATGGACGCGCTCCTGGGCCACCAGGAGCAAGGCATGCAACCATATTCGCTGGTGGTCTCAGGATAACAGGGTTACACGATGAAGGGAGGAGATAGATGGAGCAGGCAGCAAATGAGTAGCTGGGTTCCAGCTCTAGGAAAAAAGGATTTTTTGGGCGCCAGAAAATCCACGAGGAAGTTTTACATGCTGGGATAGGTATGTGATAAAGGGAGCAGATGCAGAATATTCTGCCCAACAGGTCCACTCCGCACCACCTGATGGCGCCCCATCACTGAAATCAACTAGCCAGTGGGGGAAAAATAATCATTTTCCCAATGAGCGCCATTAGAAGTTTCAGACTAGTTTGTTGGAGTCCATAGTATGAAATGCGGCGGAAACCCCAGATTGCATGCAGTTCACCCATTTGACTTAAAAGTTCACCCTCAGTAAGCAGAAGTGGTTTGGAACGTGGAGAAAGTATCTGACAAGATAACTAGCACCCATCACATGAAGCATAACATCTGGCGGACTAACAGACCCTCTAGAGGAGGCTCAGCAATAGATGGTAGCACTAGACAGATGAAGCCATATGCCAGGAGCTGCGCTGCCTCATTAAATGAAGGGCCTCAGCTCCACTCTCCACCCCAGTGCAACAGCGTCATAATATTGCCAAAAGGGGTTTGCAAACATGTCAGATGGACAATGAACTCAGGGGGAGCTCCTCCTGAGCCAATACATTCGTGGAATCAACCTCCTGCATCCCATCGTCATTACATGTGTTGGTGAATTCAGGTAGCAGAGCTTGGTCAGGGTTAGCCACACCTCTTTTGTACCATATCCTAAGGAAATCTGCTGGGGCTTGGGGCTCAGTTGAATCTGCAATTACAATTACATCATGAAAATTGATAACTGAAGCTGCAATAAATACTTATCTTCCAGTCAAGGAGGGTAATTCAGGAAATCCTATATGACCCAATAATAATCCTGAATTATTATGAGAGATCATCTTTTATCCATCAAATTGAGTTAGAGTATTAAATAATCTAATATAAGTTGATATGGGTGATGCTAAGTGATCTGACCTCAGCCATATATGAGGATTCCGCTGGAACCTCCAATGACAAGATGTTTACAATGGAAATTGGAGAAGCTGAGTAGCTGAGAAGATGAGTCAGAAAATGGCCAAAGAGTTAAGCGTAAAATGGGAAGTGAAGTTTGGTAGGAAAGGCTTTAGTTTGGTAATACGTAATGGATTCTACAGCGTTAAATCTTAAGATTAGAGTAGTAGTGGACTCTACCATTAGCAATAAAGTTTGTTGTTGTTGAAGTTTTCTGCTTCATTTTCTTTTTCATTATACTATTTCAAGGAATGGCAATCTCTATATAGCCTTTCTGTTGCATCAATGGAAATTAACTCCTGTGCAACCTTGGGAGAAATATACAATTCCGCCAGATTTTATAGCATAAATATAACAATGTAAACGCAATAAAGAAAAAAAATAAAAAAAATTAGTGGAGGGAGGAATTCAGATAGAAGGCCCTTTATCAAAAATGAATCCATATTTTACAATGCCTTTGTTGCATATTTTTATAGGGACAAAAGGTACGTTAAATGCACCAAATTGGATGAAATTTGATAACACTTAGGGAAATTATTAGTAAAATGCTTGATTATTACCCTTTTGCAGGCACAATTAATTTAAAGCCTCATGTGACACCTAGTGTAATGGTCGCCTGACATACTTATTATTATTCACTATAATTAATCAGTATTTTTAGCACTAGGTGGTCCTCAATTAATCAGGATTCCATATTGAGTATTTTGGGCTTTAATCAATCCAATGAAATTTTCTTAGTATCAGATTGAGCTTTACCAAGTATCAGTTTCCTATATAAGTAATTGATGGGATCTTTTAACCCTCTTCTTGTGCCTAGGTATTAAACCTCTTGTGGTAGTCAATTGGTCAATATCTTTCCCATCATGTCAGATATTCTTTTTCTAACAAGCTTGAAGAAACTTTTGAGCATTTTAATTTAAAAATTGAAATTTTTATTAATTAATCAATGAACCCAGTTCAACTCTAAGTTTTCATTGCTTGCCTCCATAAGGTGCAATGAAATACTGTTGGGTAGGAACATCCACGTCCACGCTTAAGTTACATTAGTGCCAAGAACCAGATATTTACATAACAACCCATGATTTCCTTGACGGTAGAATATGTTGCTGGCAAGAGACAGACCCACACAGAGCAGGAGAAAAGCAAGTTGCCAAGTCTAGGATGAGAGAAAATCTCGCGGCATTGGAGGGCTCCAGTTGGGTTTATAACTAGAAGTTGAAGCCTAAGGAACACTAAAGAGAAATTAAACAGTTAAGGCTTTATTGGGGAGTTTTCAAAAAGAAATTGAAGATTGTAAGCGAGAGTTATTCTTTATATACCTCTACACCAGTGGATTTCAACCTCTGGTTGGATTGTTTCAGAAATAAACCAATTAAAACAGCTATTAATTTAAAAAAGGACAAATACCCACAGTTTGCTCTTGAAGCTTTGAGATATCTGCAGTTTTTGGACATTTCTTCAGAGCTGTGGTACTCAGGTTGATAGCTTTGGGGTCAGTTGCTGGATCAATATTGATCTACCTAATAAAACCAGAGTTTTAATCAAATAATTTTATGCAGGTGCAATTTCTGCAATGGTTCAATTAAAATTTTAAACCTTTTGGGGTTGTTTCAATTTTTTATAATTAGTTTTGAGTCCGTTGGGGACCAAGGCAAATTAATTTTGTTTTTTATGAGCATATTGGGTCAATTCCTGAATTACCTTATTCTATGGTATATTAGGTCAGTTTTTGATCCAGGCAAAGACTTAATCATTAAAAATAGCTTTAGCTCCATCACTTGCTGCTCTACTATTGGCAGCGGCAATGCCCTCTCTCTAGCATTTTCTGCCCTGTTGGAAAACGCTTTTGGACTGGTCATCCAGTCGTCCCAATTCTTTGAGTCAGTTTTCCATACCAAAAATCTTGAATTGCACCTTACACAGGTCCACCCACTTGCTCCCACTCCAACGCTCTCCCACACTCAGAAATTCATTAATGCATTTAAGTCAACTATGGGCGTTAATTACCATATGTCAATAAATCAATTACTGAGATGGCAACTTTCTCCTTTGAGCCAGCAGGCTTTATCAATTTCTGTCCATATAAGGGCCAGTTTAGTATTGGATTCTCATCTGAGTAGGTCTCAGCTGAGGCTAGAACACCCTTGATCTATAGAAATAACCCTATACCCACCATTCACACTCGCCTTCCTACCAATATCACCCTGATGAGCACATTTGAAAACCTCTCATCACGCCTCTTTCCCAAGATCTTCATGAAGAATTGATGCCAGGGCTTTTGGCATTTAACACTGATAGTATTTCGCACTTCACTCTTTCTTTAATAAAAAATGCTTCACTGCCACTCAAGCAACTGTCATTAGCCCTCTCCACCTTCCATTATTGCACAGAAGATTCCCCTTACGCTTGCATTTCTGCAGCGCAGAAGCATCTAGTTTGGGCGCGCGTTGACTATGGCCGCCAATTCTGACAAATTTTTTTCTAATAGATTAATATAAAAACATGTCACCTAACTGCCAACCACACCACCAGTGACACTTGATCCAAAAATGTGACAGGGTCTACTAAATGGGGATCTTGCTACTACCTCCTACCTTTTTGGTTAGCCAGCGAGAAATTTTACCCTCCCTTAACTACCCAACCTCACCCATCTGCCTGAAAATCAGTCAGTCAATTAAGCTCAGGCTTGGAATCCCATTTTATCCCACTCTACCTCTCATTTTCTCACTAAATCTAAACTGTATGTAGATGCCCAACTGATTCAACTAAAAATCCCTGGGCTTATCGTCTGAGGATTCTTAATTGGGGGATCCCATTGAAACATATGCTCTTCAGTTCTTAAAGATTTAAACTCTAAATATAATGCCTAATTACCCCTTGCTTTAATATTCACAAATAAACGCCACACCATTAAAATCTGACCATCAGCTCACTAAAGATATGACTGCCTCGCACATATGTTGTCCTCTCTGTAAAGCTGCAGCTAAGTATGTTGCATTGCTTGCAGAGGGTTTAACCCTCCTTATGTCCTATTAATCCTTACCGCTGCAGGTAACTGTGACCTCCTAAAGTTCCTCAAAGAAGTCCATAATTAAATCCTGAACATCATGGTGGTGGCATGAAACCCTAAAAGAAAATCACCCATATAAACATTGCCACCTTCATCAAACTCACCAACACCTGCATTTAAGTGGAGCACAATCTAGCTAACTATTTCAATGCCTTTGTTGCAGCACAAACTCTCTCACATGGATCTCCCTTAGGAATATTGGACTTCATACTGGTGATACCCTCATATCTTTGCTTTCTGTCTTGGTCTAAACCTTACTTTGTACTGACGGAGCTTAGGAAGTGCCTCCTGATCCCCTCCCCTCCACCATAGTCATCTAGCGATTCACATTTACCAGTATGACTGGTATTTATTTTACTTTGTCTTGGCGCTGTTTTCTCGCTTGAGTGTTTCAGACCATTTTATTCTTTTATTTCTTTTAGTAATTTCCATCCTCTGGTTGGCTTACATCACATAAACAACATCTATAATTTTCTATCATTTAATATATGTCAGATTATAAGTTATATCTTTCCATAGTTTATTCTATTATATTAAAAAAGTTGCTTGAAACATATATTCGTCTTAAATAATTATATAATTACTTTTTTTATTTGTTTGTATAAGTCTGAATAAATGATTTTTTATAAACTTTAATTTTAATAATATTTATTCTATTTGGGGAAGGCTGAAAGGTGATGGATACTTCTGGTAAAACAATAAACTAAAAGACAAATGAAAAAGCACCAGAGGAGTCAGAGCTACTACATGTTGCCAGCGGTCCTGCTAGTTTTAGGAAAAGGGCAAGTGCCAGGAAATCTTACACAATACAGAACACAAATGAAGGAAAGGTTTCAGAACTAAGAACCAAATAGGAAACTGGGAGGAAATCAACCAGCGTTGGTTTGGTGGAGTGTGGCTAAACAACCAGGTTTGAAAGTGGTCCATAAGGTGGGAACTTAAGTGACAGAAAGCTTTACAAAGGGTTGATGCAGTTCCAGAATAAGCGTTTAGAACAATGGTATGTATCGTCCATAAAGCATTTGCTACATTTAAGGCACAAAGAGAAGGGGAATTGGAGAATCCATGGTAAAGTGAAAATGTTTTAACAGGATGAAAGCCTGTGCTGTTTCCTGGTGGAAATGAAGCATAACTTCACGACAGATCACCTGAGATGGCAGGCAATCTTCCAGCCGTTTGACTAAAGATCTATTTTGTCAGCACGCTATACATGAAGATTGAAAGGCGTTGGACCTCTCAGAAGTGAAGTACATTCTCTTCAGGCATCTCCATACATGAGCGCGAATTATGGGCTGTAGTAAGGATGGTGAGCATACTTTCAAATGGTTTTTTGGGTGTCCAAATAATAAGGGATTTTCAGAACATCAAGATAGTCAACATAGGCAATGTACTTGGATGTAGAGGTACCATGTTGTTTTAACAACTTGTCCATGAACTTCTTGGGTGTAAAGGGGAGCATGGTGACCATCTAGTACTAAAAAAAGGGGAGCATGGTGATCCCTTTGGGAGAAATGACCACTGATGCAGATCCTATATCCTTCACTCCACATGGCCATGAGCATCTGCTTGAAATGGGCAAGTTGCACATGGGACCTGCAGCAGAGGGATAGGAAGCCACATAGTTGTTCAGATAATTAAGATGGTCTGGGTTGAAAAGCGATGGATATGGGCAAAGTTGGACTATGCCGTGTGGTACCAGTGTTGGGTAGGGAGTATAGGGCAAGTTACTTGGGAAATCCAAGGCCAAGTATATTGTACGTATGTTCCACATAGCTGATAAGTAACATACCTTTACTGTGCCATGGGCCAAACAGGCCATCAAGACGCAAAGAGGGGAGGGCGGCTTAGCTATAGCCAACCCTATACGAGAGTATAAAGTGTTGCAAAGAAGGATGTGGAAAAAGTGATAACGTCTACAGCAAAACAAACGATGTACAAAAGTAGTGAGTTGACAATTACTACCCAGACAGTCAGACTAGTTTGGTGGCCTCTGAGAGAAGTGATACGCTTGGTTAATTTGTCAAGAATGTTGTTTTGCATCATGGTGGTGACATATCCTTCTAAGTCCAGACATACTCCCATGTGGCAAACTGGGCTTATAGTGGTCCTGGAAGCAAAAGGAAGAAATATAGGGGCAATATGTTAAGCCTGCCTAGGAAAGCAAACGGGGACCTAAAGATAGAGTATGCTGCTTGTTAGGATTCTACCTTTATTGAGGAAGCCCCAACTAGGGGTTGCAACCTGCCTATAAGTAGATGCCAGATTGGTCCACATTAGCTTGGTCTGAGCCTAATCTGAAGTATTGGGGATCAGCCTCAATAATATTTCATTTAATTTAGTAATTGACACCGGCAACTAATGCTGTGGATGTCGAAACATCAATTGGGTTGTGGCAAAATCCAGTATTAACTCTCACGCCCATTTAAGTAACCCTTTTGGGATCAACGGAGAATTATGCTGAGGATGATCTCAATCCTCATGTTTAAATATTATCTATATATATTCAACTCGTCATTGGCAATCAATGCTGGCAATTTCCTATCCTGAATCCTCCCCTTCTTAATCTCAATTCTAGCCTCAAGGTCCTTAAAATACCTTGAGGCAATATCTGAATAAAATATCATTTCTTGCAATCTCAGTTCTTATTTGAGCTTATTAGGCTTTTATGGCATATTAACTCGTTGGGGGCTTCAAAGGCCCTGATTTATATGGGCTGGGTTAGAGTTGCACCCTATGTCCCAACACTACTGATCAGAGTGTCAAATGACTAAAGAGTTTAATATATACCAAGAAGGATGATCTAAGTTTGCCTGGCATTAAAACTTTTCTTTCTCGTAACAATCACTTTAGTTACTACGATTTGATTTGAACAGCAAATTTGGATAATCACACACAGGAAAGATGGGCGATTTTATCAATAAAAATAATACAACATGGGCGAGCGTCGCGGCGAGCGGTGCACTTAATGGTGCAACTAAGGGCAAGAAACGCTCTGGAGGGGGACCAGGAACCCAATCTGCAAAGAAATCGCAAACCAGACACCATCTGGGTTTATGGTATTCACTGTAAAGCACGCACAATATATGTACATTCAGTTCAACCAACCCTTATCAAAGGTGGAACATGAGATCAGAATCTTCCTTGGGGATGAGTCACTGACCCAATGGGAGAAAACATGTGAGGCACAGCCCTCACTTTTCCCTCACGCGGTGTATGTAGCCACCATCAACATGGGCCATGACTGGATCATTATTGGTCTCAAAACAGCTGATGAAGCTGATGCCGCAGCAAAAGTCTGTATGAAATTGCCCTCCCCAAGGGCAAAAAAATTGTGCGCACTGCGCGCACCAGATAGAACAAAGCAAAAACTTTTTTCATCTCTTTTGACTCACTACCCAATAACCTTCCATGTAAGGTAATTGAGGAGGAGCTCCGCAAAGGTCTCATGGCCTATGGAGAAATTCAGCAACTCAAATTACAGCAATTTCCCCTGATGCCCAACCTGTGACCAGGAAAAGCTATCGCTGTAATCAATCCCTTCCCAGAAGTGGAAGAGGACTTATCTAGAATTCCCCACACAGCAGAATTTCACTTCAAAGATGGGGGCCAGTCAGCCGCGTTCTGAGTTACACTGGAGCGCGCACCACCCATTTGCAACCACTGTGGCTCACTGGGCTACAAGGAACACGCATGCCCTGTGAAAGAGGGCTTAATGGAAAATGACTATTGTGAGGAAGCAATGGACGAAGATAATGAAAACTTCGCCAAAACGACTGATGGTCACCACCCATTCCGCTGGGGTGAAGATGGACTATACTCCATCGTGGACCCAGTTACAAGCAAACAATGTAAAGTGGCACAAAAAGCCCGCAAGTGAGTAGCTGCTGAAGCGGTGGCACACGCAGAGTACGCCATTAACCCCAGATAAATTTAGGAGGATATTTTTGATATTCACCGAACCAACCAATCAGAACAATATGGCCAGGTCGAAAATTTTCGCAGTAACCTGACTGAGTCACTAAGCAACATCAGTCATGCACATATTGAGGAACAATGCAACTGCAATTTGGGCGAAAATGCGGTGCACAATTCACCAAAGTTGAACCTCAAAAATACAAAATTCAATCAACAATCTGCATCAAATCAACATGAGACCTGTGCAGGAAAAGTTGACGCAAATGCAAAAAACTGCAATTCCATTGAATCATTGGGTCAGATCAAAGGAATCAACAATGGCAGTGAAAGAATAGGAGACAGACGTGGAGCATGGCCAAAATGAGCTGTGGTGGGATAGGGCCAGAGGGCCCTCCCAATCGCTCCTGAGGCGCCTTGGGCACCTCAGTGTCAATAGGGATGCTAAACATCGCGGGAGCCAGGGCTCTTATGTCCCAAGTCAAAAAGCTGGCATTCCTGCGAAAACCCCTTGTAGACATCTTGGCCATCCAAGAAACCCACTGTCTACAAGGGGAAGAAGAATCCTGGTCAACCAGGGTCTCACTATCACAATCAGTATGGACATCTCACTGTGGGGTGATCATCCAAAACAACAAAAATTTAAAATTACAAATTTGTTGTCACACTTGCATGGTCGAGTCTTGGTAGCAACAATCACGTGCCAAGAGGAAATAATCTTGATAGCATGTGTCTATGCACCGTGCACTGCAACTGAGAGAAAACAATTTTTGAAAACATTCCTACTCTCACCCTCCCACCAGATACCATTATGTTAGGCGAATTTCAACTTCTGGGATAACCCCAATACAGATTGATGGCCTAATCCCAGGGGATACCCACCTGGACACATTGAATATCGCACAATGAAGGCATCTCTTGATTTACAGGATGCTCTTCCCCCCAATTCACCACTCCTTTCCCACATGACGCAGCTCAACATATGTGAGGGAGCGCTCATATCAATGAGTCACATTGACCACATCATCTTCCCGCTATCCCACCGCTCAAGAATCTCCAAATTTATAACAAAAAAGATTAATTTTTTCTTACCACCGATTAATTATGGTGCAGTTAACGCCAACCCAATTCCACACACAGATGTCACCTTGGAGAAAGCTTCACCCAGAAAATATAAAATTGCCTGATATATCTGACTGGGTTGAAAACAAGGCTACGAACCCAGAATTCACATCTCCATTCACTTCAGATCCCATTGGAACATGGGAAAATTTCAAAAAGGATTTAATTAACAAAACCTGACATATTGCATCATGTAAGTACACCGCGGACATGGCCACAATCAAGTGTACCTTGGCGGAACTAGACCACCTGGAAATAAATACTCTGAGATCTGGCTATAGCCCTAATTGGGGACGCAAATGGGAAATTATTTCAGCCCGACTTAACAATCTTATCTTTGAACACTAACGCAGAATCAAAGTATTTCACAAAGGTAAGTTCATAAAGGAAGGCGAAACCTGTTCAACATACTTTTTCCGCCAATTCAACTCCTGCGGAAACCAGACCACGTGCACACAGGTCCACAAGACCAACGGCACTGTGGCAACTGACCCTGAGGAGGTCAAGGCGGAAGTACACCGCTATTACACTGAATTATATCGTGATATGCCAACAGATCCACAAAAAATTAAAAATTTATTTAAACTGCCAAGCTATAAAGTACACCACCAAATTACAATATACTATCCCTTATCACACGGGAGGAGCTTTGGGAAACAATTTGCGGTGCACCACATAGGAAATGCCCAGGGCCTGATGGGATACCCTACGAATTTTACAAAAAAAATCTTCATCAAATCGCCCCCTTCCTATTGGCGTCAATGAACCAGAGTTTGCTGTAAACACGCTTATTACCAGGAGGCCATGAATCCTACGTTATAACCTTGTATAAAAAGGGTGACAAGTTGGACCTGGCCAACTGGCGCCCAAATGCACTCTCCAACACTGACACAAAAATTCTAACAAGAATTCTAGCAGCTAGATTAGGCGCAATTGCATCTGACATCCTATCACCCAACCAGTTTGGGTTTATACCATGGCGTTCAATCTGGAACAACATTCACCCTGTTGCAAACATTTGCCAATCCAAAGCAACTGGTGCCCTGGTCTTCCTTGGATCAAGAAAAGGTGTATGACCGTGTTAGCTGGCCATACCTAAAAGAATGTCTACATGCCTTCAAACTCCCACCAAGATTCATAAAATGGGCGATGCTCCTAACAGAATCTGCAACCATGGCTGTATGCGGCCCTGGATTCCTAACAAAACAAGATTAAACCACACAGAGGGCTCAAACAAGGGGATCCCCTCAGCCCACTGCTATACAATTTCAGCTTTGACCCGCTCCTCCGAGTAACTGACTCACGTCTCATGGGGATAACCGCACAAGGACAACCAACAGTCAAGATACTGGCCTTTGCAGATGACTGCGTAGCAGGTATAGCAAACAATGAAGATGCCCGACAGCTGGAACACTCTCTAGAGGAATACTCCAAGGTGAGAAATGCATCGCTCAACAAAAGGAAGACAGAAATCATCCTCTTAGGCAAATACACAAACAATTGGGCCACAACATCAGAACCTCATACCAACACATGAAGAAAAAACCCAATCATTTTACCCTTTGCAACACCTCCCACCACCACTCCTGTCCAACACCTTGGAATCTGGCTAGAATCAGGGGGATATGCTAATGAGACAATGGAAAGTAACCTGTTACAACGGGTATCCAAACGCGTCGCCTCCCTCAAGGGAAGAACCTCAGGACTAATAGGACGAGTTACAGTTGCTAACTCGCTCATCCTCCCAATACTGTGGTACCAGGCCCATGCGATAGCCTTCTCACCTACCTTTATAACCTTAATTCACGCGCTTATCCAGGGCTGGCTGTGGCCTGGCTCTTACCCTCCTATACGGATGGAAATACTATTTGGCCCACACTCAAGCGGAGGCATGGGACTAATAGATTTTGAGAGCCATGCCAAATACATCCTAGGTACCTGGTTAAAGTAAGTCCTTGTTTCAGACCTCCCACAACAACATTGGTTCAGAGCAGCAAGGACTAACTTTGCACAGGCGCTCAAATTAACCAACCCACATAGTCCACCCAGACTACTTTCATACCTTGCCAAGCACCCGTACTGCAACGGGTCCGCATGGAACCTCCCCTCATTTCAAACATATCCTTTAAACTATCCGCCATATGGGATGGACCATAGAGAGCATGGGTACTATACAGGGAAGGGGACGACCCAGCCCCCAATTCAAATTAAGAAACCCAGAAAACCACCCCCAGAGGGATATGCTCGCAACAACCCCAAGCATAGCTAGGATAAAATACCTAGATATGTTGGACATTCCCTATGAATAACCACACAGAAGGCAATGTGGAAAATGACTCACCACCCACTCCTACAGCCAAAGATAAAAGCAAACGCCGGGCGATGTCTGAGAAGGAACTATATGACGGCGGACCGCTCCAACTCCCTCCATAAAACATGTGCAGTATGTGGAGGGGAGGGATCCCTACATCACCGTCTAGAAACATGTCCCCCAACCAAAGCTATATGGCAGGAAGTCGCACGCCTGCATAAGATCCAAAATGAACAAGAATTCTCGATATCAAAGAGTATCTTCGCGCTCCAGATCGAGTCACCAATCCCATCTACCCTCCATTCCATAATAATACCCATTGCAATGTGGACAATCCATACAATTTCATTAGATGCATTCAAGGGCACGGTCTCAACCATTCATGGGGCTATTAAAAGATTCCATGTACACTTACTGGAGTACTTCCAAGCCTGGCTCTATGGATATATGAGACCAAGGAAAAAAAGCGCTCATAGAATTATGGTTCCCACTCTGGTTCCTCCATACAGACTGTAAGTCTTGAGGAGTGTCCTTTGGCTCGTGATCGAGCTATCTTTTTGTTCCCAAGTAAGAAAACACTGAAGAGGATGGCAGTATCCCTCATCTTCAAGGCGATCTTGCCCACATAGTTGATGAGCGATAGGTGACAGCCCATTCACTTTGGATCCCACCCCTGATTTCCTCACTCACCTCAGCAGAACTGTTGCAGGGAATCAGTGAAATCTGTGCCAAGATTATTGAACTGAAATCAGTCAGATCTAATTTGGGTGGCAATTGGGCTGATGGCTGAAATTTGAATGGTTGTAAAAGCATTAAGAATTTAACATTGGCCGGATCGCCTGACAGTTCCAATTTGACCCCAAAATCAGCAGAACAAATATCGGGCGCCATCGCTGAGAGTTTGAAACCTCCAATAGTAATTCAAGTAATGCACCTGATGGGCCTCTATCGACCAAACGAATGGTTAATTGACTGAGCGTGGGCGTGTTGGCCATCCTGAACCCATTCCCAACCAAACGGTCCCATCCCTATATTAGATGCCTTGGGGGATTCCTGTCACTCGTTGGGCCAAATGCCATCATGCTAACCGTTGGAAATGTAATTGACCCCTGGTCCAGATGTTTGAGGTCAAACTGACAGAGACTCAGCCCACCGCCAAATTTTGCAATGACGGTTTCTAAAGAATAAACCCCCCTCTACCATCCAATTTGCCGGTTAGGCCAAATTTGTGGATCCTGACCACGTTTTCACCAATTGACCACTATTTAATCAGTTGCAAGGCACTGAGAAGATTGTTGGTCGATTTTTCTTACTTTATTTCCCAAATAAAAATTTGGTTAAAAAACCCCAAATTTTTATCTCCCTCCTTTCAACCACATTCCATATGGTGTTTTCCTGGTGGTCCGCTGCCCCGCACTCTGGGTGGGCCATACCAATTCTCTTGGTTACCATGATTCCCTCTATCACCAATTGGACTTGACAAGTTCAAAATTTTTGGCGCTACAACCCGGTTCTCATGACCTTTAGCAGCAATATACAGGGATTTTATGGCCCTATGTTCGCCAAATACAAGAGAAAATCCACCTCTTTTTACCCCCAATGAGATGGTCTTAATGACCAAGAATATCGCAGAAACTATCCCATTAGTTTCCACCCCTGTTAGCAGAACTCCTGGGTCTGAAATTTATTTAGTGTGGTTTGCTGTTGGGATACTCCTAAACCTGACTTTCTGCCACCATTTTGTGGTATCCTATTTCCTGGCTCCATATCAAGTCATATGGTCGGCAATGCCTCTGGCATTCTGGCTTTCTTTCTGGATGCTTAAGCACCCTGACTGGCAGACCGGTCTAAAATTCTTCTGCCATTTCCATGACATAATTGACTAATCATTACTATCAGCCACTTCCACCTTGATTTTCAAATTTGGCGCTGCAGTGGTTACTCTCTACCAGATGAACGTGAAATCAGTTGTATGCTGTTTATTGCTTTTTTGGTCACTCTCTGACTTCAGGAGAAGCATTCGCTCTATTCTGGGAAAACTCCTTCAAGCTACCCAAGAGGTGATGATCACATCTCCTCCTATTTCCTCCGACCTGGGGAAAATATCGAGTATCCCTTCCCAAGAAATCGCCAATCAGGTTCTGGATGCACTCACCGAAGTACAAATGCGCACAACAATCGCACTTAATAATGCTTCTGCGATATCTGAGGGTCAACAAGGTCTCGCATTGTTAGATGCCGTGGATGGGAGGCTCATCGCTGGGTGAGAAGTCTTTTACGTTCTTCCACACAAAAAGGAGACCCTGCCTCCCTGATGACTGTTGTATCGGCCGCCTTGAACCTCCTTTTGTGTCAATCAAACCATTTTATTTAAACTGCTCTTTGCCATGGTGGAAGCCCCTAGTCTGGCTTCTTTGATCTCTACCTTTTGTGAGCTGGCTCCCGCGTTGAAATTATCTATCAACATGCTTCAGGCAGTCTTTAGAGCGAGTTTGGATTCAGTTTCCACTCACCACATGGTTTGGTCTACCACCCAAGGATCAATAGATCAAATAGGCATCACCGCAACTACTATCAAAGATTTGCCTCGCCACGTTTCCTCATATCAGGAAAGGAATTTCATGATAGGATTTCTTAATGATGGTGCAGATGACGTGCCTGACTCTAAAATATTAGCGGACATGGGTTCCAACTCTGCAAGAACTCCTGAGTCCTAGTTAGCGTTCCCAGAGATAACTTTTAACGATTCTGTTCAATCCCAAACGAAGGAAACAAATTAGCCCAGTCCTGGTCCTTCCAATTTTTGCTCCAGCTAAGAATCCTGACCCTGGTCCTGACCCACCTATCATTTCTTCAGTCACCCATGAGTCGGACATATCTCCCAATAAACAAAATTGCGCTTATTTTCTTGTACCCATGAGAATTAGTATTGGTTCCCACCATATCTCCTTCAAAGCTCTGGTGGATACCGGAGCAGCGGGGAACTTCATGAGTGTAGAGTTGGCACAACAACTAAAACTGGATATGGATGTGGGTTCCTCTGTAATGGTGGCCTCCTCTGCTTATCAGTCTTCATATGTTGTTCGCCAACCAATATACTTCTCAATTCACCAATATAACTTCTGCAACCGTTTTTCAGCCATGCCAAACCTGGTATTTCCGGTGATCTTGGGGGTGGGATGGTGGCGCTGACAACATGTAAGGATTCATTTGGAATCGAATACATTGTCATTTGCCAATGATGATTCAGAAGGAGAGTTCCCTCTGATCAACACCCTCGAGAAAATCCAAGGAACTGGCTCTATCACCACCCTAGTCACTTCTGCGTGCATTCCGGCCAGTTCCCCAAAAATTTAATGCCATATCACAGTATTTTTGACATGGAAAAGGCGGACTGTCTGCTGAAACATACTAGGTACAATTGTGGATTTTGGACAACCGTGGAATTGGTGAACATCAATTGCCCGTTGTATCCCCATATGGTGGAAGAAGAAGTTGCACTCAATACCTGGTTGAACAATATGTTAAAAAAAGGCTGGTTGTTTAAAGAAACGTCTCCCATCACTTCCACTATCATCTTTGCAAGAAAATCGGATGGATTGCTCTGCCCTTGCATAGATTATGGTCACCTGAACAAAATCACAGTTACAGACCCCTACCCATTGCCCCTGGAGCAGACAATCAGTCAGGCAATCACCAAATCCCGTGTCTTTTCAAAATTGGATCTGGTGAATGCTTTCAATCAGATTCGAGTAATGGAAGGACAAGAATGGTTAACTGCAATCTGAACGAGGTGGGGCATTTTCCAATTTTGTGTAATGCCCTTTGGGTTGAAAAATGCTCCCACTACATTTTAACAAATGATCGACAATGCGTTAGGGGATCTCCAGTTTTCCTGTGCTATTGCTTATATTGAAGATATCCTAGTCCATTCCCCAACTCCCAAGAAACATGCTATTGACTTAGAAGCAGTGGTGGTTGCTTTGCACAAAGCAAGCCTGTGCCTCAAAGCTTCCAAATGTGAGTTTTACAAGGAAGAGGTTACATTTCTCGGAAACCTGGTACTTAAAGAAGGGGTCGCCATCCCCCCAACAAATTAGATGCAATCCAAGAATGGCCAACCCCAACTACACAGAAGCAGCTTTGAAGTTTCTTGGGTACTATCATTTTCCTAAAAAATTCTCCCCCGCACTTTCCCAGTTGGCTGCCCTGCTCCACCCCCCCAGGGAAAAACGTACCATTTTGTTAGACCCCCAAATGCCAGCAGGCATTTAAAGTGATCAAAGAAGTGTTTGTGTCCCCTCCCATTTTGAAACGTGCTAATCTCACCAAACTGTATATTGTCACATGCGATGCTTTGTAAGTAGCCGTGGGCGCAGTGCTGCTTCAGGACCATGATGGTCTTGAACATCCGGTTGCTTATTTCTCTCAAAAATTCACTGCTATGGAGCATTCCTGGGACATCTATGACAAGGAACTGGCCGCTGTTGCTTGGGGATTAACTCATTGGCGGTACCTGTTGCAAGGTGCTCGTCATGACTTAATGGATCGCACAGATCACCAAGCTCTCTTGTATTTTCGCAAACCCCAAAAATTGGCACACCAGCAAGCCCAAACCTATCAGGACCTGTGCAGTCTTAACTTCAAATATGAATTCGTCAAGGGTGTGCTAAATGTCCTTCCCAATTTCATAAGCCATAGTCCCGCTCATTGTCCCTCAGAACTTAAGGAAGTGGATCTCGTTACTGTGATCCCTGCTACTAAAATCCTATCAATTGCTCCCTCTGTTGTTTCCTCCACCACGTTGTCACCCAACAATCCATTATTGGCCCAGGTGCTAGCCGGTCAAACGGCCTGCCCTGAGGGCGTGAAGTTGATTGAACACTTGATTCACTCGAGCCCCAAACACTCCCTATATTATTTAGAAGAAGGTCTCATCTACTTTCGTTCTCATGTTTGGGTGCCTCCCCCTTCTGACTGAACGTATTCCGCGCACACCATGATCCTCCCACAGTTGGACACCCCAGTAACAAGAAATGCATTGATCTGATCAAGAAAACCTTTAATTGGGCAGGACTGACCAAAGAGGTTCTGACTTGGATTACTGATTGTGTTACTTGTGCTAGGGCCAAGTCAGATCGTTCTGGAAAAAATGGCCTCCTGCACCCTTACAACAGGCAGAAGGTCCATGGACCTTGGTGTCCTTAGATTTCATTGTCAAACTCCCTTGCTCCAATGGTTTCACAGTGGTAATGGTGGTGGTAGATCACTTTACCAAATTTTCCCTGTTCATTCCTTGTACTTCTTCAATTACGTCGGAAGAAATGGCACATCAATTTTTTCGCCATGTGTTTTCAATGTTCAGCCTTCCCCAGGAAATCGTTAATGACAGGGGTACCCAGTTTACCACCCAGTTTTGGAGTGAACTCTTGTCGATCCTTAAGATAACCCCCTGTCAATCCACAGCGTATCATCCCCAGTCTGACGGCCAGACCAAGCGGGTTAACCATGTTCTCAAACAGTGCCTGCATTGTTATGCGGTAGCAGCGCAAGATACCTGGGCCGATGACCTGCCTCTTGCCCAATTCGCATATAATAATGGGACTCACGCTTCCATGGGTTTCTCACCATACAAAGCAATGTTGGGTTATAACCCATCATTCTCAGTCGGGGCATGCTTGCAACCAGAAGTGCAAGCTGCTGCGGATCATGCTGGCCATATTTGATCAACCCAAGCTCTAGTACGGGAACACCTTACTAAAGCTATTGACAACTACAAGCGATTCACGGATCATAAGCGCCTTCCAAGTCATGACTTTAAGGTGGGTTCCTATGTCATGCTCAATACCCGCCATTTGCAAATCCAAACCCCTTCCCACAAATTTTCCAGCAAGCGTTCAGGTCCCCACTTAGTGGAGGAGGTATTGGGTAATGAGGCGTTTTGATTGAAGCTTCCCACTCATTGGAAGAAACACCTAGTTTTCTATGTATCCCAGCTGTCGCCCTTCAAGGGTGCGATTCCCATGGACCCAGAACTAATTGTCATCAACAATGAGGAGGAAGCTGAAGTGGAGGCCATCCTGGCAGCTTGGAAGTCGCGACGATTAGTCCAATACCTTGTGGCCTGGAAAGAATATCCAGCTTATGAAAACAGTTGGGTCAAGACACACAATTGCGCGGATTGTATGGACCTGGTTGACGCTTTCCACACATCCCACCCTGAGGGTCCCTGCCCACTGCAGAAGGCCGCGATGATTATGGCTATCAAGTTACCCAAAGCGCATAAGAACGTGGCTCTGGTGCAGTTTCCCAGTGGGGGGGCCATCCCTTTGGGAAAAGGAAAGGGTAATGTAAGTCTTGGGGAGTGTCCTTTGGCTCCCGATTGAGCTATCTTCCATTCCCAAGTAAGAAAACACCGAAGAGGATGGCAGTACCTCTCATCACCAAAGGCGATCTTGCCCACATAGTTGATGAGTGATGGGTGACAGCCTGTCCACTTCGGATCCCACCCCTGAATTCCTCACCCACCTCAGCAGAACTGTTGTGGGGAATCAGTAAAATATGTGCTGATATTATCAAACTGAAGTCAGTTGGATCTAATTCAGGTGGCAATTGGGCTGATGGCTGAAATTTGAATGGTTGTAAGTGCATGAAGAATGAAACATCAGCTGGATTGCCTGACAGTTCTGATTCAATCCCAAAATCAGCAGAACAAATATTGGGTGCCATCGCTGAGAGTTCAAAACCCTCCAATAGTAATTCAGGCGTTGCACCCAATGGGCCTCTATTAACTGAACGAATGGTTAATTGACTGAGCATAGGCGGGTTGGCCATCCCAAATCTGTTCCCAACCAAATGGTCCCATCCCTATATTGGATGGCCTTGGGGGATTCCCGTCGCTTGTTGGGCAAATGCCATCGTACTAACCATCATAAACGTAATCAACCCCTGGTCCAGACGTTTGAGGTCAAACTGACAGAGACTCAACCTCCTGCCAAATTTTGCGATGACAGTTCCCAAAGAATAAACCCCCCCTCTACCATCCAATTCGCCAGTTAGGCCGAATTTGTGGATCCCAACCACATTTTCACCAATTGACCACTATTTAATCAGTTGCAAGGCACTGAGAAGATTGTTGGTCGATTTTTCTTAGTTTATTTCCCAAATAAAAATTTGGTTAAAAAACCCCAAATTTTTATCTTCCTCTTTTCAACCACATTCCATATGGTGCTTTCCTGGTGGTCCGCTGCCCCGCACTCTGGGTGGGCCATACCAATTCTCTTGGTTACCATGATCCCCTTTATCACCAATTGGACTTGACAAGTTCAAAATTTTTGGCGCTACAATCCAGTTCCTATGACCTTTCGGCAACAATATACAGGGATTTTATGGCCCTATGTTCGCCAACTACAATTGAAAATCCACCTCTCTTTTACCCCTAACAAAATGGTCTTAATGACCAAGAATCTCGCAGAAACTATCCCATTAGTTTCCACCCCTGTTAGCAGAACTCCTGGGTCCAAAATCTATTCAGTGTGGTTTGCTGTTGGGATACTCCTAACCTTGATGTTCTGCCACCATTTTGAGGTATGCTATTTCCCAGCTCAATATCAATTCATATGGTCAGCAATGCCTCTGGCATTCTGGCTTGCTTTCTGGATGCTTACGCACCCTGACTGGCAGGCCAGTCTAAACTTCTTCTGCTGTTTCCATGACAGCGACCCTTTCCTTCACACCTGTTCCATAGCAGGGGAAACCCCCTCAGAGTAGTACACCAACCTCCCATACCTGGCAGTCCCGCTGGCAACAGGGGTAACTTGAGTACCCTGGGGTGCCTAATTTTATGTTTATCAGTTATTTCCTTAGTTCTAAATATATTCGGTAATGTCTGTCCCCTGGTCAGCTTACCTTGGTTAAATAAATAAAAAGTTTCGCTGGCATTGAGGACTGCATTACTAACCCTGAAGTACTCCTGAATGGTAGTTTGAAGGATGCAAGCATCATGGTCATTGGAGATACCAACCACAAAATCACCAGCAAATGCCAGCATCCTGTCTGGTGTCAGGCCTTGCAAACAAACACCAGAAAGATGTGAAACATCATTGCAGAGGAGTGGCTCAAGTATAAAGCTGTACAAAAGAGGGCTCAAAGGTCCTCTTGACAGAGACCCCTCTGCAGGCAAACCAAATCAGTCAGGAAACCTGAGCAATGGACTGCCATTGTGGCCGTATAGTAAGCAACATTAATAAAATTATGAATCAAGAAGGAAGCTGAAGCTTATGGAGGAAAGCCCTAAGGTAAGTCCTGTTAACACAGTCATAGGATTTTTTTGTTGATCAAGGAATATGAGTGCACCAGTGGAAGGGTTTTGACAGAAATTTTTGCACTTTGTAGATGTTATCCATATGATTCTTATTATATGAAGCCAAAATGTGCAGGAGATATTACTTTAAAGGCAGATCTCTAAGGCGCTTATCCATAATTTTGGTATAGGTGGTATCAGTGTTAGTAAGAGAGATAGGGCGCCAGTTTGCTAAATCAAGCCTGTCACATTTTTAAGATAAAAGTTACAATACATGCCTCTTTGCCGCCAGACAGAAAGCATGTCTACAACAGACATTTATTCATAGATGCTAAAAGTAAATTAGATATGTCAAAAGAATATTTTTAAAAATACACAAGGAATCCCACCAGGTCCTAAGGATTTCTTTTATGGTTCATCATGAACAGCAAATCAGAGTTCATCTCGCAATATTAAATTCATTAAGTTTGGGTATCAGGTGATGGTGTGGATCTGCTGTAGGGATTTTTGCCCATATTCCCAGCTGGCTAGATTGCCAGGAAACGCTACGGGATAATTCCTTAATTTGAGGTGAATTGGAAATCGGTTGACCCTAATTTCAGGGTAACTATGTTTGGGGAATTTTAGGTTATTTGCCAGGTCAGATCCATTGAGGATCAATCTGGATGAATGCTTGAGATCTCATCGGGAAGAGTTGCCAACAAAATAGGGGCATCTGCGAGTTGATTAACTATCAGTTGTACCAATTAGGATTTGGTTGGGTTTCTTCACTAACCAATTAGAAATTTAAGGATTAAGTTGCAAGGCAAGTGATGCCGCCTGCAACTTGCAAATCAATCAGTTAGTTTGTGAACTTCTTTAATGGGTAACAAGTTCCATCACCTAAGCAGGTCGCTGGCCAAATATGGTTGCTTTGCTTGGATCAAGAGGAAAGCGTTAGGGACACGTTTTCTGACTCTTTCCATTTTAGGTCTCAAGGATGTCCAATGACAGATTCCTAGCCAGGATGGGGAAGATCATCGCTGCTGAGATGAGGATGGGTGATTCAACAGCAATGGCTGTTTAGGAATCCAGCTATTTAGGTGCTCACTGGTGCTAACGCTGCTGGATCCCACAAAGATTTTTAAATTAAACTATAATATACGCTACTATAAAATTGGGTTTTTAAAATTTTATTATAAGCATGCAGGGGGTAAGCAAAAAAGTGTCCTTTCCACTTTTCAACTATTAATATTTATAAATTTTGAAAGTTGGAGGGAATTTGGGGATAAGTTTAGAATAGCCTTGAGGCTCACAATTTAGGTAATATGCTAGAATAACATATCACAACTTCAGCCGAAGGAAACTATTGGCGGTTAGTAGGTATAATAACATGAAAACCTTACCCATGACATAACCAGAAAAATCTGAGTCCTGATCCGGAGGTGAAAAAACTTTCTATGACAGAGTTGACCCTGCTCAGGTTTCATGTCAATACTTTCTTTCTCTATTTCAGTAATGTCTGTCCCCCAGTCAGCTTGCCTCGAATAAATAAAATAAAACATATCACAACTTGGGAACTTGCTTCAGGGGAGCGGAGTGAAAGAAGAGGAATTGTAATTGGCTAGAACATACCTGTGAGGTAACGTTTTTATGAACTTTAGCCAATCACAGCCTGAGAAATTTCTTGCACCTTGGGGGACCCCCGCCAAGCCTATGAAGGGGGGTCCCTGCATAGGTGCATTGAAGGACTTTGAGGTGGTGCTGGGAGTGCCTTCTGATGGTAGCCGCAAAGGCCATGGTGAGGTCATAGTAATCTGATTGGGGGATTTTATATTTGGTGCCCAAAGAGGTTTTAACTTGCATTACCCCAATTAATGGGGTTCCACCGAGAGTCATCCAGGGACTTTTGGCTGAAATTTTTGATACCATTATTTTATCATTGTGGGATTCACTCTTAAAATCCTTGGATAATCGCAAATGGCCAACATTTAACTTAATCAGCTGAATTTGACTTAAAACATTCTTCTTTTTCAGCTATGTAGGCAAATGTCTGACAGTCTGCTCTTTCACTGAAGAGGTGTCGACTGAGGGTTGGGCACCAAATCACCTACTATAAATTTCCTAGAATTTATTATTAAAAAACATACAGTATTTACAAAAGCCAGAGTTTAGTACATAATATACAGTTGATATACAAGCTTAGTAATCTTTATCAGCATTTTTTTGTTCTAATCTTTCTCAAAGATATTATTGCTGTGTGTGATAATTGGGAGACTATTTAAGGAAAAGAGTAAGGATCTGAGCGGAGATTCATAGAAGAAGCGGAATCAAATCAGGGACTTCTGCCAAACTGTGATTTGAACCAGAGAAACCATCATCAGGAATCTAAGAGAAGATTGAGTTAGATTGTATGAGGGAACGAAACCTTATTTTAAGACATTACAAGTATTTTGAGCAGGAATCTTGGTCAAGCGTTGGGCCAAAATCTAATATATCTATTCAACTACAGATAATAGTCATCATAATATTATCAATCGATCATACCAAATACTATCCAACCTGGACAAATTGCACAAAACCCAAACCTATGTAAGTAATAAGTTTATAGGGGTTATTGGCCGAAAATAATCATTTACATAAATTTTTACAAAGTGGTGCTCACTATAGAGGTGTAATTTAGTAGAGGAACTTAGAAGGATGTTGTATAAAGATGAGTTAAGAAAACTATGGATGGAGTTAGCCACCATTGTTCAGAATGCCCTAAACTCAGCGGATCATTGAGAATTTGCAGCCTTGGGAGAAAGAGTCGCCAAGATTGAGGAAAGGATTGATAATTTCACGAGTTTTGGGAATGAGTTACTTGTTAAAGTAACGTCATTAAAGAAGAAAGAAGATGACTTAATTTGAGAAGTCTTATTTCTGAAAACGGAGTATGAATCAGATTTCATTCATTTATGATCTTTCAGTGCAGAAATTGAACAACTATTTAACAGGTCAAGGAGATAAAAACTCACAAATGCGATTGTGAGCCAAATGTGCCAATTGATGCCAAAGAACGAACTCCTCATACAATAATTGGGAAGTCAAATACCCTAAGAAACATGCCACCCACTTTTGCCGCTATTTTGGAGATGACGCCTAAATCATCCCCCATGTGAGCTGAGTAGCCGAACCTGGAGCAGCGGCTAGAGAAACCTTGGAAAAATTTAAGGCAACGCTGAAATTTCTGACTTTCCATCAGGATAACGCCCCAGCATTTTTATGACTATTTTAAATGACTATGCACAGATACAGTGATTGTCAAAAGCATTAATGGTGATGAATTGCCTAGACACTGATTGCCAAAACCTATTGTTACCTTACCTGGAGGGAGACAACTGGTTGTACATGGAGGCCAAAGCAGCCATTATGAAAGAATTTGGGACCCTGATGCACATGTTGAAGCGCAAATATGATTTTATAGGCATCCAATTCCATAGGGATGAAACTTTAGCAAGCTTTGCGGATCGTTTTTACCAGGAATTTCAAATCCTGGTTGAAGTGAAGGTACTGGATGACTTTGATGCCAGAATTGCATTACAAGCAGCCCTTTGTCCCTACCAAGATTCACACCAAATGATGTCTTCCATGTCTGTGATGGAAATTACTACCTCTCAGCTGGTAGATAGTTTGAAAATCTTGGGAGCAACCTTTGATGCCCCAAACAGAAGTTTCAAATCCAACCCAATACAAAATTAAAATCTCATGAAAAAGAACAAAGGTCCAAATAAATGAACAACTAAACTATGCCAGGGAATAAGCCTGAAGAGTTCAGACGGTTCAATAAGAAAGAGAAAGTATGTTACCAATGCGGAGGGAAGGGATATTTACTGTAAATTGCAAGAAGCCAAAGGACCAAATCAACATGGTCCAAGTGAAAGAGTCTATAGCCACGAAGGAGTTGGAAAAAGGGCCTGCATCCTAGATCAGAAACAGTCTAGAGCTGTGGAGAAGCCTATTCCTCCCAATATTATGCACAAGGAAATTGACATCAGTGATCTGTTCATGGATGAATATGTACAGGATCAGCTTTATCAAGTGTTCAATTTGGATGTGAACGTGGTAACAAGATATGGGGCGAAGGGAATCAACTCCAAGATAATCAAGGAAGTTACCCGCCATACGCCTGACAACTTGTGGACAAGATTTGAGCCGCGGATAAACCCAATGAATTGACCAAAGTCCAATTAGATGAGGCAAACCTGTCGATCCCCCTCAGCGCAATAAAGGAAACATCTCCTGAATTATTGGTGCAAATTATTCACATCCATGATTCAGCTAACAATGCTGCTATACAAAAGTAAACACTATCATACAATACTTCAAGTGTACGTATTTATACTTTTAAATTGAGTATGGGTGAGGGCAATTGTTGACAGTGGAGCGCCCATTAACATTGTCTCAACCATGCTTGTGAAAAGGATGAAGATCTCACCTGACTTGTATCACAAGAAGGAGTATGGGACAGCTGGGCTGAATACCACCATCTCATGTGGAGTGTATAGCTCTCTGCTACTTTGATTCAGATCCTTAGTGGTATCTGCTTCAGCGATAGTTTTGGCCTACCAAAACTATGACATTCTGATTGAGATGAAATTACTATGAAAGTACGGAGTTAAATGTAACTTAAGATAATACGTTGACCATATTGGGTCAGACGATACTATTATTCTATCAGAAGTATGGGGAAGCTCCACTGAGTAGGAGAAAAAACATCATTAACTTGATATACAATGATGGCATTATTCCAATTTGATACCAACTAGTTGGCTGGAAGTGACAAGAAATGCTGGCGAAAATCTTAGAAAATTGGGGAATTCCATTAAGGATCAAGAATTTGGAAACCATACTGCCGGGATCACAGATGATAGTCAACATGGGGTTGACATTAGAGATACCAGAGCTGCTGTATGGGGAGGTCGGAAGCCCCTGGAAGAAGTCCAGAGTAGAGCCTTGGGTGGCTCCTGGAATAATAATGCTGACTATGGAGAAATTAAAGTTCTCTTAGCGAATTTAAGTGAAAAATTAATGAAGATCAAGAAGAATCAGATAATCATGTTTTTTCATCTAATCCTGACAGCTTAACTGAGGAAATTCCACAATTTTGGGACCCTTGATGAGAAGAGATTACTGGCTGGGGTAACCAAGAGTATCAACCTATTGGTTGATCAAGAGTAACTCACTGATATGATGGAAAGACAGCAAGAGGAGGTGCTCAAATGTTTGAAAAGTATTGGGAAGTATTTGCCCAGGATGACCCTGATTTGGGATGCATGAGAGATGTGATCCACATTATCAATACTGGAGGAAAATTTTTCTAATCAGGATGAGATTAATTTGATGGTCGAAGGTGGCTGAAGTGGTAGTGGAAGAAGAAATCAGCAAATTAGTGAAGCATGGGCTTCTAGTTCCGTTGTCAAGTCCCTGGGAAAGTCCGATTCTTATTGTGAAGAAAAAGGATGACTCTAATTGGGTGGTGATTGACTACCAGAAGCTGAATAAGATTATGAAAAAGAATTTTGTATCCCCTATCAATAATCAACGATGCAATAGATCAATTGGGAGAAGTAAAGTATTTCTCTGCAATGGATCTGATATTGGGATATTGGAAAATTGATTTGCAAGAAAAGACCAAGAAAAATGCGCAATTATTACTGCGCAGGGGCTATATCAACTGATGAGGATGCCCCATGGTCTATGCAATGCGCCTGCAACGTTCCAGAGGGCCATGATCGCTATACTAAATGACTTGAAGCTGTCATGCGTTTTGGTGTACTTAAAAGATATCAATGTGTTTAGTAGGATGTTACTGACCATTTACACCACTTGGAAGAAGTATTCAAGAGACTGTCCACAGATAACCTGAAGATTAAGCTGAGGAAGTGTCACTTCTTCAAAGAAGAGCATGAGATCTGAGATTCATGGTCAACTCTAGTGGATTGCAGCTGCAAGCACAGAAAATTGAAGCTATAGATCAGATGGCTGTGCCAAAGAGTGTCCAAAATATCCAAGAGAACCTTGGAATGATCAGATACTATAGAAGATTTAACAAGATTTTGTCAAAATTCTGAGCCCTTATTCCATCTGTTGAAGGATCCAAAGATTGGATTCATATGGAATGAAGAGGCACAGAAATCCTTTGATGAGTTACGCCAATATTTGATAGATTATCCAAAATTGAAATATTCGAATTTTGATTAAGAATTTATTATACAACTGATGCTTCATTGATAGTAAATGGCGCCATATTGAGCCAAGTAGATGAACTCAGGGATGAACATCTAGTGGCATATGTGAGACGGACACTCTCAGCCGCTTTGAGGAACTACACCATAACTGAGCCTAAATGCCTTGCGGTCACCTATGGCTGTAATCAGTTTTGGGTTTACATCCACGGAATGCGCTCCAAAGTGGTGACAGACCACTCCTCATTGCGTTGGCTCCACAATTTGAGAGAACCATAAGGACACCTGTCCTGATGGGCACTAAACCTACAGTTTACAATCATGAGATTGTCCACTGAGCGGGGGCTTCTCACCAGAATGTGGATGGCTTATTGTAAATACCAATGGTCCAGATGGTATACCATCAGGTGGATGAGTTATTCCAGAAAAAAATTGATGGTGAAATTGGTAACGAGCCCTGGGAAATCCAAGGTGCGCTTTGAATAACAATGTAAAACACTGAGACCATGGATAGATAAGTGTTTAAGATGATTAACGGGAAGCAGTTACTATTCCCAAAGCCTTCAGAAAGAGCAGCTATCATTCAAGCCGCTCATAATGTTGTTGGACATGGAGGCCTGAGAAAATAACTGACCATAAACGCCAGTACTACTAATGTGAGTCAATCAACTATGATGTAGCCAACTATCTAGCTTGTTGTGTGGAGTGCCAGCTGCACAAGACACATAAGAACACAACTGGATACTTACTGATCTGCCCCGGATTTGCTTGGCATATGGTGTCCATTGACGTGATGGGACCGCTGACAATGAGCATTAGGGAGTCAAGTACAAAATAGTTGCAATTGATCATCTGACGAGATGGGTCAAGACAAAGATCCTGGTGAAAGTAGATGCTACCAGCACCGTGAAGTTCATCATGGATCAAGTAGTATATGGACATGGATGCCTGCAGGTCCTACTGAGAGACAATGAGACAAAACTTCACATCTCATGTGATCCTGTGGTTAAATGAGATAATGGGGATCTGAGGAGTCATGTCTGTACCCTACCAGCTGGCGAGAAATGTACTGGTAGAACGAGTTAATGGAATGCTTGCCATGACGCTGAGGAAGCTGGTCACAGGAAGAACTTCTGCATAAGGAACATACTCGAGTTCAGTGATGTTAGCCTAGAATATCAGTCAACATACAGTGATTAAGAAAACACCATTTAAATTGCTATGTGGGAGGAAGGCCGAATTGCTGCTAATTTTATATTTGGAGGTGGAACCAACATTGGGGATGAGTGCTGAGAAGTATCTGAACCAATTGACAAATATCCTAATTGAAATGCAACTGCAAGCATTCAATACTATGCTGAAGAAAAGGATACAAGTGAAATTGACAAAAAATAAGAACCAAATTTCCTTATCAGAAAATCAAATAGGTGAAAAAATTGCCTATTACAATATGCATAGTTTTTGGAGAAGAAACAAACTGGATGCATTGTGGTCAGGTCTTTTTGAGATTATCGCCAAGATGGTGATGGACGCCTACTCCATCAAGAACCTCTTGGATGAAAGAGTAGAAAATTGAGTCCATGCTAAGTATTTGAAGCGATGGATCAATAAAAAAGTAACAAAAAATAGTTCATGAAGGACCGCTGAACCATAAAGTTTTTTATGCCCTAATGATTAGGTCAAGTCCAAAAAAGTACCTCTGAACCATAGAAAACTGGTTAGGTCTAAGAATACCTAGGATCTAGTTTGGGAAAAAAATATAAAGATGGACTGTTGAACCAAAACAAGGTCAAGTCCCATAGAAAAAAGAAGAAAAAATAAAATATTGATAAAGATATTGGAAAAAAGAACAATATTAAAACCGCATAGAAAAAGCTGATATATTTTATACTTTTTATTGATCATCCTCGATTTGGGGATGATCTGCCTATGTCACCTTTTGGGGGAGGAAGATGGATCGCAGTAGGAGTGAATAACCCATTGAAATCTATATGATATTGGATTCTAGCGAGGCTAAACCTACATGAAACCAACTTTGTTGAGCAGACGCAGATCCCTGATAGATAGCAACTAGGGGAGGGAAATTGAGATGTCAGAAGAAGCCAAACGTAATACCCCAGAGCGGGGAGGGAAACAACAATACATGAAGAGGCAGTCATTTAATAACCCCAACTAATCCCTATATGGTACCTGAGCTGGAAGATTAGACTTGAGCACTTGCTGATGGGCTTTATCAAGAGCACTGGACATATGGGCCAGCAGAAAACAAGGGATACTAGATGAGGGTTGATGAATTATGTCCCCTATTAAAGCCATCAGTGGAAGATACAGATGGGATGCACCAGAAATGAGATAGTCATGCAAGGAGTGAATGGCATCCTGCAAGTGATGAATACAAGCTCCTCAGAAGCTGAAGCAGAAAGAGCAATGGAATCTGGGAGAGGCTTAGCTTTGTGGCCCAACTTCAAAGAACTTGTCCAGAAAAGCGAAGAGCATAAGCGGTGATATCATGATCTAGGATGTTCTCTAGATTGAAAGAATTCAGTGATATGGATAAAGCCTTGGTGACTTGGGCCCTTAATTCTGCATAGAGGAGTTTGAAATGCATTATGTTGCTGATGGTGGGTTTGGTGGCCAAGACATCTGGCTTGTAGTATTGACTGAGTCAGAAGAGGAACTCCAGAAAAAGTCTGACCCAGCAAGGAAGAAACAATCAAGAGCGAAGGGCATTATTTAAGTATCATCAACAATAATGTTAGGCGCATCTGCAAAAGGAGCCAAATCCAAGAAATTTTTTGAAATCTAACTCTGGAATCAACGACAGAGGAAGGATTGGCTGTGAGTCATTTAAATGGTTGCTAGCCTGGTTTCAGAAGAGTTGGTTACCGTTTCTGGTAATTCCATGGAAGGACTAGACACTGGATCCAGACTAGGCGTATGAGTCCTGGAAGGACTTTAGAAGAGGTTCCATCATGCAGCCTGACTCATCTCCTGGTCGAGCAAAAGATCTTGATTAGACAAACCGTTGAGCAGCTGTTGGTACTGCGACTCAGAAATTGACATATGAGCTGGACAAGAGGGGGATTTCGGACTTAGTGAAAGTTGACATTATGAACTCTACAATCAATTAAGCTCCAATTTTGGTTAAATTAATCTCAAAATTAATGGGATAACCTGTCATGGAAATGGCAGAAGAAGTTTAGACTGGCCTGCCAGTCGGGATGTGTAAGCACCCAAAAAGCAAGCCAGAATGCCAGAGGCATTGCTGACTGGATGAATTGGTATGGAACCAGGCAGTGGGAAACAACGAAGTGTTGGTGCAGCAACATGGTGAGGATGATCCCAATGATGAACCACACTGAACCCACTCCCAACCCAGGGGGTCTTGCTGCAGGAGGTGGAATCACTGAGATAGTCTCGATAAGATCCTCAGCATATGGTGTCATCTCAACCGGGGTGGCAAGGAGACAAATTCTCTCTTGCAACTGGTGGACATATGGCCACAAGATCCCCATGTATTGCTGCCAGAAGTTAGTGATCATGGGGTTGTAGAGCCAAAAATATTGGACTCTCTGAACCCACTTGACAACGGAGGGGGCCATAGTGACCAAGTGTACTGGTAGAGCCCATCTGGCATATGGACTGACAGGCCACCAGGGAAATGCCATCAGGGGTGCGGTCGGAAGAAAAATAAAATTTGTTTAGTTTTTTTGGTAAAATTTTATTTGAAGGAAAAGTAAGAAAATTGATCAACAATTTTCTCAGTGCTATGAAACTGATTAAATAGTGGTCAATTGAAGTAGTGACAAGATGGGATCAGGTCCCGCAATTTTGACCTAACTGACGAATTGTTCAGGAATGGGCAGGTTTGTTCATTGAGAACCAGCATCGCAAAATTCAGCGGTGGGCCGAGTCTCTGTCAGTTTGACCTCAAACATCCGAACTGGGGTTTGGCTACATTTCTGATGGTTGGCATGATGGCGTTTGGCCTGACGAGTGATGGGAATCCCCAAGGCCACCCCACATAGGGGTGGGTCCATATGGTTTAGAACGGGCTTGGGACGCCTAACCCACCCATTCTCAGTTGCTGAACCATCCATTTGGTCAGTGGCAGCACATCAGCCGCAATGCCCAAATTGCTAACAGAGGGCTTTAAACCCTCGTCAATGATGCCCAATGTTAGTTCTATCAGCTTATTAATTGAATTGGAGCTGTCAGGCATTCTGGCCGGTACCTCAGTCTTCATGCCTTTCCAGCCATTTGAGATTCGGCCATCAGCCAGATTGTCACTCAAATTAGATCCAACCGATTTCAATTTGACAATCTCAGCGCAGATTTTGCTGATTCCCTGCAACAGTTCTGCTGAGGTGAGTGTGGGTACCAGGGTGGGATCTGAAGCAGGAGAGCTGTTATCTATTGCTTGTCTACTACATGAGCGAGATTGCCCTAATTAATGAGGGACACCGCCATCCTCTTCAGTGTCTTTTTATTCAGGAATGGGAAGATGGCCCAATCAAGAGCCAAGGGATGTTCCCCAGGACTTATATAACCTCTCCAGAGAAGAATTAAGAATGATATGAGCCAAGAGGTTATGAGAAGACAGTACCAAGGGCATACATAAATGAGCATCTTTAATTGAGCTTCAAAACAAACATCAACAGCAAGAGTCTCCTGTCAAGGATGAGAGAGCATCAGGAATTAGAGGATGCTGAACCAAGAATTCTGAATATGACAATGGGCCATATACCCTGACAGGGGGTAAAACCGGATCCTGTGATCAATAAAGTCACAAGTAAATCAATCATCCCATAATGACAGTAGATCATGGGGACTGCACTCTGAGTAGGCGGTAGCAAGGAGGAGAGGAATAGAGCTGCATGCTGAAGGTCGTCCTGAGCAGCATTGAGTACTGGTGATTGTACTCTGCTTGAGAAAATGAAGTATTTGACCAAGAGTTCAAAGCGGTTTTCTCCTGCCCCAAGCCTTTTCTCGCTGAAAATCTAGTCAAGAGGGGTGATATGTTGGGATTTATGCCCATATTCCCAACCAGGTAGATTACTGAAAATCGCTAGATAATAACCCTAATGTAAGATGAATAGGAAATAAGTTTACCCTGATTTTGGTGTAACTATGTTCAGGGGTTTTAGTTTATTCATTTGGTTGGATCCATTGGGGATTGATCTGGACGAATGTAAGGAGAGTGTATATAACTCTCCTGTTCCAAGCGTTGTAGTGCTTAATGCACAGGGCCCAATTTAGGGAACTAGCCGTTAGTACAAAGGGTATTAGAGACCAGAAGAAGGTGCTGGAGCAATAATAACTTAAGTAGAAAAGTGCGTTTTTAATATTAAATAACCAACCAAAAGTGACACGGTGCACAGGGGAAGAAGGGGCCAGCGTTCCAGGTTGGAGGGAACCTGGGCGACCCAATGGTGCATGAGGGGATAACCTAATAATATTCAAAATAGAATGGCAAACATAGTGTGAGCCCTCCTCAAAGAGGTCTGTTTACAGGATTGTGTCAATAACATAAATAAAAAATGGGAAAACTGGAAAAGTTTATTGAGAGAGTCAATCAACAAGTAGTTTTGTCACGGAAATCAAATTTAAACTTCGTTGGGGTAATTTGGGGTCTGCCAAAGTAGGCCCAAGCACTGATTCACCAATAGGCAAACACTCCTATCCAAATTTGGTAGAATACACCAAAACTGACTTCACTCAAGTAATCAATTGAGGTTGTATCCAACCTGAACGTGTAGTTTCATGAATGGATCAGGTTTTATAACACAATTCCTTAATCAACACAGTTATACTGTGTTTAGTATTAGAATAAATCGTCCGTTTTAACACCTGGGCTGACGCATGGGGCTGGGCGCTATGCACCTCACTAGTACCAACATGGGCATATTTGGCTTGTACCCAGCGTTGGTCTAATGTGTGCTTGAGGTCAGGGAGGGCCTGAAGTTTCACCTTCTGGGCCTCCTGCAGCCCAGCCTTATCCTTTGGTTTGGTTCCCACTATCATGTCATTCAACCATGAAATTGCCCTCTCCTTGTGATGGGGCTCAACTCCCCTCCAGGAGCTTGCGCTAGAAAAAGTTCTTGTGGCCAGGGCCAACTTCATTGCAGCAATGGTCAGTTTGAGTTGAGATCCAGCATCCTGGAGGAAACGCTTATGGAAGGCTTCAATAAGATCTTGGGCATGCACACAATCAATTTCTGGGACCCAACTGTTCTCTACAGCATCAAAACACTTCCAGGATACCAAGTACTCAAGCCTTCTCTTAACACGGCGGGAGGCTTCTATTTCCTCCACTTCCTACTCTAACGCCCCATCCACGAGATAAGCCTAAGGAGTCTCTGGTGGGGGGCCCTCAAACAACGCCAATTTGCTCTCATGAAAAACAAAGAAGATCTGAAATGAAGAGGGAAGATCTAACTGGTATGAGTCATGGCCCACCTTTCTAACAACGCGGTAAGGACCAATCCTCTTTGATCCCAGATTTTTGCATGGCTGCTTAATAGGGACGTTAAGAGCATCAAGCATCATAAGATCCCCTTCCTTGTATGCTGGACCCACTCAGCACTTACCATCAGCGTTCTCCTTATAATTTTGCATTGCCGCCTCCAAACTTGTGGAAACCCCTGGTAGACCTTCTTGACAGTCTTGGCAAAGTCCACCACCGCTTCAACTTTAGATCCACAGCTGGGCTCCATGTTAAAGGCGGGGTCTAAACCATAGTTGGCAAAAAAGGAGAACAACTGATCGAAGAGTGAAAAGTGTTGCTGTAGCTAAATTGGGCCTTAGGTGGTGAGAAACCTAATCTGAATGATCCACGGCGGTGTAATACCACAGGAACTGTTCCAAGCACTGGTTCACTAATTTATCTTCCCATCTGATTGGGGGGTGATAGGCAGTTGAACGGCAGGGGCGAATCTGAAGAGTCTTACACAACTCTTCCCAAAAGACAGAGGTAAACTGGGGGCCCTAGTCACTGATAATCTCTTGGGGGAAACCCCATGAAGCGCAAACACATGAGTGACGAAGAGCCTAGCCTTCTCAGCTGCGGTTATTGCAGTTCTGCAAGGAATAAAGTGGGCGAATTTTGTAAAAAGAACCCACCACCATGATGGCATCATAACCTTCAGAAACAGGTAATTTCACATTGAAATCCACCGATAGGGAGGTCCAGGGCCCGTCAGCCTTCTGGACTGGTACCAATAACCCCGCTAAAGGTTGACTATTTGGTTTCATTTGATTACAGATCAAGCACTCTTTGCAATACCGTCCCACCTGAGCAGGCAATCCCTTCCAATTGTAGGTGCGTCGTATTAGCTCCAAGGTCTTTTCTTTCCCAGGATGACCAATGGTGAGTCCATCATGAAGTTCCCGGATAATTTCCAGGCTCAGTGGTCTAGCAGGAACCCATAGGCGCCCCTGAAACCACACCATCTCATCCTTCACGTGATACCCCCAGGATAGATCCTCTTGATTCAAAGCGCTCTTACCAAGTACCATAGTATATGCGGCTGATAGCAGCTGAGAAAGGACTGCCTTTAAGAACATAAAGTATTCCTCCACATTTTCCAGAGGTGCAAGCGCTGGCGTGTTGGCCGAGGGAGTGGGAAGTTGAGATAAATCTTACCTGGCGGAATCATCAACTGGGTGTTATGAACCTCTCCCTTCTTTGGATCAGGAGCTAAAGCATGTTGCGGCTCAAAGTATCCACCAAGCCATTATCCTTGCCCTTGGTGAACTCATAAGAAAATGCAAATTGGGAAAGGGTCTCATGCCAACGGGTCTGCCGTGGGGTTAGGATATGAGGGGCACGGTAGTACAGTAAGGTATGATCTGTACATACCCCAAAAGGTTGGGAGGAGCCATGCAAGTGGTGACGCCAATAAGTCAGCGCCTCCACCACTTATAGTAACTCTTTTTTATAAAATGGCGTAATTCACTTAGGCAAAGACATTTTCCTAGAAAAATATCCCACTGGATGCTCTATCCCATCTTCGCCTACTTGTAACAAGGCAGCCGCTTAGGCAAAGTTGGAGGCATCAGTAGACACAATGAACTCTTTTGAAGGATCGACATGGTGAAGGACAGAAATGGACAACATGGTGCACTTCACTGCTTGAAAAGCATTCTCAAAACGGGCGACCAATGAAGCAACTTTGCACCGCTCACCTTATATAAGGGTGCTGCCACCTCGGAGATTGGGTGTGAAGCACTTGAGGAACGTACACGTTCCCAAAAGCTCCTCAATTCCTTGACTGAAGTGGGGGTGGGCCACTCACGAATAACCTTCTCCTTGTCTGAAGATATCATGGTCCCTGGTCAAACACGACGTTGCCCAGAAAAGTGACCTGGGACTTAAAAATTCACACTTGCTAATCTTCAGCGTGAGGCGGGCTGCTCTTAACCTCTCCACCACTTGATGAAGGTGTACCGCATGGGACTCATGATCAGGGGAAAACACCAAGATATCATCCATGTAGGCAACCGCGCATACCCCTAACAAGTGCCCTAACGCTGCATCAATTCGGCGTAAAAAGATAGCAGGGGCATTCTTAAGCCCAAAGAGCATGACAAAAAACTGGAAAATCCCTTTTATGGTATGGAATGCAATTAACCACTCTTTTCCCTTTTTAATCCGGATTTGATTGAACGCGTTGAGGCAATCCATCTTGAAGAAGACCTTCGCCTTCTCCACATAGCGCGCAATCTGAGAATCCAAAGAAATGGGATGTAGATCTGGTATGGTGACGATGTTGAGGTTCCCATAATCTACACATGGGCGTAGAGTACCATCAGCCTTCTCAACATAGAGAAGTGGGGAGCATATAGGGGAGGTACGCTGAAAATCACGCCTTTTGCTAACTGCTCCTTCGCCCACACATCTAACGCCTCTTCCTCCTGGACGGTCAATGGGTAAATGGGAGAAGAAATATGAAACAGATCCCCAGTGAGCCTGAAGTCATATTTGAACTCAGAGTGCTCAGGGAGTGTGTTAGCGGATGGTGCACCTAAGGAAGATTTCAAACCCTCCAAACAAAAAGGTAGGGGAACCTCCTCGGTAGGCTTCAGCATAGGGATAAGGCTAAGGGTGTGAAGGTGGGGCTAGTGGGGCAATTCTCCCTGAACGTTAGACTTAGACAAAAGAACAACTAATGTGCGACCATTATTTAATGTAAGGGATTAAGTATTCTCTTTCAAGTTGGTTTTGACGTCAAACTTCCGCCACCACTCCACCCAATAAAATGTAAGAAAACAAGAGGTTTTTAGTAGCCTGGAAGTGATTGGACAAATGGTTCTTGCCAACCTGATAGTCCACTATCCCCATAATCTTCAGAGTGGGAATACCTTGGGACGCCCCTCCTGTAAACAAACCACCTGGAAAGTAACTCAGCTCAAGGTAGTCGACTAGGCTTTTGTCCATAAAGTTTTCAGAGGCGCTAGTTTCACCAGAATAGTGGTGCTGAATTTCCATAAAGGAGAGGGAAGGGTAGCAGTTAGTAGAAAATACCCCAAATGGTCTTTATTTAAAGCGGAAAAAGCCATTAAAGCACCACCAAACTCCTCATCTGGCATTAAAATATTACCCTGGTATGTGTTTGAATAAAAGAGTGGAGAGGGATATTTGGCCACTCTTACTATTGAGGCCTCATATTCCACCATATCTTCATCAGGGACATAAACATTGTTGTATTGTAAGCGCAGCTCCTTTTAAACTTCCTGAGTGCTGCGAATCATGAAAGAGGTCAAACTGGGATTTTCTAGGGTGATTTGATACACAGGAGTAGGTTCCATATCTGAGCCATGAGAGAGAAAATATGGTTCAGAGGTATATATGAGACTATCATTATAAAATGCGTTTTTAAGTTCAGATGACCCTATTCCCATAACAGCAATGGAATGACTGACATTATCCAAGGCCAACACCTCCAGGCCCATCTGCGTTAATTCTGCAGGCATCATTATAACGTGCTGCCAAAGTAAACCCCATTACTTAAGTTGATTTTGTAGATTTTGGCAGAAAGTCAGGGAATCACAACTTTTGGACCCAGAAGCGTTCATATCCACCAGGTACAAGCATGAAGGGTGGGTACTTTCCATATGGAGGCAGCCAAAATAACGCCGAGATTCTCCAACCTTAAGAAAAAAGAGGAAACAGCGGTGCGGCTGACCACAGCTAAAGCCCACAGCTGATGCCCACCGTTTGCACTTTAGAAAAGTCCCACATGGAAAAAGTTCGTGCACATAAAATTAAGCGGTTGGTAACCTAATGTAAGGAGAGTGTCTATAACTCTCCTGATCCCAGCATGGTAGTTCTTGGTGCACAGGGCCCACAATAGGGTACTAGCTATTAGTACAAAAGGTACTAGAGACCTACAGAAGGTGCTGGAGCAATAATAACTTAAGTAGAGAAGTGCGATCTTAATAGTAAATAACCAATTAAAAGTGACGTGGTGCACAGGGGAAGAAGGGGTAAGCGTCCCAGGTTGGAGGGATCTGGCCGGCCCAAAGGTGCATGAGGGTTTAACAAAATCATATTCAAAATGGAATGGTTAACATAGCGTAAGACCTTGTCATAGAGGCCCACGCACAGGATCGTCCTAGATAACATAAATAAATGGGAAAACAGGAAAAGTTTATTTAGAGATTCGACCAACAAGGATTGTTGGTCACAGGAATAAAATTTAAACTTTGCTGGGGTAATTCAGGGTCTGCTGATTTGGTCCCAAGCACCAATTCACTAATAGGCAAACGCTCCCATCTGAATTGGTAGAATGCACCAAAGCTGACTTCACTTGAGTAGTTGATTGAAGTTGTATTCAACCTGAACGCGTAGTTTCATAAATGGAATGGGTTTAAAAACCCAGTCCTCAATCAACTGAATTGAACCATCTTTGTTAATAGAATAAATCGTCCGTTTTAACGCCTGGGCTGACGCAAGGGGCTGGGCGTTATGCACCTCACTAGTACCAACCTGAGCATATTTGGCTTGTACCCAGGGTTGGTCTAATGTGTTCTTGAGGTCAGGGATGGCCTGAAGTTTCATCTTTTGGGCCTCCTGCTGGCCATCCTTACCTTGGGGTTGGTGCCCACTATCATGTCATTCAACCATGACAACGAATGCTTAAGATCTTATCAGGCAGAGTTGCCGATGAAATAGGGGCATTTGATAGTTGATTAACTATCAGTTGTACCAATTGGGATTGGTTGGGTTTCTTCACTGACCAATTGGAAATTTAAGGAGTAAGTTGCAATACAAGTGATGCCGCCTGCAACTTGCAAACTAATCAGTTTGTTTGTGACTTGCCTTAATGGGTAACAAGTTCCATTACCTAATCAAGTCAATCGCAAAATATTGTTGGTTTGCTTGGATCAAGAGGAAAAAGTTAGACACGTCTTTGACTCTTTCCATTTTAGGTCTCAAGGATGTCCAATGATGGAATCCTAGTTAGGATGGGGAATATCATTGCTGCTGAGACGAGGATGGGTAACTCAACGGCAACAGCAGCTCTTTCAACGAAGAGGTATTAATCAAGGGTTGGGCACCAAATCACCCACTATAAATTCCCTAGAATTCACTATTAAAAAACATACAGCATTTGCAAAAACCAGTGTTTAGTACAGAGTATACAGTAGATATACAAGCTTAGTAAACTTTATCAGCCTTTTTTGTTCTATTCTTTCTCAGGGATATTATTGCTGTGTGCGTTAATTGGGAGACTCCTTAAGGAAAAGAGTAATGATCTGAGCGGAGATCCATAGAAGAAGCGGAATCAAATCAGGGACTGCTGCCAAACTGTGATTTGAACCAGAGAAACCATCATCAGGAATCTAAGAGAAGATTGGGTTAGATGGTATGAGGGAACGAAACCCTATCTTAAGACATTACAAGTATTTTAAGCAGGAATCTTTGTCAAGCGTTGGGCCAAGATCTAATACTTCCATTCAACTACAGATAATAGTCATCATAATATTATCAATCAATCATATAAAATACTATCCAACCTGGACAAATTGCAAAAAACCCAGACCTGTGCAAGTAGTAAGTTTATAGGGGTTATTAGCCGAAAATGATCTTTTCCATAAATTTTATATGTGCTCTATCAAGGTATGAGTCAATATTGGCAGGCACAACAGGGTGGACTTGTACAACTATGAGTTAAATTTGTGAATTTTGACGGACATCACCTTTAGTGTATTTCTTAATGGAATTGTCCATCCACCAAACCTGGGTACATGCCTTGTTTTTTAGGGAGAAAACTGGCGGAAGAAATAGGCAGAAAACGTCTCCCCCACCACAATATTTTTGCCTTTGTACTGAACACTAATGCTGTCTTGGTGTTCTCTTACCATTTCATTCAAGTGGTAAGATATCTAAACCCACTTGCGGCCACATGAAGGGCTAGAATCTGCAGCAGGAACATTGCTTTTCAAATGATCCACTTCTGCTAAAGTACATCTATTGACTTCTGAGGCAGCATGGGAGTGCTGCTATGATATGTGATGAGACTGAGTATTGAGTGTGCAACTTATTAGAAGACCATGTGGTGAGAGGATTGGCACAAAAAGGATTCATAATCTCCTGTGCAAAAATTGCAGTTTTAACCCAGTTAGAAAACTCAGATAAATTGAGATAGGCCAGGAAAGGCTTACTCCATCAGGGCGCCTGTGCCACCAGGAACAACGGAGTAAAAGACACCAAAACTAGTTTTATTTGGAGAATCTAACTTTAGTAGTGGTAAAGTGTGAAATCTGGTGGCGAAAAACAAATGGTACAAGAATGAGGTCTATGTGTGATATAGGCAGAAACTTAATGATGTGTACATGAGGGTAAATCATGTTAGAAATATGAGTAGAGTGCTTGGGATGGATGTCATAGAGGCCCAGGGTGTGACGAGTAAGGCTCAGCTAAATCCGCACATTGACCTCATCAATGGAATTTTGAAATGGCTTAAAATCTGGAGGTTGAGTTTGAGGATTCAGGTTAGATGGAAGTACAAAGTGAGATAGAAATTGGTGGTAATGATTTGGGGATTAGAGAATAAGGTCTGATCCACTATATCAAAAGAATATCTTTTTTAGTACTAGGTGGTCCCAACCTAAAGGGGGGATACACCGATCTTTATGCAATCACGCCAGAGCACCTAAGAGCTTGAGGCAAAGGCAGGGGTAAGAGGAGGTGTCTAGAAAGGGTGGGGAAAGCTTTGCCAGATCCAGGTGTCCACTTGAACTGACCTATTGGCCCATGGCGACATGGTAAATACTCTCAGAGAAATCTCAAAATGAACATGAAAGTGGGTGACCATATGGGGCAGCGTCCACAGAGTGGAGTCAAAAGCGGCGCAAAGATATGAATTATGAATAGTCCATATCACTACACCAAATGCCAGGACCCTTAATGATTGGGAGCAATTGGTGAGTGAGATGTTGAACATGAAGTCCTGAACAGGGTGCTCTACCCAGGGTTCTGCTTGCAGGATTTCACAGACCTTGCTCCAGAAAGGGGCTATGAGAATGCAGGTAAAGAAGCGGTGGAGGTGGGTGTCTGTCAGCTCTGCACATTGTGGGCAACCTTTGTGCTAAAAAGTGGGACCATTTCGATCCCCTGTCCTGTATGAGCAGTGTAGAACACGCCAGAGAGTATTTGACACTTTTTCTGAGAGAACAGGATGGGTAACTTCCTTCCAGAGCGCCTTGAGATCACATTCCACAGCGGGGGGTAAAAGTTCAAGAAGACGAGGCTGCATTGGGGGTCTATCCAAAGGGTGGAGGTGGGAGATAACTTTCCTCCCATTGTGGACCAGGGTGTGACGCTGGGGATGATCCCAGGGACAATTCTCTTACAAGGGAAGGAGTGGTACACCCGTAATCCTGCCCTCTTAAGTGCAAGGAGAGCCTGATTCCAGTAAAAACTTGATGAAGGTTTGAGGCGGTGGCATGGATGGTTTGTTAGCCACTCTCCCACAGCTGTTAGTGAGGTTCGTGTGAGCCCTATAGAGGCCGTTAAACCCTGGCGTAAGGCTGGAGCCCATTGTGGCATTGGAGCTATATCCAGCAAATGATGGGCTTAAGGAGCCCCGTCAGTATTGAAGTGGCATGAGATCTAGTGTCCAAAAGACCTAGGCCCCCCTCAGTGCGGGGTTGGGATATTGTGGTCAAAGCTGTGGGTGGGTGGTTGGATCCCCATATCCAACAACAAAGTATCAAATTCAACCTTGTGTAGAAACTGGTTGTAAAGGGGCAGACATGAGTGAGAAACCATAGCTTTGATAGAAGAAAAACATTCACCATCAGAGCGCGTCCCTAGGGGGTGATACGTCAGCAGCTCCATCTAGCTACACGAGAGTTTATTGCATTAAGCAAGTAGGCCTCATTATCCTTGATTGCAACCCCTTGTGGTGTGGTGAGGACACCTAGATGCCGAAAGGTGTCCCTGGTAGGTTCCAAACCAAAAGGCGGAGGAAAAGATGGGGTACCAACTTGCACTATAACGGTTTTAGAAGTATTAACTTTTTCATTAAACGCCTTGGAGTAGCAATCCAGGGCCTCCATGGCAGGTCTAGGTCCTTCTTACATCCAACTGCCACTGCTGTGTCATCAGCAAAGGCTATGATGTGGGTGGAGGGTTCCCCAGGAACCTGAATACCCACCAGATGTTCCTGGAGTAGGGCCAGAAGAGGATCCAAAACTATGTTGAACAAGATTGGGCTCAGTGGATCCCCTTGCCGGAGACCCTGTTCAACCAAAACCGCTGTTATAAAGCCTGTTGAGGACATTACCTTAGTTTGAAGCTGGTCTTAAAGCGCTGATAGCCATGTCTCAGCTTGTGGTGGGATGTGGAGGCGGGTTAGAGAGGCGTCCAGATACTTCCAATTTACTCGATCATATGCTTTTTCTAATCCAGAAGCGCCACAAAACCATGTGTTTGAGACGAGGTAGCTGACAGGGTTGCCAGAAGCTAATTGTAAATGGTTCCAAAGAGATCTCCCTATGATAAAGCCATGTTGAGCTGGGTTGAGGCTTGGTGCTGCCCACTTAGTTATGCGGTTTTCTAGAAGCTTAGTAAATATTTTGTGGTTAGTGTTCAATACGAATTGGTCGCCAGTTTGCAAAGTCCTCTCAGCTCTCTTTCTTATGGATAAGGGTCATAATTGATCCTCTCGAGTCAGGAAGTACTCCTTTTCAGCCAAGAGGGTCAAGAAGAGGGGCTGGAGGGCTTTTGTAACTGCGACAGGATCCACTAGATACACCTCAAACGGGATACTATCTGGCCTGGGCCTTCAGGCGTGGTCTGTGGAGTAGAATGTCCATACTTCTTGCTGTGTAATTGGTGCAAGCAGTTCTTCATCCTCTGAGAAATTAACCATTGGAACTGGAGCCCCTTCAATAAATTCATGAACATCTGCTGGGCTTATGCAGGAAGCCTTGAGGAGGGCTGAATAGAAACGGTGGATCTTGCTGGTGATCTCCTCCTTGTTTGTGGTGACAGTGGTCCCCACCCTCAGGGTTGCAATTTCCTGATCCTTTAAGCGGTCTTTCTGCTTGTTGTAAAAGAAACGGGTGGGCCAATACCAATGGGTGTAGTAACGTGACTATATGAAGTTTTCTGCATGTTCTTCTTGCTCAGTAATTTCTTCCTGGTATGTCTCGTGGGCTAATTCCCAAGCCTCCAACCATTGAGAGGAAGGCACCTGTCAGCAAATCCTTTCAAGGTGTCTTATTCTATCTTCAGCACATCTGACTTTAGCCTAGGCCGCTGTCATTCGAGCTTAGCACAATTGTAGGCTACCTTTAGGATCCTTGCTTTTGTATCAGCCCATTTTTCTTGTAAAGTTCGCAAATGAGGTGAGGCCAGGTGCTCTGGCTCACAAATGGCTGCATTTATCTTCTCTTTTGCAACCTGATAGTTCAAGAGCCCTGGAACAATCCTTGGCCAAAATCTTCTTGATGGTCTGAGGATTGTTGTCAGGATTACCGTGAGGGATCTGTGATCACTTATAGTGTTATCTCGGGTTATGGGAGAGGAAACTTGACCAACCAGCAAGGGGGCCCACAAGAACTATATCATTCCGTGAAGCTGATGTGAAACTCCAATCTGCACCTTGTATCGAGACATACATCCAAGGCCAGATGCTGAGGGGGAGGGCATCCATGATAGTACTTGACTTGAGGAAATTTTGAACCTGAGCTGTACCTCGTCTGTCTTGTGTGTCAGGAGGAAAGGTGTCACCCACCTGACTCAATGTTATGTTGAAATCCTCCAACAGCACTGTATTACCTGGGAGTTGTAGTAGAGCAAGTTCTTCCAAAAGACAGTCCTGCTCTTGACCTGCATTTGGCAGATGTATGCATGTAACAAAGAAGGAGAACTAAGGGGTTGATAATTTAACCAATATAAGGCGATCATCAGGGTGTTTCAAAAATTGGTGGGTTTTCACCTAGGGTTTGAGTATAATAAGGGCCACATAGTATGTCCAGCAGGAGTTACCTCCAAATTGGTCATCCTATGCTACAAAATCAGAGGGGGGACATGGGGCTCCTAGATGGCTGCCATATCCATGCGAGTTGACCTGAAGTTGTGGAGGAAGCGGGCTCTCCGCTTGTAATCCTGCAGCCCATTAGAGTTAATGGACTGCAGGGTCAGTGTGCCCCTTTGGGGCCTCATAGCTGTCCCCCTCCATATCTCGAGGGTTACCATAGCTTCCACCTGCATCCATAAGGCTGCTCATTTTTAGTCCTTGAGCTTGACTCTATGCAGCAATCCATGCTGATCAACGAGGAGGAGGATTATCCTGAGTTGATGGGGCTGAGGAACCTGTAATCCAGCCCAAGATACTTCCCCTGCTGCTATGCACAGGAGTATCTTGAGGGTGCTCCATAGACTCCTCCATTTGTGCATCATCTGATGTATCAGATTCTATAGGCACCTACTTCAGTACTGAGAATGGCGTCTGAACTGCAATACCCGTAGATGGTGGGGGTGGCAATGACTTGGAGCCTCCACCCCTGCTTGTGGTACTCCATACCTGTTCCACCCTTGGGGTATTTTGTGTTACTGAATTCGTTTTAGATGCCACCCCCAGGCTGACTTCCTCTGTGTTAGCTTTATGAGAAGCAGATTTGCGCTTATTTTGGGCTGATGAAGGGTCTGGCAATTTAGAAGGGGTTCCCATAGGGGATGGTTTTCCGCACTAAGGGAATAAAGTTGTGCTACTGGCTGTGCCTTCGCAAATGCTGCACAAAGGGCAGAATGGGTGAGATCCTGTACGGGCACCGAGTGGGTTGGTTGTGAGAGTGCCGCTGCTGCTGTATGGGAGCGTTTCTTACTTGTCACAGGGACTTGGCTACTAGATGAGAGAGCTAGTTTATGAGCTGTGCAACTATTATATAGGTGGCCCAAAGCATTACACCATGAGCAACGTGGTTGTACCTGGTCTGGGTCAACAAAGAAGATTTCTGAACAGGTTCCAATGACTGCAACATGTGGTAAAACCTCCATGTTGCGGGCCACCATTGGGTTGGGGATAAATGATGCCCTAGCAATATGAGCCCTCTGGGTTGGGGCATAATAGGCTGGTGCACACAGGTCTACTGATAGAACTGACCAAAATTCCATCAATCCCCGATGAAGCAAAAGCTTTAGGGATCCTGGGTCCACTGTAGTTGGAAGAATTGAGAAAGTTACCCAGGAAATTTTCTCAAAGTTAGATCCAGTTCTCAGCACAAGAAGAGAGCCATGCGGAATCTCAATTGTAACTAAGGCTGCACAGTCTGCATCCACTGCAGTTGTAAACCCTACATCAATATAGTGGCTTTCTGCCACTTCATGAATAGTGGTGTTTACGTTAAAAGCTCGTGATATGGCTACAAAATAACTAAAATAATCCCTTGCATAAAACTCAGCAGGATTATGTCCATAGTAGACTCTAACTGCAAGAGCAAGAGTGGACCCAGAGAGTGCACAACGTGAGCGAGTTTCTGCCCATTTCTTTCTCACTTCAGCCACAAAAGCAGCTTCATGAGGGTCAATGGTGGGTGGTGCAGGCACTAGTTTTTTCTGCCATGCGCCTAAGACATCCTTCACTCGCTTATTTTTGTTTACATTTAGTCCTAATTTTAAATTTATTTTAGTGGATTTCCCATGGTGGAACCCCAGATGGAGGTGCTGGGATTCCTCTGGATTTACGCGCTGGCCCCTGATGGGCCTTCCCAGTAGGTACTTTAGTTTTTGCAGGTTGGGTAGGCTTACTTGGTTTGGGATTATTCCCTGCCAATTGATTGGGTAATTCTGGCTCATCATCAAACCAATCTATTGATCCAGCCTTCATCCGACCATCAGCAGATACTGGTAGGGATTTTCAGCTGGTTGATTGGCTATTTGGCTAGTCCCATTTGAATTTTGATTTTGATTTTGATAATTATTATGGCTAACTGATTCAACACTTTATGATCCAGTTGAGGCGCTTTAGTTGCCTTCCAAACCATTAAAATGACGGCCAACTAATTCACCAATTGCCGTAGATTCAGTTTAGCCGCTCTGAGTAATATTGGAAGTGAAAAAATACGACTAACTGATTCAACGCTTTCTGACGATTCATTTTGGGCGCCCAGGCTAATTTTAGAAGTGGAGGCGGTTGGCAAAGCCATCCAAACCCCATGCGAAGTATTGGGAGCTGCAATACTCCCTACTACCGTGAGTAAAACCTTAGATATGCCTCCAGGGTGGGGCGCACTAATTGGGTGACCCTCAGTCTACACAGAGTTGACTGGGGTAGGATGTACAGTGGTGGTATCATTTGTGTTCCCATCGTGGTTTAGTAAAACCTGGTCTGCATCTGCTTTTGCAGCTGCAGTTTGTGAGCAGGTTGTATGGGTCGACACACAAGTTGGAAACCAAGGGTTTTGTGATTTGGGGTGAGTTTGAGTGAATTTCAAAGCATTGGAGGTACATTCAGTGGACTTTACCATCATTGTTCATTAGATTTACTAAGCTAAATTTCTGGGTGATTTTAATATTCGAAAATTAAAGATTAGCGGTGGGAGAAAGGTATCAAAGGTATGTCTTGGTTCCTCTAAATTATGGTTTATTGGGATACAAGGCCTTTGCAAGTAATAATTTGAACGTCAATTATAAGCCTAAGGTAAGGCAGCCTAATTATTTAGGCTATCAAAAATGCTATAAAATGAGGAAACAGTAACTGAGAATACAGTTTCGTTTTCTAAGAATAACACAATAAAATTATCAATATTAATGCTTACTAAAAATCAAATTTAAAGTTAATTTTAAGAAAATATTATTCAAAATCAACCAGAAATAAGAGGCTTGACCAGTGAGCTGGGCCAAGCACCAGCTTTGTTTGAAGCCCTCTCATGGAGCCAGACACTGCTGATTGCATGCAGCATCGCTGAGACTATGGTCTGAGAATATGCAATGAATCCTGGTAATGATATGCAGAGTTGGGAGTGGTTTTCCGTCAGATTGTCAGCCATGCAATGAGCGACATGCTTGTGCTTCCCAATTCCTTCATCGCATATTAAATGAACCCAATTGTGACATAATGAAATTCAAATACCTTCCTCTACATTTTGTGGGGGCCTAGGAGGAAGTGGTGGTCACTAACGGCTAAGTTTGGAACTGATATCTATTGACCATATTAAGTTAAGGCTCTCACTGGTACCTTGATACACAAGCGGGGTGATTATGGGGCAGCAACCCTGTAATCCATGGAAGTCCAGCAGAACTTAAATCGCATAACAGGCATGTGGTGTTGTTATTGGAGGTGCAAGACAAAATTCATCAAGTCATCACGTGTATCTGCTTCCAGGTGCAGTTGGTGCTGGCAAAAGGGGAAATCCCCTCTTATGCCCAACTAGCCCAGGTGGTGGACGTGCTGTCCCCAGAATTGGTGGGATGGTCTCAGGAACTTATTGATGAACAAGGGTACTTGCCAAATTCAATGTAGAAGTGTGTGGAGTTGATTAACCAAGTGGCATGTCTGGGAAAAGCAATAGATGGGGCGTGGTTGGCGCACCCAACGGTTAGCCAGGGGCGGGTCTTGGTAGAAGAATTTTCACAGGGTTTCCATCCGCTTACAAAGTCAGCCCAGGCTGCAGTTTCCCAATCTTAACTTTATTTCCGCTAATGGTTGCAGGCAGATTTGCTAGTGGCTTTAGCAGCAGCAAAGGTTTAGGGCACTCTGGGGGAGGAAATTTCATTAGCAGTACAAGTCAAGAAGCAATTGTGGTTTTTCTTCTCACTAAATATCACTTTCAAGCAAATTTAAAAGTTTAAAGCAGAACTAAACAACTTTAAAGAGCCAACGCACAGCAAAACCCCAATGTTCTCAGACCTAGCGACCACTGCCCCAAAATGCAGCAGCAAAACCCCTATAGCATCCTCCGCCCAACGGAAAAACGCTTTCAAATAGATCAACCAGCCCCTCAACGCCTCAGGTCAATAAGTTCCCCCAAGGATCTTACCCTCCACTTTGCATGTTCCCAAATGGTGCCTCGTAGCCCCATTGTGTTCCTAAAGCAAGATGCAATTCAGAATCTGGGTTAGACATGATAAATTGTTTTCCTACATCAAACAAATATTAGAATTAGTCTAGGCGCTTATGCAGCCTTCAGGCTTTATTGATTTCCGCCCCTAAAAGGTGTACTTTGACCTCAGCTTCACCTGTGAATCTGATGTTGCAATTGCAGCTTATATTCCCCTGGTGTTCCAGGGGACCCCTATCCCAACCACTCACACCTGGTTATCTGATGACACCGCTCTTGTGGTTCAAATCGCAGGTCTCCCCACCCACCTCCCCCTTGATACCTTATGCAATGAACTAATAATAGATTGTTGTCATATGGCGCTAACCTTATTCTATAATTTGTGGTTCCCAATGGAACCAGCCAACTCGCAGGCCCTCACGCCTTTGTAATTATATAAATCTCAACCAAAATCGCCATTTTTAAATCCCTTTCTCCATTGTCCCCTCTGCCTCAACCACCCTTTCTAGCCAGAGTAGATAAAGGGCGCACCATCTGTCCTATTTGTTTTGACCTGTGCCATTCAAAGCGGCGGGCTCCTCCATAGCCTGAGCCGCATCTCACACATCTGACTCCTCCCATATGCTTCCATTTCTGATCCTAAAACTTTATTTGAAAGGGATAAAACTTCCTTACCCCTCCCCTTAAGTGTCAGCTGCAATTGCCACTAATTCAGCCAATAAGGAACCTATATGTCAAACCCCTCACTCCTACTCTAACCAAACAGAAACTAGCATGGACCCAAGTAAATCAAAAAAAAAACCCACCCGGACAACCAACCCAGTCCACCTGTATGTTAATCAACCTATTGTTTTAAACTAAAATCCCCAGGACTACTTGGAGGAAGTTAATGATTTGGATAATCCCATCCCTGACTTGAATAAGGCCTCAGGCCTTGAAATGTACCTAAACGCAGAATAAGCAGCTCAATTCCCAACTTGGCACTATGCTCTATGCCCCAATGCTGATGAGTTCTGAAGTGACCACCAACTCACCAAAGAGGCTGTTACCTCCCTTATTTGTAATCCCCTCCAAAGGCCATAGCAAAACCAGTTGCAGTCTTGGTCAATGGTCTACCCATCCCTGTCCGTCTCCAAAGCAACAAGTACATAATAAAGAATTCCTCCAATTCCACCAAGTTGCCAACAAAGCAATACAAAAAGCTTTGACAGTCACAAAGATTGACCCCAAGACCCAAATAATCAGCAAATAACATTACTATCTTCATCACCCTTCTTAAAGTTCACTTCAAGGCTGAGAAAGCCCTCTCCAAATTTATCACCAACCTCCTCATAGTAAAGTAGAGCTGCAAGCCCCACTATGCTACCTCAATCTCCATTTTGAGGATGCACCCACGCCCGTGCTCTAAGATCTTTGCCATACACTTACAACACAAAGGAGGATGATGAGCCTCTCTGATCCCCACTCACCCCCATCATGGACACATAGCAGTTTACTGCCTCCAACCTGGTTGGATCATTTTAGTTTTTTTACAGTTTGAGTAATACATTTATCTCTTTTTGTTTATTCAAATTTTTTCGTTTAGTATAATTTTAGCTCCTCTAAGCTTCTTTTTTGTCCTTCCCCTGGTCGGCTTGCCTTGGTTAAATAAATAAAAGTCAAGAAGCAATTGGTACTGGCCTGTGACTGGCGTGAAGGATCAATGTCAAGGATAAAGACAGTTTCAAGTGTGTAGCCGTTCTAGTCAAGGGGCTGGCATCCAGCCCCAAGAATCTTTGTAAACGTAAAAGGGTGAGTGCGTCAAGGAAATGAGGATGAAGCACGTAGACCAGTAAGCCCTGAGCAGGGAAAGGAGGATATGCCTAAATTTACACATCAACAAATTTTGCAATTGAAAGATTCATTCAGAAATAAATCGCCTTAATTGCTTCATTCCTATTTCTTATCTTTGTAGAGTTACGCATGGACGTTGGACTGGAAGGGTCGATGTCCCTGGTAGATACTGGGGCAGAAGTGAATTACTTTTAGCTTGCATTGGCGGAGCGCCTGAAGTTGCAAGTACAGAGGGGCCCAGAGGTGGTTTCACCAATGCGTTGCAGTGGGCACCATCATAGCGAGTGAGCCCTTTAGGGAAGGTATGGCAGGGCCCATTTGGGTTTTGGGAGCGTTTTTTAATTTATTTGAGGTACGCCGACCAGGGGATGGACAGTACCAATCACAACACTCAAAACGGCAAAACAAACTACTAACCAGGTGGGAAGCAGAAACTGCTTAACCCACCATGGCAGAGGGTGAGGAGGGGTCGGGGGTTGGTTTTCAGAAAGACCCACCTCGATCAAGGGGTGTTGGTTACAGTACCGGATCAGAGCAGAGAGCCAGGGTGTTGGGGCATCTGCATAGTGGGGGCTGAGGTCAGCGTAGTAGGAGTTTTCCACTTCTGCATCAAGATAATGATGGGAAAGTGTTTCAACAAAAGCTGCGAGGAGAACTTCAGCTCCTTTGCAGGCTTCAGGAAGTTGGGTGAAAAGGGAGATACTGTGGCGGGTGATTTTGGCTGAGGGGTTGAATGAAGCAAGCGTTGCGACATTCATAACAGCGATTTCAGCATCATCAAATAGTTTTGAGATGTCACTGCAGGGAGATTCAGGGAAGTCGGGGGGAAGAAGATGGTGGGCAGGCCAGGTTTTGGGAGCAGTTTTATGCAATCAAAAGTTTACCCATGTAGTGCTAGGGATGCTGTGGTGGCATCGGTTCAGGCCCCAAATTGATGTGCCTTCCAGATCTGTGACCTTGATACCTAAGGATGGATCTACCAATGAAGTGGAGGCTGTTGGTGAAAAACATAAATTGGATGAACATAGAACCTTGGGGACCATGCATGAAGAGAATCTATAAGTGGATTATAAAGAATTTTCTGGGGGCCTTGGGACTACAAAGGGATTCACCGTTATCTCTCAAGGGTCTATTCACATTCTCATTTTGCTTTAAGGAGAGGTCTGAACTCCCCCATGGATGCTCAGTCTAGATGCTGAATAAATGAGCCAAGGCTGCGTTGGAGGAGCATGTGAATTTGATGCTAAGTGGGGGGTTGATTGAGCCATCAAAGTCTTCTGTGGTGTCCCTGGTGTTGCTGGTGCCCAAGGCAAGCGTAGAGTTATGGCCATGTATTGAATACCTGAGACTTAAAACGGTCACGAAGCCAAACCCTTATCCAATGCCATTAATGGATGACATCTTTCCAATGATCACAGGGCGCAACATCTTCACCAAACTTGATCTGGCGGATGTGTTCAATCAGGTACCCTAGAGGCCAGAACACAAGAAATACATGCTGCTCAAATGCCATATTGGAATGCCCTAATACCAAGTTATGTAATTTGGGCTGCATATTGCCATGACGGTGTTTCAGTGCATGATCAACTGAGTACTCAGTAGGATGATTTTCTGGTGTTTCATCGCGTACATTAATGACATCCATTTGTCTTCACGTTCTAGGGAAGGACATGTACACAACGTGTGGGAGGTTCTGGAGGTTCTGGCTAAGGAGGAATTAAGGCTGAAGCCTTTGAAATGAGTTTAACCAAGAGTCAGTTATATTACTGAGAGATGTATTGTTTAAGAAAAGCCTGGGGTATGCCCAAATAAGATTCAGGCGGTGCACTCATGGAAAGGGCTGATGAATCAGACAGGTGTAAGAAGTTTTTTTGGGAACAGTGAATTTCCCCGGGCAGTTCATGAAGATTCTGTCAAAGATGGCCTTGCCACTTATACGATTAACATGGGATGTGCCATTTATAAGGGTCGAGGAGGAAGGGATTGGCCTTCAGCCTGCTGTGGGAGGCTCGTTTTAACACGCCAGTCCTCACCCATTTGGATCCTAAAAACCTTTTGTGGTTGATAAGGACGCCTCAAATTTCACTGTAAGGGCTTACTCTTATAGAGGGGGGAAGATGGGTTAGAGCACCAGGTGTGCTGTTTCAGCTGGAAAATGATTCTTGCAGAAACAAACTATCCAATATATGAAAAAGAGCTACTGGCGGTGGTTGCGGCGCTGCAGGTTTGGAGCACCAATTTTTGTATGCCCATCGCCCTTTTGTAGTTTGAAAGGACCATTGAGCATTGTAGTACTACAGGGAGAGCAGGAAGATAAATCATCGCCAGACCCAGTGGCATGTGGAGCTGGTTCAGTACAATTTCTGAGTAGATTACCAACCAGGAGTGGTTAACACCTTAGAAGAAAGGTTGAGCCAGGACGTGGGGCTAGAATATAAGAAGGCAGAGTTGGAAGAGTATAACACAGCTACCATGTTTCAGTCAGATCACTTTTCCATGATAGTGAGCGAGGATAATGAACTGGGGAGGAAATCTGATATAAACAAAAGAGGTCCGCATTCAGCCATTAGTTATGAGATGAGATGGTGGAGAGCCAACAGCACGACCATCATCATATGTACAGGAAGAAATATGGGATTTTGTAAAATGTCTCATGAGTATGGGTTATAAATCCAACGCTTCAGTGGTAAGTGCTACAGGCTTCACATGACCACCCATTGGAGGGGCATCTGGGGCCAAGGTGATGGTGGAACTGGTGTTGCATAAATATTTGTGGGCTGTACTTAAGAAGGATATTATAGTATGTGGCGATGTGCTTGTCTTGCGCACGTCCAAAGCCTTTGTGAAAACATCCTGTGGGTAAGTTAGACCAACTCCAAATTCTGAGCCAGACGTGGGGGTTGAGTAGCATGGATTTCATTATTGGGTTATCCAAGATTTAAGGGAAGGATGCATTAGTAGTTATCGTCAATTGGTTAACTAAATACGCCAATTTTTTCCATGTACCTCATATATATCAGCCAAAGACACTGCAAAGCTTTCATAAATAAGATATTCGCCCATCATGGCTGCCAGCAGAGATCATCTCAGATTGTGGGATCCAATTCATATTAAATTTCTATTCAAATCTGCTTGGTAATTTGAAGATTCGCTTATGAAGGGCCTTGGAGTATCATCCCCAATCTGACAGTCAAACAGAAAGGATAACAAAATATTAGAAAAAAACCTTGATGTTACAATCAGACCAGAGGAATAATTGGGTAGCTTGGATCATATTGGCCCAGTTCGCTTATCAAGACCACTATCAGTTGTCGACAGGGATGATACCATTCTTTGCAGACCATGGTTTGAATCTGTCGTTGAATGGGGGTCAGCTGGTGGAGTATACCAGGGGGCGGATGAATTATCTTTCAGAATGATGTACATCGGTAAGAAGCTATGGAGCAACCTGGAGCATGCCACGGCAAGTCATAAATGTTACACAGACAAACAGAGAGCGCTGGACCTGTCATTCACTAAAGGATATTTGGTATTGGTGGTGTCAAAAAATTACACTATACCAATGAAAAGCTATAATCTTGGATGAATTTCTTGGGTCCACATAAGATGATTCAGGTTATTAACAAGGTTGCATTGAATTGGACCTTTCTGATGGATCAAGGACCCATCCAGTCATCCATGGCTCACAGCTTTGGGAATTTTGGGGTGAGGTCCAGAGCGGCCTGGGCCGTTGATCCCACAGGGGGAGGACAACTGAGATATGAGGTTGCACATATCCTGAATGAGTGATGGGTGAGGAGTTGGCAGCAATTCTTGGTGAAGTGGATAGTGTATCCAGTGGAAGAGCAAGCTGAAAGACGCCAGAGGAGTGTGCACACTGTCCAGAGAGGATTTTGGAGTTCTTGGATTTGCAGGGGGGTGATATGATAGATTGGGTTTAGCCAGATCTGCACATCGATCTCATCCATAGAATTTTTGATTTGGACAAGAATTTGAAGCTCAAGATTCAGGGATTTGAGACAGACAATATATGAAGTGAAATGGAAATTTGGGGTAAGGATTTGGGGGTTTGAGAAAGAAGGATGATCCAACTTATCAAACAACTGGTATCTCAAATCCTCTGAATTATGGTTTATTAGGATTTGAGGCTTTTGTGAGTAATTATTTGGACATGGCTCAAAAACTAAGTGTGGAAGCTTGGTTATTTAGACTATTGAAAATGCTTCAAAATTAGGAACCAATAGCTGCTAATACAGTTTTGTTTTCTCAGAAAATTTTAATAAAATTATCAATTCATTTATTGCCAATTTCTATTTTAAAGTTTATCATATAAATACTTTTAAAATCAACCATAAACTATGGGCTCAACCAGTGAGCTGTGCCAGGCGTTGGCTTCATTAATGGCCCTGTAATGGAGCCAGACACTACTGTTGCATGCAGCATCGCCAGAACCATGTTTCATGAATAAGTCATAGTTCTGGTAATGGCGTGTGGATTCAGGGGTGGTTTTCCACCAGGTTTCCAGTCATGTGGTCAGTGACAAGACTTGTGCTTCCCAACTTCTTCATTGCATATTGTCACAAACCCGCATGTTACACAGGGTAGCTTTCAGGACGTAAAGTTCAATGTTTCCCTTAAGGGGATCCACTATAGAAGGCCACCAGTCTGTGGCTAGGTTTGCCCAATAGTTAATGTCACCAACCAAAAGATATTAAATGTTAGTGAAAAGAGAGCAACGTTAGAAAAAAATCCTCTAAGAACCTGTTTACAGGTTGGGGCATAAACACTAGTGATTGTGTGCACTTTGTTCTACCACAATAATTACCAGTAGATGGCCATTTGAAAGGGAGTTTTGAGAAATAAATAAGTTATGATTAACCCATATTAGCACACCACAGTGCGGTGACCAAAATGACAAAGTAGGGAGGAGCATGTGTGCTCATGCTTCCTCATCCCTTGTGGATAGTGGGTTTCCTTTATTGCCAGGATGTCCATGGGAGGTTTCAGGAAACTTAGTTTTTGGCCTGGGATGGAGAGGCCTTGAGTCCCACAATGTTTATTATCCTATTATACTGAGACACCCAGAACACCTCAGGAGTAATAGTAAGGTCCACTGGACCTACCCCTTCACTCTCCATGGGCACCATGGCATCCCTATTATAAATAATGTAACAACTAGAAAAATTCATATCCAGTTGCTGTAAACTATGAGATGCTTTGACGCATCAACAGTGCCAAAGTAGATCAACGTTGGGTAGGGGGACAGATTTGGTTCATCAATAATACCAAATTCCCTACTGTAAGTTAGTTATGCAAAAGTGATTTTGTGGTTGGTCTGACCCAACCACATGGAAACTCCTCATTGACAAAACGCTAAAAGATGAGCAGGTAAGTGAGATATACAAACCCCAGAACAATATTATTTAATTCACGACATAAAAAGGGCCACTGAACAGAGCTTGTTTGGTGAGCAATCAACAATGCTCCACAGGGAGAATTTGAAGGATGAAATTCCAGAGTGAGCTCTAGAATAAATGGGCGCAACCTTTTAAGGTTGCCCTTTGGGTCCTCACCTGAACCATTGACTAGGCTCATACAAGACTAATTAATAATCCAGGTGAGGCACAACCTAGCGCCCAAACTTGACAAAAACTAAATAACTTTTTAACCGATTTGACTCAGGTTCAGATTTTCCAAATCCAACTCAAAATTCAACAATTAAGATTAACATCATTGTTACATTACCCCCCACTAAGGAAGGATTACTCCCCGAAGAGGGCACCATAGTGGGAGGCCACCATGAGGGCTTCCTGGGGAGAGTTACCTAAATCCCTAGAAAAATTAGACCAGAGAAATTCCTGGCCCCTTGCAGGGAAAAGACAAGCAGCACAGGTGAATTGGGACTGGGTTGTCAGAATCAGCCCACTTTCACAAGGGAGCACACCCAGCACTTGGCTGTGGTGCGCCCTTTTCTCATGCTCCAGTTGGCAATGGTATTCCCATCCCAACCAAGAAGACGCTTTTTTCAACTGAAGCGCAGGAGCGGTGCGCTGTCCAGCGCAGCTGGAAGGTCATCCCCTTTCTGGGTGGACTGTCCATTGGTAAGGGAGCCCGTGGGGACAGGTCCCCTCAGTGCCAACGGAATCCCTGGAGAGTGGGAGCCCCACCAAGATTTCAGCTGCGTATCACCTCAGGTCCAGAGTTGGCCATCAGTCACCAGACCCCACCAGTGCTGGTTCCTCAAAAACTGAGGCCTAGGGGACCACTGGGTTCAGATGAACTGGGGATTGTTGGCGTGTGGACGCACATTACTTCTAGAATTATGTAACAACTGGAATTATCCCAGTTTCAGTTGCTGTAAAATATGAGATGCTTTGGCACACTGACAACACCAATGTAGACCAACGTTGAGTAGGGGGATAGATTTGGTGCACTGACAGTGCCAAAAACCTACATCAAGATAATTATAAAAAAAAGTGATTTTTGAAGGGTCAGATCCTTTTACTCAAAAACTCCTCAATGCCAAAAACCCTAAAAAACAAACAGGTAAGCAAGGTATGCAAACCCCAAAACAACCTTTATTTTAGTCACAACATAAAAAGGGCCCGCCAAACAGAGCTTTTCTGGGGAGCAACAATGCTCACCAGGGAGAAGATTTGAGAGATAAAATTCCATAGTGAGCTCTGGAATAAGCAGGCGCAACCTTTAATGGTTTCTCTTCTGGGGCCTCAGCTGAACCATTGATTAGGCTCGTACAAGCCTAATAATAAACCAGGTGAGACACAACCCAGCGCCTAAACTTGACAAAATCTAAAACTCTTTTTTAAATGATTCAAATTGGATTCCAAAAAATCTAAAACTGAGTCAAATGTAACAATTGAAAAACCTAATTGTTACATTACCATACCAGTGTGCATGTGCTTGAGTGTAGTTAGCAACCTTCAAAGATGCAGACTTGGTTTTTTTGGGGAGCACAAGATTTCTGTTATGGTGCAATTAAAATATAACATCAGCAGGTTCATTTGATTTGTTTGTGATTAAATGGAAAAACTCAGTTCCAGGATATGTACAGTTTGCATGCGTGGGTGTGCAAAGCCTTGGGAGTTGAGCTGAGGGCTGGTGATTGGCGCCATTTGACTGGCTTTCAGATTGGAATTTGGAAGACACGGAAAATTCTGCCTTGTCAGCCTAAATTACTTAAGCGATATGGAGGTTGCAACCAAGGCCGCCTGCCTTGGCGGCAGCCTTATAGCTTGTTTGGCCTCCTTAAGTTCCTGTAGAGAATGATAGACTTTAATATAATGACCTGTTTTTCCCCGGTGAAGGGCGTCAGTAGTATCTACTACCATTTGCTATCAGCATGGTTTCATCTATCGCCTCAGAAATATACTCATATGCTTTAACACCTTCTTTGACAGGACAAGTGTGGACTTTGTGACCAAAAGCCTAGCAGATTGTGCAGATGGGCGGTGCACTATCAACAGTTGCCTGAAAAACTTGAGACCGCTTCCCATTGATCATGAGGGTAGCAGAATGGGAGATTATAATGAAATCCTCTAAAGTTTCTTTGCTTGGGGTAATAACTTCAAAAAACCTTGCATGTAATAATGTTAGGTATAAGGGAAAAGCGTTAAATTTTTAATGGTTTAAATTCTGTATAGAAGTAAAGACCAGAATGGAGGTGTTGCTTGATGACATTGAAATACACCGTTATAGGAAAGTAATCAAAAGAAGTTAACAGGTCTTAGACTGTGTCCAATGTGGCACTAAGTTACATCTGTATGTTAACTTTCTGGGAGGTTGACCACAAAGTGCACCTGCGAAGTATCATTTTTCCTCTTCCGCTGTTTTAAACTTAAGGTCCACCCATCCATGGAGGGCAATATAGGCCGCCACATAAATGGCTTGCAAGATTTACTCTTCCAGATTTCACAAAACTTTTCCCAAGGGGCCATTGAATCAATGCCCAAGTAATACTGAAGCCCAGGTTTCACCAAAAGATAACTTTTGAAAGTGGAGTGTATTAATATATCTGTTACTTTGTTTCCATTTTAAAAATCATGCTGTATAATCTACCGCAGGTTGTTTTTGTCTGTCTGCTAGATTATCTGGTGTATTTATGTATCTTGGGCGGTGCAAATACCAGCCCTGTGCCATTTACCACATTTGCCTAAGCTTACCATTCATCAGGTGTCCGCTCATCTCGCCATTAAAAATTATCAAATTAACAATCTTGAACTTAATCAGTTGCAAAAGTGTCCACAATGGTAAAGTTACAATTTTTGATAAATATAAAGAGTTATATAAGAAGATTTTTTGTAATTTACCCTATCAAGGGTGAATCTTTGTCTTAGTGTATATTATTTAGCTTAATTACAAAAATGAATTTATTACATATGTGTATATTTATACCATTAACCTTTATTATATGAGTGATAAAAACATTATATGAAGTAACAAGTAATTTCATCAATTATAAACTAACAAATCAACTTTTCTCTCTCGTTGCGATCACTTTTGCAACTTATTCAATTCAAGTCTGATTCTAGTTTGATAATCTCACAGAGGAGATTAGTCTGCGCCCATGTCAGGTAGCAGTTGGGCAAGTAAGGTAAGAGGAGCAAGTGGTAGGCCTGCGGCCTCAAACGTTCAAAAACGCCCCGGAGAAACTGGCAGAATAGAAAAAAATAAAAAACTAGCGGTCACTATTTCCCAGGGATCCTCACTTAGCAAGTGTGATGCAACCAGTACATTAGCACGCCGCACTCCCAACCACTCTCATCGGTGGAATATGGAGTCCATGTGTTTCTGGACATCCAACAAACAGCTTTATGGGAAAAATTTTGTGGGGATGTGAACACTTTTTTCCCAACCGCGGCGTACATCGCACCTCACTCCATGTAATGTGGTTGGCTGGACCTTGGTTTCAAAACAAGGAGGAAGCAGACAAAGCTGCTGCGGTGTGTGTAGTGATTGACCTCCCCAAAGAGCAATGGGTCATCCAAACCAAATGCACCAGATAACAAAATCCAACCAAATTTTCCTCACATTTGACTTTTTGCCTACTACGGTAAAACGTGCCATTTTGGAGCAGCACCTGAAAGATGGTCTCACCATATATGGCGAAATACAATCTTTTGAGATGCAACGCTTTATGCTGATGCCACACCTGTGCACTGGCAAAGCCATCGCAGTTCTGACCCCAACTGAGGAGATTGTGAAGGACCTAACCCAGATCCCACACTCCACATATGTCAATATTGAAGGGCATACCACCCATCCTTTCTTATAACCGTGGACAGCGCGCCCCCCATCTGCACCCACTGTGACGCGTTTGGCCATAAGGCACATGCATGCACCACCAAGGAGGGCATCACATTCCAAGAGCATCTCTTGGCAGCCATGGCCAGTGGAGAGGCGCACTACGAATTAACTGCAAGCACCAAAGAGGCTTTCCCAAGGGGGAGCACAAGGCTGCTACCTACTGGTAAAACCTATTTCCCCACAAGAGCGGAAGAAGGCCAAGCAGGCCCACAGGGCCGCGGCCAAGGAAGCGGCCAAAGTCACCACCGCTATCCTGAACTCTCAACACCAGGAGGACATTGAAACCTTTACAGCGGAAGCAACTTGGGAATCCCTCAACCAATCAGTTTGGGAAGCCCATGCCAATTGGGCCACCCAATCTGAGGATCCAATGGGTGACTCAATCTCACCCGATCTTTGCAACCAAGCTCTGGTTTAAGCTGACTTGGGGTCCAACCTACCTGAAAAAATCTTTTTTGACCCAATTGTTGGTGCACCAAACTCATCCACACCACAAAAAATTTGTTCAACGTCAGGGAAACAAAAAGCAAAGGCAAAAGCCAACGCGAACCTTTCTGCAAAAATTAACAAAACTACTGATAGCGTTGCTGCAAACACCCATGCTGCTGTGAAGGTCCATGGGGATCTAGAGGAGGCTAGTGGGCCCAGGTGCCCACCCCCTCACACTTAAGGTGTGATGGGGGAAACCTTCACTTTAGGGACGTTGAATATCGCCAGACTCAAGGCCTCGCCATCCCGGGCTAGGAAACTAAGTTTTTTCAAAAATTTACCTGTGGATATCCTGGCCATCCAGGAGTCCCACTGTCCATGAGGTTCTGAGGATGCTTGGAAAACCATGCTCCTCCCATCCCTATCCTTTTGGTCAGAGCACTGTGGGGTGCTAGTTTGGAAAAACAATTTTTTCAAATTTTTATTGTCAGAATCCTTCCTCAATGGCTGAGTCCTCATTGTCACTTTCTTGTGGGCCAACGTAGCGCATGATATCATCAACATCTATGCCCCAATTTGTGCATGAGAGCGTCAGGAATTTTTCTTGTCAATCAAATCCCTCCCGCTACCCCCAGACCCTTTTGTAGTTGGTGACATGAACTGTTGGCTAAACACTCCCACGGACCATTGGCCTTCCTCCTCCCATGCCCCTCAGGGTCACATAGAACTTCGCGTTATAAAGGCCACCCTTGGGTTAATGGATGCACTGCCGCGGCAATCCCCACTGCTCAAAGACATGACGCGCCCCACGTCCACAACGGCCAATTAAGGTCCATGACCTGCATCAACCTTATCCTTACGCCGATTAAATTCAACCTCACATTTCCCAATTCCAAACAACAAAAATTGAATTCTCCAACCACCAGCTGATCTCGATAACCTACCACCTACCTGTCACAGTGGCTAAAGCCCCACATTGGTGCAAACTCCGCCCCCCAAACTTGCGTCGCCAGGATTTTCACTTGGGTGGAATCAGCAACTTTGGCAAAAGAGTTTGTTACACCATTTTGCGCGGACCCCATCTCCACATGGACAGCCTTCAAAGAGGATACCATCCGCCACCCTCGCCACCTCTCCTCCGGACACTCATGAGCCACATCAGCCATCATTTAGCGCGCTCTGGCAGAGTTGGCACACCTGGAGTCCAACATCCCAGCTACAGGCTACATCCCTGCATGGGGCCAGAAGTGGGCGGAAGCAGCTGCCCACCTCAATGTGCTCGAAAGACAACACAAACATTGGGTTTGTGTTCAGTACAGGGCCAAACGCATTACAGAAGGTGACAAGTGCACCGCATATTTTTTTAAAAAAAATTTGTACCACGCCAGAGTGTGGCCAGCACACAGGTGCGAAGATTGGATGATTCCGTCATGGATACGCCAGCCAAAGAGGTAATCAAAATACAAAAGTATTACTCTGAGTTATACTGATCTGATCCAATTCAGCTGGCTGAAGAGGCGGAATTTTTTGATTGAACCCACATCTGCACCGTTTTTAATACCCAGAAATAATGAATTTGATTACTCCGAATGAACTATGGACAGCCATCTGCAGTACACCAAATCGGAAATGCCCAGGCCCAGATGGCATTCCATATGAATTCTATAAAAAGTACTTCAAATATATATCCCCACTGATGCTTGCCTCACTTAAACAGAGCCTTCTGGAAACGCGCCTCCTACCAGGAGGACAAGAGGCCTTCACCGTCACACTCTTAAAGAAAGAGGACAAGCTAGACTTAGCCAACTGGCGCCCCATTTCTTTAACTAACATGAATACAAAAATTTCAACAAAAATCATGGCTAACCGTTTAGGGATTGTAGCATCTGCCACCATCTCCCCAAAACAATTCGGTTTCATCCCCAGAAGGTTGATTTGGGACAATGGGCACTCTATAGGCTAACACATGCCAGTCCAAGGCCTCTGGGACACTTGTATTCTTGGACCAACAGAAGGCCTAAGATAGAATAAACTGGGAATACCTCAGGGCATGCCTAGATCAATTCCGCTTACCCCTCGCTTCATCAACTGGGTAATGCTGCTCACAGAATCTGCAACAATGGCAGTGCGTGGCCCTGGCTTCCTAACGGAAGTAGTCCGCCCTCAAAGGGGCTTATGACAAGGGGACCCCCTTAGCCCACTCTTATACAACTTCAGCCTTGACCCACTACTTCGAAACGTGAATGCCCAACTCACTGGTGTCCATGTACCAGGCTAAGCCCCAGTCAAGATGATGGCGTTTGCAGATGACTGTGTGGTTGGGGTGTCTTTTAATAAAGACGCTCGCACAATTGAATCTCTCATCCAGGAGTAAACCCAGGTAAGTAATGCTGCACTGAACGCTTCCAAAACCGAAATCATCCTCCTTGGTCGGTATTAAACCTGCTGGGCCCCAGCAACCAGTGCCCAGCACGGCCCATCTGCTCGCACACGTGCTCACCCTACCAGCTCACCCCACACCGCCCCACTAGTGCTCCCCTTCGTGCCACGCCCTACCATAGGGCCAGTCCGCCATCTGGGCATGTGGGTGGAGGCAGGCGGGTATGCATCAGCAGTAATGGAAAGTCATATTCTAGACAACGTGACGAAGCGAATCACCTCTCTCAGAGCCTACCCTACCTCCCTTACTGGCAGGGTTGTTTTAGCCAACCCTATGCTCCTCTCCAAAGTCTGGTTTGGAGCCCACGCCATCCCCTTCTCCCCAAGCTTTTTCAAATCCTTGTATGCCCTTCTGCAAGGATGGCTTTGGTCAGGCCGCCCACCACCAGTACAGCTAGAGGTCATGTTTGGCCCTCATCATCATGGTGGCATGGGCCTGCTTGACTTCAAAGCCCATGCTGCCAAGATCCTGGGCACCTGGATTGCGGCCATCACCGCCCCTACGCTCCCCTCTCAACACTGGTCCCGCGCGGCCCGCTCCAATTTCTCCCGCGCCTTGGGCCTTAACAATCCATTGAACCCTCACTCCTTGATGAAATACCTGGCTTCACACCCATCGGCCACAGGTCCTCACAGGACTAAAACCCACTACAAACGAATCCTCCTCTCCACGCGGAGCGCTGAGTGGATAATTCATATTAGCAGACACACATCCCAGAGAGGCCGCCCCTCTCCTCAGTTCACACAAGAGGTACAGGGGCTACCCATCCAAGATGGTGTGATCCCCACACGACTCCAGTCCTATCCAGGGTGGACTACCTGGACATGATGGACATCCCTTACTCCATTGAGACTCAGAAGACTATTTGGAAATATGCACACCATCCTCTGTTACAGCCTCAAATCCGTTCCCATGTGTGGCGCTGCCTGAGGCGGGTGTACCATACAGCTGAGCCCTCTAACGCTTTACACTCATCCTGCATCGTGTGTGGCCAGTATGGAACGCTGTTCCACCGCATGGAGAAGTTTTCCTACCTCTATAGTGATATGGCGCAAAGTTCAACGTCTGCTTGGCCAGGATCAAACAAATCCCTTTAGTCTGTCAAGAGATATGTTTGCTTTATCAATGGCTTCCCCCCTTCCACCCTCCCTCCGTGCTCTGGTGGTTGCAATCGCCATGTGTACCATCCACACGATTGTCTTAGATGCCATCGCAGGCTCCACCCCCACCCTCCCAGAAACTGTCCACAGATTCCAGTCTCATTTGGTGGACCACTTTCAGTCGTGGATATTTAGATACCTCCCACCGTGCCTCTGACAGCTGGTCTCCTCCTGGTTCCCAGTTTGGTTCATCAAATCAGACCCTTTCCTCCACACGTGTTCAATAGTGGCTATGGCCCCTTCACACGTTCCCTCCCCCTCCCCATAGTGGCATTCCCGCTGGTAACAAGAGATAGCATCGCTTCTCTGGGGTGCCTTCCCTGTTACTAAGTTTTGTTTCTTTTGGGTCAAATTTGGAAGTTTTTGTTCCATGGTCAGCCTTCCTCGCAATAGATTTAAATAAACTAACAGATTGTTTGAAATATCTAAATTATCTTGCTGATGGGATTTAGCAAGCTTGCTTCCTGATTTGTGGTATCCTGGTTATTATGATCTATTTATCCTTAATTTATTACCCTTGATATTCTATTTAGCCTTCATTGATAATACTTCCCTAGCAATATAAAAGATCTAATATTTCAACAATATTATACCTTTTCCTCAGATCTTATATTTTACTTTAAGTTGGAAGTAATCTTGGGGCCTCTAAAATTTTTTAAGTTAAGTTCTATGATAATTAGTATAAAATTAACCAAGTTTTCTTTCAGCTTGACATTAATTTCAAGCAATTTTAATAAATGAGTCAATTTTTCACCACTGCCCCACCGCACCAATCTCCAAATTTATGTTCTCAGATCCATCACCAGCTGCCCCAGTATGGGGCAGCAGTGCTCCACCTGCTAGCATCTACATCCAGCAGGCGAACACATGCGGACTGGCTTGTCTAGTCTGCCAAATACTTCTGGTTGCTATGTCCCCCCAAAGGTCTTGGATTCCACCTTAAACAAGCCCACCCAACCCGCCCCGACCCCCTAGCCCTACACCAATCCAATATTTGCTTTTGCCTCTGCATTGAGTATGGACATCTATTCCTGTACACTGAAAAAGTGATAATTGACCCGGCAACAGCCACCTTTGTGCCAGAAGGGTTAATCAACTTCCACCCATACATGGTGTTAGAATTTGGCGGAATTCCTGGGGATACGCCATAAGAGATTTGCAAAGGGTTTATCCCACTGAGCAATAGAACCCATGATATGACGATTGTGGTCCCTTGTAACAACATAATAAATGTTAAAATAATAACTATGTGGCACTTGCTCCCACTATAATACTTTATTGAAATATAATAAACTCCCCAGATCCTCTCTTCTTGCTCCTTTTTCTCTATCAATCAACTACTCCTCTTAATCGCCCATCCAACCTCATATACAGCAGCTTTGGATGATACCACACTCATTTCTTGGCTATTTGGTTCCATTGGTTCTCCTCATGTCAACTAGTTATTTAATTTCTTATCACCTAAATTGTAGGCAATTTTAATTGGTATTTGTTGAATGTTGAAATGGCCCAATCACCTCATTCAAGGCGATTTCCCAATAACCCAATCTCACCTCAATTTGCAGCTTAAATTACTCAATACTGGTTCAATTCCAACGGATTCTATACATTTCGCCATGATGACTTTGGGCTTATTGTCCAGTCATATTGGAATTGCAACACATGGGATATTTTAATATTGGTTTTCTACTGAAGAGGATGCAGCCGCTGCAGCAGATATACAATTAATTTATAAAAATACCCCCATTACCACCACCCAAACATGCATCCCAGTTGATACCACACTTGTGGTACCCTTTTTCAATCTCCCCTCACACCTTCCCCCTCAAATACTTTATGAGGAGTTGATGTCTGGGTTGTCCATTTATGGAGAAAACCCTATACTCCAATTTTTGTCCCAAGTGGTGCTGAACACCTTGCAGCACCTTGAGCAAAGGCCACTATTACCCCCACCAGATGAACATGTCCCAGCACATCCCACCGCGTGCCTATATACCATCTGCATCTGAACATTTCTTTTGGGCGTGCACCAACAATGGTTGCACAATTTGCCCCCTCTGCTATGAATTGGACCACACCAGAAAAGTATGTAATTATAAATATACACCCTGCAAACAAGGACAATACCACCCATGAGGCCACACCAACAGCATCTGAGTGGGGATTTTGGCTGCCCCCACCCCAACAGGCCATGCACTCAAATAGAAGCAAATTTAGCACCTCAAATCCAAGTTTATCAATGACACCCATTCCAACGAATTGGGTGCAGGATTGGACCACTGTTCAATCAAGAAATCTTTCGCCCCAAAGCTACCCAAAACAAAATCACCTACCAAAAATCTTCCCAAATCAATCTAAATCCCAGGAAATTATTGGAGGAAGTAACTGAATTTGGTGAAATTGGCCCATACTGAGCTATTCAAATGAATTATCACCTTACCTGAATTCAGAATTTGATACCCAGCCCCAACCAACTAATATGTCTGCAAACCTGGAGCCTTTTTCCAAAGTGACTACCAGCTTGCCGCAGCTGCGGTGGCCAATCCCAATATTCCTTGTACTCACATACTATGTGCAAAATTGGTCAGGGAATTTAAAAATGGGCTGCTCACCCCTTGTTCCTCTCCTATTTTCCTCATACCACAAAAGAGGAAATCCAACGCCTCCACAAAACCGCCACCACTGCCATCAAGGATATTGCTGAACTAGCAGACTTTTCCTCATCCACATGCACCACAATAACAAAAACTGCGAAATTAGAACAAATTCTAGACTCCCACATCAAGGCTGAACAATGTTGCTGAACTCATAGAGGCTTTAATCCAGGCCCAAATTGTCAATCTCATCAAATACCTACTCCACCTTGACCTTCATTCCACGGATGCTCCAACCCCCCTACTCTCAGCATTAGTCCGCCTCTACAATGCTGATCTTGAAGATGACCCACCTCATCCTCATCCCCCTCTACTATGATGGGAATAAGTGGCTCGCCGCTATACCACCTGGTAGGTAATTTTATTTTTTTCTCACTGCCCAAAAAGGCAGCTGATTCATGTTGAATTTTTAGTCAGTTAAATTTTGGAGCTTTAAGTTTAGGTCTTGTCTGTCCCCTAGTCGGCTTGCCTTGTTTAAAATAAAATATAGAATTAACCACACTTTACAACCAAAGAGCCTAATTTCCTTAACGAGAAATAAATATGCTAAGAAGATTTTTGACGCTAGTTCAACTAACATACATCTAGATTTAAAGGACCAGTAATCAACAAATGATACCTGGATTTCTAACATAGGTGCTCTCTGTTAGGTGTTTCTGAGGCTACCCAGTGAAAACAAACCTTCATATAGTTAAAAACTAGCAATCATAAGCGCATTAGTGATCCTCTCTCTTTCTGCTAAGCATAACTTTTCAAAAATCAATTCAGCCTGAAATTTAACTCCACTAAAGAGATTTACGAAAACTATTTTCAAATATGGCGGGAAACCCCGCAAAAGAACCCGCAGGCTATGACAAACGAGCCAGCACCACCCCCAAATGAAGCAACCCTCGGTTACCCACCTCAGGGTCAACCAGAATCACCCGCTCTCAAGCAGCAGCCACGAAAGCAGGCACCACCCCCCAACCTGGAGCTACTCCAACTAGCGCCAGTTCACCTGATCGCACTTCTGCAACCTGCACGCCTAACAACTCTGTGTGCGCTGCCTCCCACCAACCCGCTGGGCCCCCTCCAACCAAGGAGGCCATCACCCACGCTGTTTAATGGCGTTTGCTCAGTTGAATGCAACTCAGCCCATCCAGACATTTAACTCCCCCATTGTGTCAGCTAATTCAGCCCCATCTATTATTGCTGACGCCGTGTTTCTGGCTCCCTTCATGAGGGGCGATACCCAGCTACCTGGCCCCCAAATCCTCAGATGTAAGGTTGGATTAGCCGCACATTCTGGTTCACTAAGCACCAAATTGGGACAATCTACTCTTCCCAATGAGGATTTAAATGGTTCAGATTTTGGAACTTCACACCAGTTCCAATCTCACCCGTCCCATTTAAACCCCATAATCGGCACTTCTCAAGTCGGCACTTTATCTCAATATGCTGAAAACGACCAATTCACCAATCAGCCAATGAGTTTTGCCCACAAAATCACAGCAAATACTCAGGCTGAATTTACCCAAATAGATTGGGATGGTGATGAAACATCGCCCTCCTCCCAATTGGCTGGAGTTAATTCCAATCTGGATGGGACTCCCCAATTTAGCGAGGCCCAACAATCACCTGGCCCCCAAACCCTCGGATTTAAGGTTGGATTAGCCGCACATTCTGGTTCACTAAGCACCAAATTGGGACAATCTACTCTTCCCAATGGGGATTTAAATGGTTCAGATTTTGGAACTTCACACCAGTTCTAATCTCACCCGTCCCATTTAAACCCCATAATCGGCACTTCTCAAGTCGGCACTTTATCTCAATATGCTGAAAACGACCAATTCACCAATCAGCCAGTGAGTTTTGCCCACAAATCACAGCAAATACTCGGGCTGAATTTACCCAAATAGAATGGGATGGTGATGAAACATCTCCCTCCTCCCAACTGGCTGGAGTTAATTCCAATCTGGATGGGCCTCCCCAATTTAGCGAGGCCCAACAAAACGCCCCTCAATTTAATATGACGCCAGCAACTGCTGTAACATTCCATAAACAAGGGAACTCCGCAAACTTGTCCAAACCACCAGCTCACACTCAACCTGCAATTGCAGCCCAAAGCAAACACAAACGTACCAAAGGAGCCACTGGGGCGTGGCAAAAACCTCTGGCACCAACGCTACCCAAAGCTGATCCCCGTGAAGTGGCGTTTATTGCTGATGTTAAGAAGAAATGGGCCGAAACTAGAGCGCAAAAAGCTCTACCTCGCTCAACCCTCTCCCACGCAATTCGCCTTTATTATGGGCATAACCCTGTTGAATTCTATACAGAGGATTATTTCTCATACTTTGCAGCGATTGCGGAGACATTCCCTATTAACACCACCATCCATGAATCAGTGGAGGGCCACTACATCGATGTGGGCTTCACTGAAGATGCCCTTGCTGACCATGCTGCCACCCTCCAGGTCATTATTCCACGCGGATCTCTTCGCATCTCCCGCACACGCTCTCACCTGGAGAAAATTTCATGGGTTACTTTTTCCAACCTACCAACGACTGTTGATCCTGAGTCTCTTAAACTGGCACTCCATCGTGGTTTAATGGAGTTTGGGTCTGTTCTTTCAGTGGACTTTAGCGTCCCCTCTTACTATGCTCCCACTCAAAGAGCTCGCACTGCTAGGGCGTCGTTCATCCCCTCCCCCACTGTATCCCGCAACCTTGAGGTTATTCCTCATGTGGCGGTAGTTGGGGCATGCCCTGAGATCTTTTTTGTCGACCCTGATCAGGCGCGCCACCGGTGTTCATGGTGTAACGCCCTTGGACACTTGTATAGTGGCTGCACAGCTCGAAAACAAGCCCTCTTAGCCACCACCCAGGGGCCTAAACCAGGCCAAAAACGATCCCACGTGGCTGCAGCAGCAATTCCACAACCCACACAATGGGTTCCCGTTCAAGACCTGTCCCCTGAGGCCTTACTCCTAGCAGTTGAAACAGCTAACCCCACTATTGGTATGGGATACCTTCGCGCTCATGCCCCCCTTCCAATGGGCACCCCCTCCAATCTCCCAGAGTCAACTCCCTCTCTCACCAAGCGCAAGTCATCTCCCACAGGGTGCCCCTCGTCAGCCACCCCCACTCAGGGCTCCGCGGCACCCCCACCAACCTCCACCAGCGATTTATCACATCAACCCTCAGCTCCCAATGGAGCTATGCACACCAGCATGGACTGGCAACTCGCGGCCTGCGGTAGAAGTGCCACCTCAAAGAGTCCTACCCCAACCCCACAGTCCATTTCGCGCGGATCCTTTGCAGTGTTGGAGGAAGTGAATATGGACTCAGACTCATCAAATGGGGACACCGCGGAGGTCACCATTGAGCACCCTCAGGTCCTTCCCCTGCAACGGAGCGGGGGCAGCATCCTAGGCTGGCTTACTGGGTCCTCCGCCCCCCCACCCTCTCCTTCCCTCAGAACCCTCGACGCTCCTCACGGATTGCAGCTAATAGTCAAGCTAAAGGACTCAAAACTAGCCGCCTCACAGCAGCAGGTTTAAGCGCTGGCAACCCCCAGGACATGGAGGGGAACAGCTATGAGTCCCCATGGCAGCACCCTGGCCCTGCAATCCATCAACGCAAATGGGTTGTGGGACTTTAAGCGGAGAGCCCGCCTCCTCCGAAACTTCAGGTCAGCACAAATTGACATCGCTGCTGTCCAGGAGCCCCATATCCTCCCCCACGAACAATCTGCATGGAATGAACAGTTTGGAGGCAACTTCTTCTGGACAAACCATGCCGCCCTTATTGTTTTGAATCCCCGGGTTAAAACCCATTCTTTTTCACAATATCTAGGTGGCCGCCTCATACTGGCCAAACTCACCACTCCTGACTTCTCCTTCTTCGCTGCAAGCATCTACCTGCCTAATGCAGGTCAGGAGCGAAATCGGCTCTTGGAAGAGCTCCTGCAACTCAATCTCCCAAGGAATACAGTCCTCTTAAGAGATTTCAACACAACCATAAGTCGCGTCCATGACTCTTACCCCCTGCAGCAAAGGAACGCCCTGGATCAAGTCGCCTCCAGGATTTCCTTCGCCTGAGTGGCTTTATAGATGCGCTTCCACCCTCCGCGTCTGGCCTAGGTTGCATGACTAGGATCCAGTATGATGGAGGAGCTTTCCAGTCAGCGTCACGCATAGATATGGCACTGATTGGCCCCCTGCTAATTGGCCGCGTCTCCTCTCCCATCTCTCGTGACAACCATCTGAGTGATCACAGGTCACTCACCGTTGTCCTCACCACCACACTTAGACCGTCGCGTAGGTTCTGGCCTAGGGTTGCCCCAGCTCTTCTCAACAACCCCTTCACTAAGGAGAAGCTGTCTATGACCATCCGGGAGACTCTCACCTCCCCCCACCCCACCTGCTTGACCACAAGGCTAAATGGGCGGTGACCAAGGAGGGCATCACCCGCGTTGCTTACAACTGTGCCAAAGCCCAGATGACTGCAGCTCGCGCCAGAGTCAAAAGGGCGGAAGCCAGAATCAGACATCTAGAGCGAAACTGCCAGCCTTCGCCCTCTCCCAGATGGTTGGAAGACTGGGAAGCGGCGCAGGAAGCACTCCGCTTGGAGCTCACACTGCAGGGAGAACGGGCAGCAAACTTTACAACATCTCGTTACTATGCTCAATGGGAACGCCCCACCCGCTTCTTCTTTCAGAAACAGAAAGCCCGGTCAACAGCGCAGGATATTACTGCACTGAATATTGGCACTACAACCACTTCAGACAAGGAGGAAATCACGCAGGAACTACACCGCTTCTACTCCAGCCTCTTCCATGCCACCCAGGTGGACCCATCGGACATCCAAGACTTCCTGTGGTGGGCTCCAGAGCCGCCCATTGACCCACGGGCTGATGAGGCTCTACTGGCGCCTATTTCCATCCAGGAGGTGATGGAAACCCTTCTGAAATCCCCACGGCTTAAAGCCCCAGGCCCAGACAGAATACCCTTTGAGGTGTACCTTCTGGAACCTGCAGTGATAGCCAGAACCCTCCGCGACCTCTTCGCTGCACTCTTGGTGAATGGCGAGGTCCTCCTCGACTCCAGAGGCTCAATAACGACCCTCATTCACAAGAAGTCAGACCGTGAGAACCTGGCGAACTGGCGCCCCATAGCGTTGATCAACACAGACCACAAGCTCTTCACGAAGCTTCTGGCCAACCGCATCACCAAATGGGTGTCACCTCGCCTCTCCCCATCCCAGTACGGTTTTATTCCGGGGAGGCCGTTATGGGACAACTATAATGACCTTCACGTGACTTTGACTGCTAACTCTCGTAAGGTGAATGGCTTTGTGGCTCTCCTGGATATGGAGAAAGCATATGATTGGGTAGCCTGGAAGTATATTGATGCTTTCCTGGCCCGCTTCCATCTCCCACCCGCAGCTAGGCGCTGGATATCAGCGCTCTATGACCAGCTCCACACCAGAGTCCTGGCGCCAATGGGTTTTACAGTGGCAGTACCAGTTGGACAAGGTCTCCGGCAAGGGGACCCCCTGAGCCCTATCCTTTTTAACATCACCCTTGACCCCCTTTTGGCCTCCTTACAGGACAAGCTAACAGGGATTCTGGTCCCAGGTAAAGCCCCCACACGCACCATGGCATTTGCAGATGACACTGCCATTGCATTTGGCTGCCCAGGGGATGTTGCCCTCGCTGCTGTGACCATTGAGAGGTACACCAAGGCGTCCAACGCCATGGTCAACACCTCCAAGACAACAGTTGTACAGGTCGGCTCCCCACCTTCCCCCCACCATTTGGTATTGAACCTGAGCGCGGTACCTTCCGTCACCTGGGCGTTCTCACCAACCAACAAGGAGTTGCGCTAAAAGACAATGAGGACTTGCTCCTTGCAGCAGTTAACTCCAGGATTGCCAGCTGGAACCAGCGGCACATCACCCCCAGGGTCGAGCTCTGATGGCCAATGTGTTCCTTCTCTCCAAAGTCTGGTTCCTAGCGCACGTCTGCCCATTCAAAGATGCCTTTTATACGCGGCTCAATGTACTCCTCCGCTGTTGGATCTGGGGCTCAAACCATCCACCAATGGCCCTCTCAACCATTGCCCGACCCTGCAATGAAGGGGGCCTAGGGCTTCTGGACACGCGATCCCACGCCACCACAATCTTCCGGAAGTTCCTATGGCTGATTGTCCGCTGGGACGCGACCCCCATGCCCCAATGGGCGCCCGCCCTCCGCCAGTCAGTATCAGAAGCTCTGGGTCTTCCTAGAGCATCTCTGACCTCATTAGGGGAGTGGCTCACAAACCACCCAGGCCATCGCCTAAAACCATCCTCATCCCCCTACTGGAACCAGGCTCTCCTTGCCCTGAAACGAGTAGGCGCGCGGATCCACCATGCCTTCCCATACAGAAGGGAAGGCCCTGGCCTCAGCCCACGTCGCCATGCAATTGTGCACAATGGACAAGTTGTCACAACTCGCCTCAACCCCCAAGATCGTCCTCCCATCCGCCCAAGACTCCTTGAGCTCCTCCCTCCCTCCGTGAGATTTGACCTTAAGGAATTGTGGAAGGACGTCTATCACCCCATCCTGTCAGCAAAGGTGTCCAACACCTTATGGAGGGTGCTCCACTGTTCATACAGGACAGGGGATCGGACTGGCCCTACCTTCCAGCACCAAAGCTGCCCCCTCTGTGTGGAGCCTATTGACTCCCACCTCCATCGTTTTTTCACCTGTCCAGGTGTCACCGCATTTTGGCCAAAGGCCCGCGCGCTCCTCCATGCTCAGCCCTGGTCTGGACACCCTGTGCAAGACCTCATGTTTGAGCAGACATTGCCTGGTTGCCACCGACCCCTCCGTGTCCTCGCCTATGCCACAGCCATCTGGACCATCCATAACTCCTTCCTTCGTGCTGCCTTTGACCAGCAGGTGTGGACCCTTCCACACATGATCACCCACTTTCAGGTACACTTTGAGATGGCCCTGAAGGTCTGCACTATGTCGTCAACCCTCCCCCGCTCAGTTGTCACTGCAGCACAGCTCTGGCGCGCAAACCCCCCTCCCTTTCTCGATGCCTCCTCCCTCCCTTCCCTCGCCTCAGGCTCTTAGGAGCCCAGGCGTAATTTAATAAACATCGATGAATCCCCCCTTGTGTTGGGACCATCTAGTACTAAAAAAAATAAGCGCATTAGTGTACAACAAAGGGTCTACTCTCCTAATTAATCAAAAGGGCAGGATGAAGAAGGAAGGAAACTGAATTTACTTCCATATTCTGATTGAGATCTTGGATAGTTGATTAAATGCAGGACAAATGTCATAAAAATCCCAACACCCCTAGAAATATGAAATGATGAGCACAATGATGCAACTGAAGTTAATTTAACTAATTTTCAAAAGGCCACTGAGACCAAATTGCTTACCTCTATCACATCACTCCAAGATCACAGTGAATTATGTGGTCTGAAAAAAGCAGATACTGTCATGCCCATCTTTTTTCCATGTTCTGAGGCTCCTTGCTGTTCCAATAATAATTTGGGAGTAGATGAATCAAATGTCTCAGTGCCCAATATGACTTTACCTACCAAGGTCACCAAAATTCCTATTAATTAACTCAGGCTAGTTGAGCCAATGGCTCTTATAGCAACTATATCTTTTTATTAATTTAATTTAATTCCAAAGATCTTATTAATTATTAAGTTATTATTAACTTATAATGTAGGTACTACTAGTGGCGATAATGAGTTAAAAACTCCTGATCCATTTTATATAATTGGAATGGTTTTGGTGAGCTTTCACTTGATCATACCCAAATTCTAAATCGCTTTATCCCTCCAAAAATTTAACAAAACTTCTCAGATAAAATGTGTAGATCATGAACACAGGCTAAATTAATTATTAACCCAGTAACCTATCTAGTAAGCAGCCCCCAAATGTAATTAGGCTGAATATTAAAGGCCTAATACTCCAAACCTCTTGTTGCAATTTTAGTTGAATTGAGCGAGATTGCACAGAAGTATTTTACACTCAAATAGGTAATACTGTATGAAAATAGTATAACTTAAAGTTAAAAGTAATTATTAATAAAGTAAAATAAGCCTCTATTGATAGAGACTCCTAATCCGCTGTAGTCTCAGGGGTGTACTTCCAGTGCTGACTGATCTGGCATAAGGAAAACCTACTTGTTCTAAATAAATTCTCTAACCAATTTATTATTGGATTGTATTTTCAGCGTTTATATCTGTCTTAAAAGTAAGTCCATATTACTTTGGGACTATTCAATGTCAGAGTACGCATTGAAAAGACCTCACTTATTCCAATGTAAGGCCAACAAATTTATACCCTAGCCTTTAGTCAGTTACTTTCCTTCCAGCTCCTAAATCTTCTTGATTTTCCGTCTTCTGGCCTGTTAATAGCTTTTGGATTAAGCTCTCTGAAACCTAATGTTCAACTGTCCAAGGTCAGGCACATCTGGTGGTAGTCTGTTCAACCTTAGTAGCATCTTAGTGATCATCTCTTAACGTCAGTAGCATTTTTATAATGTCACTTGACATAACTTTGGAGCTGATATGAAGGGATCATTTAGGTAAATTCAACTGACAAAAACACAACTGGTTTGAAATGATAATTAAATCAACGAGGGCTAGCAATTGATCTACCAGATTTTAGGATCATAAAGCAATCTAATTGTGCTTGATTTTCAGCAGGCTAAATCACTAGTAATATATCTGTCAGCAGGGCAAATTGAAATTGATCCGTCAAAAATTGTTATCTAGTAAATTAATAAATGCTTATTTAGGAAGGATGAACTAAAGCGAAATATCTGACACCATATTAATATAAATCAATCTTTGATGCAGAGATAGTTAGAATAAGAAGATGGCAGATTAATAAATGTTGGGATTTTGGCAAGTGAAAATGATAGTGAAATATCTGACGCCAAATTGATAGAAATAGATCTGCCATGCACACATCATTGGGATGAAGGTGTGTAAAATTGATAAGTGTTGGGATTTGGCCAAAAAAAGGTTTGCAAAATATTAAGGTGATAATCAGGATGAGGGAATAGCAACAAGATCTATAGGGCGTGGGGGATTATGGCCAATGTGATGTCATATGGTTGGTCAAAACCTCAAATTGCAACACTTTCCCCAATTGATAAAGATACAAAGTGACAAATTGGCTATGGCTGACGGTAGGGTTATTATGAGGGTTGATTTTTTGACGCCCTGATGGTACTCAGGCCAGTGCATTATAGTATTCGTGAGTTTTAGATTGACAACATTATGTGTGGGTCACAATATCTATTAAGGGCTCTTTCCAATTAGGTTCTTCATCACTAGGGGATCAGGATCGCTGCAGTAAAGCACCAGCTCTCCCAAGGTTGAGTGGAGCAGCAATATCTGCTTTTTCTTATTTCGTTGCCAATTACTCAGTTTATTGGCTGAATTATTTGAGGATTAGCATTATATGGTTTTAGAGCAGATGAAACTGATGAGCATTTATTGGTAATTCTAAACTGGTGTGTTCATAGTTGTCAAGTTTACTCTATTAGCCATAGGTAATCCTGGCAGAATGTCTCCTGGAGCTGATCTAGCATCAGGATAAATGGTTGCTAAGCCTCCTCTAGGGCCACGTATGCATCATATAGCTCTGTGATCCACCTTCCTTATCATCTTTATAGGAGAGGCATATGGTAATTTCATTGGCGTGCCCAGCAATTAACTCAAGTATATTGCTGTAGGAGTGTCAAGACATCTGTGTTCTCCTCTACAGCACTCCTCTCTTACTTTGATCCTCGCTTCTCTGATCAGTGCATCACAATGTTTAGCCATAATCTCCTTGATGTCCTCATCCATCTGTAAATAATTAAGGGCCTCCCTATTTAACCCACAATTTCTCTATACTTATGCTCATGTTATCTTCTCCTCCATTTGCAGTTCTGTTGATAGTTCTTACCTGTAGTGAACACAAAAGTTGCAATTTTGGTTGCAACTGGGCAAAATTGCACTGGTGTATTCAGTACTCAGATAGTTAATTCTGTATAAAGACAGTATACATTAAAAAATAAAATTAAACCTTGATAAATAAAATATTCTTTATTAATAGATCCCAAAAATCTGTAGTAGTCTTGGGGTGTACTTCAAATGGTGACTAATTATGGTAAGGAAAACCACATAATTCAAATAATTATTCAAACAATTGTAGCATTGTGTTGTACTTCCAGAAGTGGAGATTCAGCATAAAAAGGAGTTCTATTCCTTTTAGACATTTTGATGACAAAGTGTGGGCTGCCGCGTTTCTTCCTTAATCCAATGCAAGGGCAGTAAAAATATATCCTAGCCTCTATTCAGTTAGCTTTCCTTACAGCTCCTGAATCGTCTAGAGTATCCTTCTGGTCTTTTAATAGCCTATGTATTAAGCTTTATCAAACCTGCTGTGGTCAACTGCCCCAGGTTGGCCACATCTGGTGGTGGTCTATTCAAACTTAATAGCTTCTTGGTAATTATATGTTCAATGTTGGTAGCATTCCTCAGATTTAATTGATAGAAATATTTAGGACTGATCCAGACTGACATTTATGTAAATTTGACTAAAAAACAGAACAAGTTTGAACTTGATATTAAATCAATGAGTGGATGATAATCAATTTACCAGTTTTCTAGGTTTATAAAGTAAATTTGTAAATTCTTGAATTGGGGCAAGCAAAGATACTAGCATAATATCAGTCAGCAGGCTAATCAAAGGCGAATTACCATTAAATCGTTATTGTTTAGTAGAATTACTAAATGCTTGTTTGGATGGGATGAATTCTAGCAACGTATCTGATAATGAACAATAGAAATCAAACTGCTGTGCAAAGAAATTGTGACGAGAGGATGGAGAATAAATAGATGCTGGGATTTGTTCAAGAGAAAATAATAGCTGATATTTGAAGGCATGTTGATGAAAGCAAGCTTCTGTGCACAGATAATAAGGATGAGGAATGGTGAATTGATAGGCGCTAGGATTCATGCCTTAAAAGTTGGATAAATATATAACAGTTATAATTGGAATGAAATTTAGTGATGAGATCTATGTGGCGTAGGGGAATGTAATAAAATTAATATCCTTTGGTTGGTCAATACCTCAATTTTCAACACTACCTTAACGCAAGTTTTTATCAATAAGAACTCAACCATTCATTTTAATTATCTTATTAAGTTTAACAACAAGCCACCGAATTTTGATCTGAAACTGATCATCCCAAAACGCTCAAAGTTAAATTAAGAGCTCAAGCTGAATAAGCAGCTATATACTAAATCCTTGACAAATGAAGAACCACCACCTGAAATAAGCTTGGACTTTAAAGATTCAGAAGGTTAGGCCATTTTCCCTATAAAAATGCCCAACCAACTTTGATACCACCTTGAAATCCTGGAAATTTTACATTAAGGGCCGCTGATTGCAAGGCTTTATAGAGCCCCACCTCTTTCAAGTTACCTTAGCCAGTAGTCAAGTCACTGTATTGAGCATCTGCCTCTGACCCTATCTTGAGTTGCATACTCCATTGAGTGCTGATGGGACTCTTAAGCTATGGAGCACTGCTACCTGAGATACCATGACATCATTGACATTTGCATTGGTCATGAACGCCACTTCACTATCTATAAGGAAATATAATTCGCTGGATTCAGTTGCTATCATCTCTAGCACACTTAACCCAGTAAAGCTGCTGGTTGGCTACCACAACTTGCTCTTCTACTTGGTAGATATCAAGATGTGGCACACCATTCTAAGCTTTAAGAGTGACCATACCTATAGTGAGACCCAGACTCCCCATTTTAACTGTCTTCTGGTGTACATCACTCTACCAGCGGCGATCTCAGGCCAAAAGGACTGCTACAACAAAGTGTTTAACTCTTGCACATTTCAAAATGAAAACATAAGGATTTCAGCACACCATTTGGCTTTTGTAGAAGTTAGTATGGCCATCAAACTGGGTGTTTTCAACAAGCCATATAAACCTCAAAATGATGCCAAATAAAACTATACCTATCTCATTGTAAGCAAATGATTATGTATACTGCTGCCATAATGACAACTTAAAGTCTCAAGCGAGATGACCCCTTGAATGATAAATACTCAAAATGTCCAGCCAATCTAAATCTACAGTTCAAGAATTAGTTAATAATATCGGCTATCATGTCAAGTTCAAAACTGACTATAAATTTATGCAAAGCAACTGTCACTCCCAGTTTAGGCTTGAGGGGGCTCTGTGAGGAGTTGCCCAGTTGGAAGGTTTAATAGTACTCTTAATCTCGCATCAATTCTTAAATCTGAGTCTAATGATTTACTTTCTAATTTTATTGACTTGACACCCATTTTAGGAGATTTACCATTGTTTAATGCAAACTCCACTTCCAAGGATTATCTTCACCAAAAGGAAAATATTTTACAAACAAAACTTTTTTGATAAAAGCTACTTTTACCCGCAAGGACATTTCTAATCTTCTTATAATGATAAAGATTTTACTTCATCAGTGACACGTCAATCACCTCAAAAAATACTAATCACTCCCAATAAATATTCCTGATTTTAATTAGTAAAGATTTCTATACAGATTAGTTTTATCTCAACCTAAAAAGTTGTGGTTATATGTTTATTCTATAACAAGAAATCTCACTAAGTCAACGCTAGGTGCTTAAAAAAATAAACATATGCCTTTGAAGTACCTGAACTCATATTTCAGTGCAAAATCCACAAAATGGTGCTTTCTGCTAGGTTTACTACTGAGGCCTTCAGTGAAAACTTAGTTTCACAATCATTAATAATTTTATCAAGAACTCATTTTCCTCTGAAGTGTCTATGAGTATTTCACAGTGGGTGAATACTAACTGACAGGAAATGCCTGATAACAGTATCAATAAAATCCAATTTCAATTTTCAATGACTTTGTCTATTGAACAAACTGATAATTCTGTATATTAAATTCAATCATTTGATTCTGACACAAATACTAGACTACTAAAAGGGACCCTTCTTTCAGGAGGTCGAGTTAATCATTACAGAGTTCAAGAGTCTCTTCTACTAAAAGGCACTTATACATAATGTTACATTGGCCGCCATTGAAGTGAGACTATCATGAACTGAGCAGTATCTTTAATATTTAGCACATCCAGCTATTCAACATTGGCTCTAAATATTGGGATTACACCACCAATAGATAAAACATCAATTCTTTATCTTTAACAACTTAACTCTCAACTGTATAAGTATATGCAATTGCCTCTGACTTTGAACATAATAATCGAGATGCCTTTTTGGACAACTGATAAGTGGTATCTAACTTATAACGTCAACTAGCTCAAATTATTAATGGTGTTGCTGGATATTTGCGACATGATTTATCTCAACAGGTCAAAGCAGCAGTCAACCCTTGTGATCAACAAGCTTATAGTATTAAAAGTGTCATCTGAGCTCATTTTAAACAGATGGAACGTGACTATACCCAAAGATTTGGAATTTTATGGAAAACTTAGTCAATTTGATAGTCTCATCGCAGATTGGGATGGCTCTTCTGGTCCTCAAGGTCCAGTCAGATCTGAAAGTTCTCCTGGACCTCCTAGTTCCCCATCTACGGTTCCTGGCCCTGTGAGTCCTAGGGGACTATTGGTCCTGCTGGTGAAGAGTGTTCCAGCAGGCCGCCAGGACCTCTGGGTACATCATTTTGCTTCCTTATTCTCATCGATTAATCATCTAACTGAAAAGTTCAATTTTCGGAAAACCAAATAAGATCAATAGCTCAAGGATGTTTGTTAACCTTGGACGGTCAGTCTCTTGATACTGAGCATTCCTTTCCTAACTTGTTAGCTGGAATTGGAAATGCTAATCATCCCTGTGAACAGAATTAAAATGCTTTAGAAACTCATGATAATTCTCTAAATGCCTCTATTATCATTTAAATGCTTATTGTGAGTTAATTGAAATCAAGCAGAACGAGATTCACTCTCATTATGAACCTCATCCTCTATGAAACATTTGAATCAATGGATCTCTACTTACAAGAGTATCTTAATTTATTCCAGCCAATTGACCGCCCTTATCAATTCAATTTGCCTGAATCTAAACACTCCAAATCTGAATCAGTAATTAATATGGCTGTTCATTTCTTAACTAATGAACCCTCTGGATTTAAACTACCTTTAAGGACATATGATCTACTAATGGAGGAAGTATTTAGTCATTTTATCTAGATATGGACGAGCTATGGACGGGGCTATTGATCATCAAAAAACCCAACACTTCTCTTACTGTCTAAAGGGAACTGCCTAGATATTATGGTGCCTCATTTAAAAATCTGTACCAATTGATCTCAGGTTGAAACTGCTCTCATAAAAGAGTTTGGAAGTTAATTTATCATGTCTTATTGAAAACAAGCTTTTTAAGTAGCCATATCAAGTGTTGGTATATTAAACAAGAATTTGCATAAAACTCTATCATGATGAACAGAATTTAGTACCTTGTGATTGCCCTACACCGGATGATGTTATTATCGCCATGCTAAATGCTTTCTCTACTTGACAACAATTACATCTAAATTTTCTTGCGCATAAGGGAATTTTCGTTATATACTCAATATTAAAGAAGTCTTAATGGAAAATACTAGAGGCGCTATGCATCCTCTTCCCATATCTAAATCATAATCTTATATCCATTCAGTTTCCACTAACAATAAGCCTAAAGAGAGAAGAGGTCCATTAAATTATTGTGGGTTTTGAGGTCATGATGAAAAATAATGCTAGAAAAAACAAGCATATGAGTTAAAAAAGAGAAGCCAGAATAAGGCATGAGGCTCCTTATGCTGACAAAACTTCCTTGCCTAAATCTAAAATTGCAGGTTTATTTAATAATTGTTATGTAAATTCTGCTCCTGGAGACATTGATGTCCCATATGACTTAGTCAAAGAAACCTTTCTTTTTATCCGCCTGCTTTTACAAATGCTTTAAATTTCTATATTTTTTTCAATTCCTCATTTTAAACTTGATGTAACATGAGTCAAAGTAATAGTATACCAATTAAAGGTTTTAGCTATCATTAATACTGGGTCTCCTATGTATGTGTTTCCTCCAGGCTTATATAAAAATAGAATTGCTTCCAGTATAACCCATACCCAAGAATATGGGACAGTTGAGCCCGCTTATACCATTCCTTAAGGGCTTATTCTTCCCTAACTATGCATTTTGGTATATTAGTCATGGCCACACCTGCTGTTGTCTTTGTTTAAATTGTTATAATCTTCTTGGGACGAAGTTTCTGACTAATTTTGATGCCATAATCAATCATAAGGATAAGTTCTTATATAATAAGATACTGAGTGCCCCTAATAATAAATAATGTTATTACCAAAAAAGGATGTCTAAACGGTAAGTATGCTTACTAGAAAATCATACCTCTATAAATTGGCTTGAATATTGAATAGTGGATCCAAAAAACTATTCTTCCTCCCCCTTCTGTATGTGTGGAATAATGGATGCCCTTATTTTCCAATATAAACATAACTATTTCACCTAAGTCTCAAGTGATAGTTAATACTGGAATGCAAATATTAGTGCAAAAGGATCATGTGCTAGAAATGTTGGGTGATATTAATCCTTCCTATTTAAAAGCTTTGTCATGTCCTGGGATTCTTGAACCTGCTTATAATGTAATTATATCAGTGTTGTTAGCAAATCTCACTTATCAACTCATGAACTTAAACCAAAAGGATCCTATTGTTTATGTACACCCCGCTCCTATAAGAGTTACTTTCTGTTACCAGTTGTGGAGAATTACATGGATTAGAATTAGAGAATAAGCCTTTTATTGCAAGAATTATAGCTGATAAAGAAGATTCTTATAGTTCCAAACAGTTACATACAGCTGAAGCTCTTATTGAGGATTATGGCAATACTTCCTATAATAGATCATGAGACTTTGTGTCAATGAAGGAGGTACAATACAAGGCTAAAACTGGGGATGCTCCCCCTATTTGAGCTTGACCTTATTAAAAATTTAGAGTTAAGGAGCTCAGGCTTCTATTAAATTAATAAAACTTTTAGAGCTGGTCTATTAACCCCTTTTAAAAGTCCTTGAGCCTCTCCTTTGATTTTTTTTTGGAAAAAAGATATAGAAATAGAGTTGTTATGGATTATGAATGACTCAATGCAATCACTCAACAAGCTTCATACCCATTAACCATATACATTATTCTTTTTGATGATTAACAGGATCTCGGTTTTTCTGCTAAGGACCTTGCTAGTTGGTACTGTCAGATAAAGTTGGCTCCCAATGATCACCAGAAATGTGCTCTATCTCTAGCAAAGGGCTATCTGAGCCAACCTGGATGCTGCAGGGGCTTTAAAAAGCCTCTGCTACATTTTAAATAGCTATGGATGGTTTATTTAGTGATGTAAACTTTCTTGCATTCTTGTTGAATTAGATAATGTAACCATTTTATTTTATTTATTTAACTGAGGCAAGCTGACCAGGGGATGGGCAATGCCGATGCATGTGTAGAAAAGGGGGAGTGACAAATAGTGATGATTATAAAGGATTGGGCACCCCAGGTTACACAGGTTACCCCCTGTGGGATCCACCGATGGATGCCACAAATATTTTATCAGAGTGAGAAACTTACTTTAAAAAAAGTAATAAATAAGCTTTGTTAAAGTTTTTTATGTTTTTTATTGTTTAAGCGGGCAAGCCAAAAAAAGCCCTTTCTTCAATACTAGTATTTCCTATTTAAACTAGTTCAAATCCTGGGACCATGGGCATTCAGGGCTAAAGTATTATAAAGCTGAGTCATCCAATTAGGAAATATAGGCTCTTAGCCTATCAGATGAAGACAAATATCTTGTGGCAAAACTGATCCGTGGGGTAATGATTTGATAAATTGTATCCAATCACCAGTGAGTAAAATCTTCTCACCTCAGAGGTGATCAGATCTGTGTGGTAATGAACACCTCAAATCTGGCCGAGAAGTTGGAGCAAACCTATTATCAGTTCTTACCTTATTAAGCTGATTTTAGTTATAAATCATATTTTCTCAATAGATAGGTTCCACTGAGAATCCACCAAGGTCTTTTTGCCGTTGGTATTCATATCATTGATAACCACAATATTATTCAAAGATTGGACAGGTGATGGCCCAATCATGGTAGCAGATTTAGGGGCATTCTTACCTCCAACATTCTTTTTCAAAAGTTGAGAAGGAGAATGTCTAACATTGCCCCCCTCAAGAATGTTGGGAGGAGTGTAGGGTCATAGGAAGTGGCCATGTACCCAGTTTATTATAATTCCTGTAGCCAAAGACTTTATAGAATACTCATTTCCTCTCTTATATATGATGGTAAATGGCGTCTTCCAGATTGATCCAAGTTTGCCACTATGTGGAGTTATGCGATTGTGGTAATATAAAACCATATCTGACACTTGGAAAGTAGGTAGAGGAGCTCAGAGCTCATTGGCAGCTTGGCCTTCTTTAGTAACTGTTTTAGCTAGGTTGGTCATAGCCTCTGATTGAAGCTGAATGATGTGGTTAGCTAACCTTCGCATGGATTTCTAAGGCTCCTCTCCTCTAAATAAGGCATCCTTAGCTAGAAGAGCAGGTATACCCAGTTCCCTGCCATACAAAACTCAGAAAGGGGACATTTTCAAAATCAGATGATAGCTAATTTGATAAGCCATAAGAGCGCTAGGGAGATAATGATCCCAATGAAGGGGATCAGATGAAGCCATATTCCATAAAATAGAAACCAAAGTACCATTTTCTCGCTCCACTGTACCATTGGTTGATGGGTTTTATGGAGCTGAGAACAGTTGTTGGGTTCCCATGGAAGTAGCCAAGAATTTAACTACTCTGGAGGTAAATTTTTTCCCGTTATCACAGAGTAGTACTTGAGGGCATCCATGTCAAGTGAAAATATTTTGATGAAGAAAGGTGGCAGTGGCCTTAGCAGTTTGGGCTGGCTGCGCCAAAGCTTCAACTCAATTCGTGAAGTGGTCAATGCCTACCAAAATATATCTGTTTCCACCTGTGGTATGAAGCGGCCCTACTACGTCCAAGCTTATGGTATGGAATGGCTGTTGTGGGGTAGTCAGCTGATATTGATATCTAGTTCTGAGCCGAGACTGCTTCTTACATGTAAGGCAAGCATCCAAGACTTTGATGATGGCTTCCATGATTCCCTCCCAAATATGGTGATCCTTAATCCATTGTAAGTTTTTTTTACTCTTCCATGGCCTAAAGTTGAATGAGCTTCCAAGATAACAGGTACACGTTCCGAGGGTCATAGGTAAGGCAACCACTTCGCCCCCATTTGTTTATACAATTTCCCACTTTCTATTTTAGTGTTATGGGAGTGCCAGGCCAACATCCTCTGTACAGGCTCATCCTCATCTTCCCAGTTGTTTGGGGTCATTAAAAGATCATACAGCCGCTCTGCTTCACTGTTATCTAGGTGGAGGATGGGCAGCCAAGTTAACCCATCAACATTCATGTGGCGGGTTCCAGTGCAGTGTTTGATCTTTATATCATAATTCTGGAGCTTTAGAGCCCAGCGAGCTAACTGCCCCGTAGGGTTCTTCATGTTTTGCAACCATTTTAAAGAGGCGTGGTCCGTGATCACAGTGAAAGAGGTCCCATACAAGAAAGGGCGGTAATGCTTCACTGCTAGTAGAATGGCAAGACACTCCTTCTCAGTAACATTAAAGTTTCGTTCTGCCTTTGATAGCATCTTACTAAAATAGGAGATAGGATGATCTACCCCTTTTTCATCTAATTGGGCTAGGATGGCCCCAACGGCATAGTCTAAAGCATCTGTAAACAAGATAAACGGTTTTCCATAATTGGGATGCCTTAAGATAGGCCATTTTTTGTAGCAGCAACTTCATTGTTTCAAAAGCAGCCTTCTGTTCGGTTCCTCATTGAAAAGGGATATTCTTTTTTAGTAAACGAACAAGAGGCTCGCTGAGTTGGGCAAACTTAGGGATGAACTGATGGTAATACCCCATCATCCCTAAAAATACCTGTATATCCCGTAGGTTTTTGGGGGGTGGCATTCTGGCAATTGCTTCACCCTTATCTTGTATGGGTTGGATACCTTCTTAAAAAATGGTATGTCCGAGGAAGTTTAATTTCTTTTGGAAAAAAGTGCGCTTTGAAGGTTTTAATTTAATAGTTAAGCATTGTTAGCGTTGGAATACCTCCTTCAAATGATCAAGGTGTTCATTAAAGGACTTCGAGAATATGGTAATGTCATCAAGGTAGACAATAACGCAGTTTAACTTAAGTTCCTGAAAAATGTGATCCATCGCACACTGGAAAGAGGCAGGTGCGTTGCACAACCCTTTAGGTAATTGCATGGGTTGGAAAAGACCTTCACGCATATCAACGCGTATTTCTCTTGACCTTGAGGAGATAAATCCATTTGCCAATAACCACTGGCCAAGTCCATGGCAGAGAAAAGTTTGAGCCTGAAAGCTGGGACAGGGCATCATCAATGCGTGGGATAGGATAGCTATCCTTTTTTGTACGATTGTCTAACTGGCAATAGTCCATAACTATCCAATGACTTCCGTTTTTCTTCTTAATGAGCAAATGGGGGAGGACCAAGGGCTTTGCAAAGGAACTAATAACCCCGCGTCTAATAACTTCATGAGTTCCGTCCTCATTTGTTGTTCCTTCACATTTGACTTACGATAAGGTTTTGACCTAATGGGATGGGCATCACTCACATCGATGGAATGGCACCAGCCCTTCATGTGGCCATAATCATTGTCAGACTTCGAAAAAAAATCACTGTACTCATCCAGGAGAGTATGCACTTTATCCAACTCATCTGAGGTCAGCTCATCCAAAATATGGACGTTCAGCAAGGTACATACCAGGTTATCTGCGGGCAGGCCTAAATCTGCCTTGAGCCAATAGAGTGGATTTGTTTAACTTCCTCCACAGGGAGTAAAAACCCTCGGCCCACCTCCTGATGCTTTCTTACAAATATATTCTTATCAGTGAAATTCCTCAAAAATAGAGTAATAGGCCTCAGATAGGCTGGGTCTAAAACACCAGGCAATACCTGAGGCTCAACAGGGCTAATTCTGTCAATGCTTAAGAGGTGTAATAAACAGTGGCGATGGATTTTAAGAGTGATTTTTGTGTCTACCACCCGTTGTTCACCAGGCTTAATCACCACTTCATCAGCCGCATAAAACGGAATACCTTTGGTAGCATCCACAGAATCAGGAGATTTTTTTTGTATCTCGCCCAGAGGTGGTATAATGTATAGGTAAAGCGGAAAGTGGGTACTCAACCATGCAAGAGTATTCCTTCTTGCTGGGTTCTTTATTTGGCTAGAACTAAGGGGACTTCATAATTGAGCAACGACAAGAACCCCTGCTTCATATTGATAATACCTTCATATTCAATCATAAACTGAGTACATATAAGCATATTATAGGCGTTATTATCCAAAGCCACTGCGGGGCTGATAGGATAAGCTTCCCAATACAAATGGGAAGAGATTAGTAAGCACCAAGTGCGGGTGTTGTTGGGACCAGAGGTTCCAAAGTCTTGGTTAAATTCTAAGTCAGGTGCAAGTTTGATCTTTTTCATCAACTTGGAAGAGATTAATTTCACCGAGGAGCATGTATCTAGTATAGCCATCACCTGAACTTTTTGAACAACCACTTCGACCTTCATAATTATCCCCCCAAAAGTGGGTGATAGCGCTAAGACCTCCATAAGATGAAAAGTGGAGGTTAATTTGCACGAGGTCTCGGGGTAATTTTCCAGGATGGACTGCATGGTATGGCCATACTGGAGAGGGCGAATAAGGTTAGGCAACACCTCATCCGCATCGCTGGTAGTATCAATAATGGCCAGTTCCCCTACAACTTGATGAAGATATGTCTCTTCAGGTATGATGGACTCATCTACTCCCCAGCGTTTAAGCGATTGGGGACTTCCACTTCAGTAGGTACTCCTACAACGAAATATCCAACCTCATTTGTTCCCCCTCAGAATCATCCCCAGGGGTATTAACAATGCGAGGTGATGGCATAAGTTGTTTAAATGAGTCAGGCACATGAGTTTTGTCAGCAATAGGTGTGCCTTTCCCTACGCTGACATTACTTTTCCCTGCTCCTGTTCCTCGGCGTCAGCTTTCTTTTCCAGCACACAGCCTCCTTGTGTCCAAACTTGTAGCAGTATTCGCACTGAGGGCGTTCAGGACGTTTTGCTTTGGGGTTTTGCTCTTCAGGGCCCATTATCTGAAGGGGCTCCTTCTTGTCTTCAATAGCTAGGGCCCGAGGCTTAGGCTTTAAATCCTCAATGGTTAAAACGCAAAGAGGAGATACTGCTCTGCATGAAACTTTGGGCTTATGGAAATCAGCAACATCTATTAACGCCTCCTTGATGTCTTGAATGGTATGAGAATAGCGTTTAATGGAGGTGATGTGCATTGCTAGTGGAGGGTAAGAAGCCACTCCAGTCAAAATGGCGGCTACAGCATCATCCAAAGTCAACATCTATGAAGTTAACAATGTCTGGGCTTCCATATAGAATCGTTCCATAAAAGCAACCACTGACTCTCCTTATCAGATACTCATACGCATAAAAGCTTGCTTTTTCATACTTAAAGCCTTTTTTGAACTGAACGTGTTTATGAGGGCCTCTTTTTAACCTCGGACCAGGTGCTAAAAGCATCCATATGTGGGACCATCACCTCCTGTGTCATGCAGCCCAAACAGGAAAGTATATGTTAGGCCTTCTGACGATCTGTTGCCCCTTACATAGCTGCTTCATAGACGTATAAAAATGAAGCAATGCTGCCCTCACTGGGGATAAACTTGTCTTTGAACGTCGTTTAGAATTAACTAAAGTCACCCCCAGTAAGGGTATGAATAGCTGGAGCTTCTGTTTCTGGGGTTTCAGAGCGGTAGTTTAACTGGTCAAAGGTCCATGAAAAGCGATCAAACTGGTCATGCATGGCTTTGAGCCAGGTTTCCATTTTAGAGAGGGCTTTTAGGGGCCCAGATTCGCATAGTCTCAGTCGAGCTTCAATCCCTAATTTATGAGTTTCAAGATCTTCCACCCGGCTCTCCATTGCATTGACTTGAAAATGGAGTTGTGACACCAGCGAGCTTAGGTTTAATTGAGCAGTTTCTATGGCTTCCACGCAGTTCTTCAGCTCTTCTTTCATTTGTTTACACCCTTCATCATCACGAGGGTGTGAGCTAGGGCCTTGTACTCCCTCCTTAATCTGTTTGTAATTCCGCTCAACCTGCATTAATCGATTAAATACTTCCTTCAACAGCACAGGGCTTTCCAGAGAAGCTTTTACCACTTTTACTTCGTTTTCACATTTAGTCAGGCGACGTGCCATATATTTGGTAATTTCAAACGAAGCTTTGAGAGCTAGCTCCTTTTCTAGCTGAACAACCTTGGCCGCAAGGGTGGAGGTGGCACTAGATGGTTCAAGCAACAGATGGCGTTCAAGATCATCAACACGCGAAAAGGTCTGGATTAACTGTTGCTCCACCACAGCCACACGCTGTTCATATTCCTCTTGAGGGACGGAGTCAGGGGCTAAAAGGTCTTAGTGCGTTTGCTCATTAAGTTTTTCAAGTTCATTAGAAAACTCCTCCAACAACGAGTGGGTGCTAGCAGTGGAAGCATTCAGTTCATCCTGGAATATCTTCATGGCCTCCTCAACATACTTTACAAACACAGTGTCCATAGTAGTAAGTTGGTCATGCATCTGTATTATGAAGTTATGATTAGCTTCCACACCAGATCTGACTGCTCCAAGATATTCAGAGGTCAGTTGGTACAACTTATCATAAGCTAAATTCAGAGCTGCATGAGTATCTAGGTGTCGATGTAACTCTTTGTGATGTCCGGCTAAGAGATGCATCATGTGTACCAAGGCAGGGTGAGCAAACTTGCGTACGTAGGTGGTCAAGTTTGTAAGCTGACCATAGGTCTCTGGGAGGACACTAGTCTCAGAGAGAAACAAGTGGCGTTCCTCTACCAACGACGCTTGTTCGCGAGATGCATTGTCACCAGGGTTAAGGATACCATGAGTAAGGTCTCTCACAGCTTCATTGGTTGGCCAGGTAATGCAAAGAGACTCAGGTATTAATATGTGCTCAAATCGTTCTTCTCCAAATATCAAAGCGGTAGGGCTGTCCATTCAATCATCATCTTCAGTCCCTTTCCCATTTCGCACCCAATGGGTGACACTCTCCATTGCTTTAATACTTTATCAAAGTATTCAGGGTGGCCCCTGTAGTGAGCACCAGTTTGTGGGATCCACCGATGGATGCCAAAAATATTTTATCAGAGTGAGAACTTTACTTTTTCAAATAAAAGTAATAAATAACGCTTTATTAAAGTTTTGTATGTTTTTTATTGTTTAAGCGGGGCAAGCCAAAAAAAGCCCTTTCTTCAATACTATTATTTCCTATTTAAACTTGTTCAAATCCTGGGACCATGGGCATTCAGGGATAAAGTATTATAAAGCTGAGTCATCCAATTAGGAAATATAGGCTCTTAGCCTATCAGATCAAAGATAAATATTTTGTGGCAAAACTAACCCATGGGGTAATGATTTGATAAATTGTATCCAATCACCAGTGATTAAAATCTTCTCACCTTGGAGGTGATCAGATCCGTGTGGTAACGAACACCTCGAATTTGGCTAAGTTAGAGCAATCTATTATCAGTTCTTACCTTATTAAGCTGATTTTGGTTATAAATCATATTTTCCCGATAGATAGGGTTCCACTAAGAATCCGCCAAGGTCTTTTTGCCGTTGGTACTCATATCATTGATAACCACAATATTATTCAAAGATCAGACAGGTGATGGCCCAATCATGGTAGCAGATTTGGGGGCATTCTTACCTCCAACATTCTTTTTCAAAAGTCGAGAAGGAGAATGTCCAACACCCCTCTTGCCAGCTGGGACCGCCAGGTATGGGGGGTTGGTGTGCTACTCTGAGGGGGTTTCCCCCGCTATGGAGCAGGTGTGAAGAAAGGTGTCCATGTGGAGGAACCAGAGTGGAAACCATGACTTAATGAGCCTCTCTTGCCTTGGCTTCATGTATCCATAAAGCCAGGCTTGGATGTGCTCCAGTAAGTGGACGTGGAACCTATTGATTACCCCATAGATGATTGGGATGTACCTTGAACGCATCCAAGGAAATGGTGTGGATTGTCCACATTGCATTGGCATCAGTAGGAAGTGCATGGTAGACGGGATTGGGGACACAAGCTGGAGTGCGAGGAGGCTCCTTGAGATAGAGAAATCCTGGTCATCTTGGATCTTACGCAGGCGCGCAACTTCCCGCCATATGGCTTTGGATGGGGGCAGGTTTCTAAGCGGTGGTGTAAAGGGCCCTCTCCTCCATATAATGCACAGGTTGCATGGAGGGAATGGGTGCAGTCTGTCATTCTATAGGTCCTTCTCAGGAAACGCCAGGTGTTGGCTCTTACCCTCAGCTGGAGGAATGGATGATACTTCAGCCTCCATATTGCCTTCTGTATGGCTAGGTCATAGGGGATGTCCAAGGCGTCTAGGTAGCCGATTCTAGCAATGGTTGGGGTCATAGCAATTATGTCTTTCCGGGGGTGATCTTCTGGATTGCTTATAATAAGGTGTGCTCTGGGTCGTCCCCTTCCCTGCACAGCACCAGTGTTAGTGATGGTCCATCCCATGAAGCGGATGGCTTAGAGGAGGCGTTTAAAATGGTGGGGTTTTGTGTGGGCCCATTGCGTGAGGGTGGTTAGTAAGGTATGTTAGTAGGCTGGATGGGTTGTGTGGGTTAGTTATTTTGAGCGCCTGTGCGAAGTTGTCCTCACTGCTCTGATCCAGTGCTGTTGTGGGAGGTCCAGGGTTAGCACTTTCTCTATACATGTGCCCAGAATGTGGTTGACATGGCTCTCGAAGTCTATTAAGCCCATGCCTCCACTGGAGCATGGTCCAAATAGCGTTTCTACCCGCACTGGTGGACGGGATCCAGGCCATAGCCAGCCCTGGATGAGCGCGTGGATTGATGTTATGAAGGTGGGCAAAAAGGGGATTGCATGTGCGTGGAACTACAGTATTGGGAGGATGAGCGAGTTAGCAACTGCAACTCGCCCTTTTAGACCCTGGGATCTTCCCTTGAGTGAGGCAATGCGGTTGGAACCCAGAGTAATAGACTATTCTCAATCATCACATTGGCATACCCCCCTGTTTCCAGCCATTTCCCAAGGTAGCGGAAGGGTGGTGGTGGGGGGTAATGCAAAGGGTAGGATGAGTGGGCTTTTCCGTCTTGGGTGTTTGTAGGTTTTTGGTGTTGTGGTCCAGTTATTGATGTATTTGCCTAGGAGGATTATTTCTGTTTTCTGTTTATTAAGCGATGCATTACTCACAATGGAGTATTCCTTAAGGTGCGTTTCATCTGTCAGACATCATTACTGTTAGCTATACCTGTCATGCAGTCATCCGCAAAGGCTAGTATCTTGACTGGGGGCTGTCCTTGTGCAGTTATGCTCATGAGGCGTGAGTTGGCAACGTGGAGGAGTGGATCAAAGCTGAAGTAGTAGAGCAGTGGGCTGAGGGGTCCCCTTGTTTGAGCCCTCTGCGTGGTGTGATCTTGTCAGTTAGGAAGCCAGGGCCACACACAGCCATAGAGGTGGATTATGTGAGGAGCATTGCAAAGTTAACGAACCTGGGTAGGATATTGAAGGCGCTTAGGCATTCCTTCAAGTATGGCCAGCTAACACGGTCATATGCCTTCTCCTGATCCAGGAATACTAAGGCTCCAGTTGCTTTGGACTGGCATATATTGGCGACGGTGTGTATATTAAGCCAGATGGAGCGCCCTGGTGTGAAACCAAATTGATTGGGTGATAGGGCTTTAGAGGCTAGTGTGCCTAGTCTGGTAGCTGGAATTTTTGTAAGTAGTTTTGTGTCAGTATTTGAGAGTGCAATTGGGCGTCAGTTGGCCAGGTCCAGTCTGTCGCCCTTTTCAAACAGGGTAATGACATAGGAGTCCTGGCCTCCAATCAGGAGACTTGTCTCCATCAGGCACTGGTTCATTGAAGCTAAGAGGAGGGGGGCGATTTGTTTGAGGTATGTTTTATAAAATTTCTAGGGTATCCCATCAGGGCCTGAGCATTTACTACACGGTGCACCGCAGACTGTGTTCCAGAAATCCTCTTGCAATATCAGGTTTATGAGACTATAATCCAGCGGTGCACTCTGTATTCTGGCAGTTTATAATTTTTTTATTTTTTGGGGGTCATATGGGGTGTCACAATAAAGTTTGATGTTATGGTGGTTTATTTCCTCCTTGACCTCCATTGGGTTGGTTGCCATGGTGCTGTCAGCTTTGTGGACCTGTGCGCACTGGGGCAGGTTGCCTCAGGAGTGGAATTTGTGGAAGAAATACGCTGAACAGGTTTTGCCTTCTTTTATATACTTACCTTTCCACAATACCTTAATTCTGTGTCGGTGTTTGTAGATGAGGGCATTTAGGTGGGTGAAGATTTCTGCCCATTTGCGCCCCCAGTTGGGGCTGTAGCTGAATTTCGGGTGTTGACTTCTAGATGGTCTAGTTCCGCCAAGGTGCTCCTGATTGTGGCTGTATATGTGGTGTATTTTGCAATGCAAGATGTCAAGGTTTGTTTATTAGCTCAGATTTAAATTTTTCTCAAGTCTCAATGGGATATGATGCAAATGGGGTTGCAAATTCTAGGTTCGTGGCTTTGTGCTTAACCCAGTCAGAAATTTTGGGTAAATTTATATTATCCAGGTATAGCTTCCTCCAGGGCAATGTCCGCATTTGAGTGCAGGTTGGTGTGAGCTGCACTGAAACTAGACGGTGGTCAAAGAAACATATCTTTTTAGTAGTGAAGTTGGAAATAAATGAGTGGCAGGATTTTGGTGTAAGGATGTGGTTGATGTGGCTCATCGAGATGAGCATTCCCTTGCATATGCTGGGGTGGGTCATATGGGGAAGGAGTGGAGACCTGGGGGAGGGTGTCATACAGGCCAAGGGATGCCTTCATCATGTGAAACTCAATGTGTCCCAGTGGGTATCCCATGGGGTTGGGCCATCAGTCCATCGTGGGATTGTCCCAGCAGTTAAAATCACCCAGAAGGATGGTTTCTGGTGGGAGATTGAGCGTTGGGATGGCTTTGAGGAATAGTTTCCTCTCAGTTGTAGTGCACAGTGTGTAGATATAGGCTATCAAGATTGTGGCCTCTTGGTTTGCTATCATTGCAGCCAGGATGCAGCCATGTGGATATGAGGAGGAGTCAGCAATTTTTAATTTTTTATCATTTCAGATGACCACCCCACAGTGGGACATCCATATCAATTGGGCAGGTGAGACCCTGCCTGACCAGGATCCCTCTTCCCTGTAGACAGTGTGTTTCTTATATGGCCAAGATGTCTATAGGGGGTTTGCGCAGGAAGTCCAGCTTTTTGGCTTGGGACGCTTGAGCCCTGGCTCATGCGATGTTTAGTGTCCTATTGACACTGAGGTGCCTGCGGCGCCTCAGGAGCGGTTGGGTGGGCCTTCCAGCCCTAATCCCCCGCTCATTGCCTTGGACTTGCTCCGTGTGATTGGGCCAGTTCACTCTGATGCGTTTTTCCAGCTCCTTACCTTGTGATGATTTTGTGCAGGTTTTTTTGGATTAGGGATTGTATTAAGATTTTATGCATGTAATTTTGTGAGACTTGGCTTGGTGCATTAATTGGTTTCTGATGTTTTGGGTTTTGATTTTGAAATTCTGGGCCCTGTTGTTTCGCCCATAGTGAGGTTGAATTGTCCAGGTAAGTTTATTTGATTGAGATCACATGCTGATTCTGTCAGATCCTTGAGAATATTTCAGCGTGGGTTGTCCAATCTGATTGTTTGGCTCAGTTAATATCCTCTATGGCTCCTTCATCTTTGGCGTTCTGTTATGAGTTGCTGGTTTGGCCGATTTTCTCTCTGTACACCTGGATTTGGTCTGGGTCAATGGAGGAGGTCATGAGTGAAGCAGCCTTGGATGCTGCCCGCTTGCAGGCCTTCTATACCTGTTTATGTATTTTGGGTGATACTGGGTCTATGAGGACGTAGTTCCCATCCTCACCTCAGAGGAAAGCGTGGTTGGCGTCAACCATTTTTCTAAGTGTCTCTTCATCTTTGTCCATAGCGTCATCATAAAAGTCTGGGGCCAAGATGTCCTCCTTCATGGGGCACACATGTTCCTTGTGCCCCAGTGTGGTGAAATGGTTGTAGCTGAGCAGTGCGCGTTCTGGTGTGACGCAGAAAGGCTTTGGCGCTCCCCATCTGGGAGGCGAAACACTGTGGTGCATAATATTTTGGTTAGGTCTGTGGCTTTGTTGGGGACCAGGTTGATCACAGTGATTGCCTTTCCTGTGCACAGGTTTGGCATCAGGTGGAATCGCTGCAATTCTAGTTGTTTGATCTCTATAGCTCTGAGGGCCAATTCGGAGTTCCTCCTCAATTAGTTTGCAGGGGAGGTTGGTGGGGAGTGAGTTGAATGAGATAAACAAAGTATTTGCTTTGTTCCATCTGGTGTGTGCGGTGCACACAATTTGTTTTCCCTCAGGGAGGGTAATCTCAAAACAGACTTTTGCCATGGCATCTGCATCTTCTTTGGTTTCAAAACCCATATCAATCCAGCTGTGGTGGATGGTGTGGGTGGTAATGTACACTGTGTGGGGAAATAAGGAGGCCTGTGCCTCACCTACCTTCTCCCACAGAGTTTGGGACTCTACCTCTAAGAAAAGTTGGATCTCATGCTCCACTTTTGATAGGGGCTGTGCATACTGTATTTCCATATAATGGTTTTGTTTTTTGGTGAACTCCACAAACCCGTGTGGTATTTGGGTTTGGGGCTTTTTGGTGGCGTTGGCTCCTGATCCCCCTCCAGGGCGTTTTTTGCCCTTGGGTGCACCGTTTTGGCCATTGCCAGATATGACTTTCGCCCACTTTAGTTGGCTTTTGCTTTTTTCGCTCATCTCACCTGTGTGATTATGAAAAATTTCTGTTTGAATTGAATCTTAGTAATTGATGTATTGTTACGGGAAAGAAAAGCTCTAGATGATGTTACCATAATTTTTGCACTTCAATAAACACTTATATCATTTGAAAGAGGTGTTTGAATGACTTTGTCATGTCACATTAAGATTTACTAACAAAGTGTTCCTTCTTTAAGATGAGACGCAACTTCTAGGTCATAAAGTTAATTGGGAAGGAATTTTACCTCTGTTAACTAAAGTGAGCGCTATTAAGAAAATGACTAACCATAAAAGAAAAGGGACATTCGAGTATTTTGGGAATATTTCGTTATTCTTGTCTATCTATTCCCCATTTTGCTGATATTTTAGGCTCTAACATATTGTTGCTTAAAGAGATTCACTTTCTTTTGGGAAGAATTAGCAACAATCATTTGACATTTTACGCAAAACTTTATCCACTTCTCCAATTTTAGCTCATTCTGACTTTAATAAGCCTTTCCTCTTATTTACAGATGCTAGCAATGTTGCTGTTGGAGTAATATTTTCTCAGAATGATGCTATTTTATAGATCATACTATAAACTATTATAGCAAAACCCTTAACAAGGCTAAATGCTGCTAAAATGTGACCAAGAGAGCTTGTCTTACCATTTTGTTAGCTATCAAATATATTTACCATATATCTATGGCAAGCAACTTAAATTATACCTATCAAGCTCTTTTAAATGGGTGCAACAAATAAAAGATCTAGTAGGGCGCCTATATTTATGGGCATTAAAACTCCAAAATTACATTTTTTGATTTTACATCATGCTGGAGATATCCATCAAAATGCTGATGGTTTATCTAGATTTCCAATGTTAACAATGTTTAATTCCAAAGAAGATTAAATTAATTCTTTAATTAGTAGATCTGAATTTTGGAATCATTAGTCTAAGGATCTTATTGACAGTTTATAAAATCTGACTAAGGATACTTAGGTAAAAAACTGGTTTTCTTTATAAAAACTTGGTACTGAACTCTCTTTCCCCATTAACATAACTTTCCAAGCAATTTAAATGGTTAATTAAAAGTAAATCCTAATCACCTACCATAGTATCTTTAATGTCATCAGATTCCCCGCTGGCTACCCCAGTGTGGGGCAGCGGCAAAAATCTCCCTGCTTGTTTCCATCTGACAGGAAAATGCGCTCAGACTGGCTTGCCCAGTCACACCAAATGCATGGGACAATTTATTCCTCATAAGGATCTCGACGCCCACCTTACTCAAACCTAAGCGGTACCCCACTGCCCACTGGTGCTCCCCTTGAGCAACATGCATTTCAGACTTAGGGTTGACTATGGGAAACTTGTCCCCTACCACAACCAAGCCATTATTGAAATGGCTAAGGAAGTGATGCGTCCTACCAGTTTTATTGACTTCTGCCCCTATAAGGGGTACTTTTATCTTGGCTTCACATGTAAAGCCAATGCTGCCACAGCGGCAACTGTGCCCCTGGTTTTCCAGGGTACCCCTCTCCCCACAACTCAGATCTGGCTCCCAGAAGAAACCACTTTGGTGGTCCAATTCGCTGGTTTGCCCACCCACCTTCCCCCAAAGAGCTCCACCAGGAGCTGATGGAAGGTTTGGAAGGCTATGGCTCCAACCCCATCCTGCAATTTGTGGTCCCAAATGGGGCCACACGCCTAGCTGGGCCTCAGGTGTATGCCACAATCAGCCCCAATTCAAGTAAAATTACCCTGTCAATCCCCCGCACCATTTACCCTCCACCCTCAACTATCCGTTCTGAGCCCACGTTGAGGGTGGATGGACTATATGTCTGACATGTCTCAAGTTGGGCCACTTGAAACGCAAATGCCTATCCCTAGCCGCTTCTGATGGAGTTATTTTCTTGTCTGCCAGCATCCATTCCGCCGCACATCCCATGCCACCTTTGGTATGGGGTGTGATCCTATCTCCCCCTCCCACAAAGCCTGTTGCTGCACCTGCACCTGAAGCCACTAATTAGCCTCCTCCACGCCCAAGTGCCACAAATGCTCCATCCAATCCAACACAAGATTGGACCCCAGTTTGATCCCATGCTTCCTCTAACAAACCAATCAAACCACAAGAATATGCTGAATCCCAAATTCAAGTCAACCAAAATCTTTGGGACTTAATAGCTGATTTCAATGAGTCCAGGAATAAAATTGAGAACTGCGATATATAAATCAAGCAGTTTGTGTATATCAATGATAGCGAGGAACTACCCCCTCACTTATACACCCCCAGCAAAACGCCAAAACGTTCTGCAGCGACCACCAGCTGGTTGTTGAAGCAATTACCAAGTCAGATTGTCGCCCTTTCCACAAAGCAGCCACCAAAATCAGTGGCGATGTTCTCAGGAGGAATCCCTTCTCCCAATATTCCCTCCAAAGCCAATAAGGTACAAAGAGACATACTAGTCAAAGCCCACAAAGAAGCCAATGACGCCATTCAGCACGTGGAAGAGGTAAAGCGGAATCCCAAATCAAAGATTACCCACGCCAATATCGCCACATTCAAAAAAAACTACATGAAGCACGCATGAAAGCTGAACTAACTTTAACAAATTACATCAGAACCCTTTTATATAGTAGATGAATTAATACCACACCATTTTTTAGAAATATAGCTCCACATCCTGCTGACGCCCCAATGCCCCTGCTCTCCGCCATAGCCCGTGCCATGCTTTGGGATGAAGATGTTATTGAGGATGAGCCCCCTGACCCCCCTCCTCCCATTCTGCCATGATAGGATAGGCGGTTCCCGCTGTCCCACCTAGCTGATTAAGTTCACATTATATGTGTGTGTCATCCACTCATTTTGGGTGGATCGTTTGTTTTTATTTGGTAAAAATTTAATTTTAGGTTTTAATTTTTGGTAATGTCCATCTCCTGGTTGGCTTACCTCAGTAAAATAAAATATAAAAACTTGTACTGATTATCTGCATTTGTTTGCTTTTCTGCTAGGACAGATACTATAAACGAAAGACCATCAACTTTCTGGTCACAGAGCAACTAATTAAAACCTTTTGTTGGCTAAAAGCGTGATGCTTTTTGGGAAAGTATGGCAAAAAATGTACTTGATGTGCTCAACTCCTGCTTAGTTTGCCAAAAAATAAGGCCTCAATAATCTTAAAATTCTAACACCACATTAATGTCCTTCTGAACCTATTTCTACTGTTAATATTGATGTAGTTGGCCCTCTTCTTATAGCTATGTATGGTCACCACTACGTTATTTTATCTACTATCATTTTTCTAAATGGATTGAAGCCATTTTCATCTTGACAGCCACTGTCAAAACAACCACTTTTTCTTTTTCAAAAAATTTTCTACAAGACATGGTAGTAAAAAGTTTTATTATCCAACTAGTGGGATAATACCAGCTTTGCTACGGTGTTTAAAACTTACCAGATGATTCTAAAGTAATTTAGTTTTATTGGTAGATAGCCATCAATATTTTTAGAAACCATTAAACCTATCAAATATGGCAACTTCCAACCACTTACCAAACTTTAATTAAGCCTGCCAAATTAACTAAACCATTAATCAATTACATGAAACTATTGAGCCCATTGAATCAGCCAATAAATGAACTCCTACTCAGCAAAATCAATTGTTAAATTTAAATTTATTGCGGGAAGGCGACCATGGGACAGACACTTCTGAATATGACTCAGGAAAGATAAACTTAGTACTGGGGGAGGCACCCCAGAGAAGCGATGCTATCTCTTGTTGCCAGAGGGAACGCCACTTATGGGGAGGGGGAGGGAGCGTGTGAAGGGGGCCGTAGCCACTATGAGCACGTGTGGAGGAAGGGGTCTGATTTGATGAACCAGACTGGGAACCAGGAGGAGACCAGCTGTCAGCAACGCGGTGGGAGGTATCCAAACATCCACGCTTGAAAGTGGTCCACCAAATGAGACTGGAATCTGTGGACAGTTTCTGGGGGTGGGGGTGGAGCCTGCGATGGCATCTAAGACAATCGTGTGGATGGTCCACATGGCGATTGCAACCACCAGAGCACAGAGGAAGGGTGGAAGGGAGGAGGCCATTGATAGAGCAAACATATCTCTTGACAGACTGAAGGGATGCGTTTGATCCTGGCCCAGCAGACGTTGAAGATCGCGCCATATCACTTTAGAGGTGGGGCACTTCTCCAGGCGGTGGAACAGCGTTCCATACTGGCCGCACACAACACAGGATGAGTGTAAAGCGTTAGAGCGCTCAGGTGTATGATACACCCACTTTGGGCAGCACCACACATGGGAGCGGACTTGAGGCTGCAACAGAGGGTGATGTACATATTTCCAGATTGTTTTTTGGGTCTCAATGGAGTAAGGGATGTCCATCATGTCCAGGTAGTCCACCCTGGATAGGACATGGGGCCAAATGGGGATCACGCCATCATGGATGGGTAGCCCCTGTACCTCTTGTGTGAACTGAGGAGAGGGGCGGCCTCTTTGGGTTGTATGTCCGCTAATACGAATTCTCCACTCTGCGCTCCGCATGGAGAGTAGGATTCGTTTGTAGTGGGTTTTTGTCCCGTGAGGACCTGTGGCCGATGTGTGTGATGCGAGGTATTTCATCAGGGAGTGGGGGTTCGATAGATTGTTGAGGCCCAAGGCTCGGGAGAAGTTGGAGCGGCCTGCGCAGAACCAGTGTTGGGATAAGAGTGTAGGAGCGGTGATGGTCGCGATCCAGGTGCCCAGGATCTTGGCAGCATGGGCTTTGAAGTCAAGCAGGCCCATGCCACCATGATGATGAGGGCCAAACATGACCTCTAGCCGCACTGGTGGAGGGCGGCCTGACCAAAGCCATCCTTGCAGCAAGGCATATAAGGATTTGAAGAAGCTTGGGGAGAAGGGGATGGCGTGGGCTCCAAACCAGACTTCGGATAGGAGCATAGAGTTGGCTAAAACAACCCTGCCAGTGAGGAAAGTAGGGTAGGCTCTGAAAAGAGGTGATTCGCTTCGTCACGTTGTCCAGAATATGGCATTCCATTACTACTGACACGTATCCGCCTGCCTCCATCCACACGCCCAGATGGCGCACCGGTCCTGTGGTAGGACGTGGCATGAAGGGGAGCACCAGTGGAGCGGTGTGTGTTGAGTTAGTAAGGCATGTATGTGGGCGAGCAGATGGGCTGGGTTGGGAACTAATTGCTGGGGCCCAGCAGTTCTGAAACTGACCAAGGAGGATGATTTCGGTTTTGGAAGCGTTCAGTGCCGCGTTGCTTACCCAGGAATATTCCTGGATGAGAGCTTCAAGCGCACGTGCATCTTGATTATTAGATACCCCAACCACACAATCATCTGCGAACGCCATCATCTTGACTGGGGCTTATCCTGGTACATGGACACCAGTGAGTTGGGCATTCACGTTTCGAAGTAGTGGGTCAAGGCTGAAGTTGTATAAGAGTGGCTAAGGGGGTCCCCTTGTCATAAGCCCCTTTGAGGGCGGACTACTTCCGTTAGGAAGCCTGGGCCACGCACTGCCATTGTTGCAGATTCCGTGAGCAGCATCACCCAGTTAATGAAGCGGGGGGTAGGCGTAATTGATGGAGGCAGGCCCTAAGGTATTCCCAGTCTACTCTATCATAGGCCTTTTGTTGGTCCATGAATACAAGTGCCCCAGAGGCTGTGGACTGGCATGCGTTAGCCACAGAGTGCACGTTATCCCAAATCAACCTTCTGAGGATGAAACCGAATTGGTCTGGGGAGATGGTGGTAGATGCTACAGTCCCTAAACAGTTAGCCATAATTTTTGTTAAAATTTTGGTGTCTGTGTTTGTTAGAGAAATGGGGCGCCAGTTGGCTAAGTCAAGTTTATCCCCTTTCTTGAAGAGTGTGACAGTAAAGGCCTCATGTCCTCCTGGTAGGAGGCGCGTTTCCAACAGGCTTTGGTTAAGTGAGGCAAGCAGAAGTGGGGATATATATTTGAAATATTTTTTGTAGAACTCATATGGAATGCCATCTGGGCCTGGGCATTTTCAGTTTGGCGCACCACGAATGGCTGTCCATAATTCATTCAGAGTAATTAAATTCATAATTTCTGGGTATCAGAAAACGGTGTGGATATGTGCTCAGTCGAGAAATTCTGCCACTTCAGCTGGCTGAATTGGTTCAGCTCGGTACAACTTGTAGTAATATTTTTGCATTTTGATTGCCACTTCAGCCAGTGTATCCTCAATAGAATTATCCGATCTTCGCACCTGTGTGTAGGCCACACTCTAGCATGGTGTGAAAATTTTTTTAAAGAAATATGCAGTGCACTTGTCACCTTTTGTGATGCGTGTGGCCCTGTATTGAACACAAACCCGATGTTTGTGTTGCCTTTCAAGTGCGTTGAGGTGGGCGGCTGCCTCCGCTCACTTCTGGCCCCATGCAGGGCTGTATCCTGTAGCTGGAATATTGGACTCCAAGTGTGCAATTCTGCCAGAGCGCGCGAGATAACTGCTGATGTGGCTCGTGAGCATCTGGAGGAGAGATGGCGAGAGTGGCGGATGGTGTCCTCTTTGAAAGTTGCCCATGTGGAAATGGGGTCCGCACAAAACGGTGCAACAAACTTTTTGCCAAAGTTGCCTCTTCCACCCATGGGAAAATCCTGGTGACGCGAGCTCAGGGGGGCGGATTTTGCACCAATGTGGGGCCTTAGCAACTGTGACAGGTAGGTGGTAGGTTATCGAGACCAGTCAGTGGTTGGAGAATTCCATTTTCATTGTTTTGAAGTGGGAGATGTGGGGTTGGAATTTCGCTAGCGTTAGAATAAGGCTGATGCGGGTCATGGACCTTAATTGGCCATTGTGGACATGGGGACGCATCATGTTTTTGAGCAGCAGGGCATGTCGTGGCAGCGCATCCATTAACCCAAGGGTGGCCTTTAGAATGCGTAGTTCTATGTGACCCTGTGGGGCGTGGGGTGAGGGAGGCCACCGGTCCATTGGTGAGGTTAGCCAACAGTTCATGTCGCTGACTAGGAAAGAATCAGGGGGTAGTGAAAGGGATTTGACTGACAAGAAAAATTCCTGACGCTTGTGTGCACCGTTTGGGGCATAGATGTTGACAATTGCGTGTGCTACATCGGCCTATGAGAAAGTGACAACAAGCACTCAGCCATTTAGGAATGTTTCTGAGGATACGAATTTGAAAAAATTATTTTTCCAAAATTAGCACCCCACAGTGCTTTGACCAAAAGGATAGGGATGGGAGGAGCATTGTTTTCCAAGTTTCCTCGGAACCTCAAGGACAGTGGGACTCCTGGATGGCCAGGATATCCACAGGTAAATTTTGTTGTAAAAAACTCAGTTTTTCTAGCCTGGGATGGGGAGGCCTTGAGTCCAGCAATATTCAACATCCCTAAAGTGAAGGTTTCCCCCATCGCACCTTAGTTGTGAGGGGGTGGGTCCCTGGGCCCACCAGCCTCTTCTAGGTCCCCACGGGCTTTCACAGCAGTGTGGGTGTTAGCAGCAATGCTATCAGAGTTTTTGTTGATTTTTGCAGAAAGAGTCACATTGGCTTTGGCCTTCACTTTTTGTTTTCCTGATGTTGGACGAATTTTTTGCGGTGCGGATGAGTTTGGTGCACCATTGAGCAGGTCAAAAAAAAATTTCAGTTGGGATAGGTCCCAAGTCAGTTTCAACTGGAGCTTGGGTGCAACGATTGGGTGAGATTGAGTCTCCCATTGGATCCTCAGATTGAGTGGCCTGGCTTGGCATGGGCTTCCCAATCTGATTGGTTGATGGATTCCTGAGTTGCTTCTGCCATGAAGGTTTCCATGTCCTCCTGGCGTTGTGAGTGTGGGATAGTGGATGTGGCCTTGGCCATTTCCTTGGCCATGGCCCTATAGGCCTGCTTGGCCTTCTTCCATTCTTGCGGGGAGATAGGCTAAACCAATAGGTAGCAGCCTTGTGCTCCTCATGGGAAAGCCTCCTTGGTGCTTGCAGTTGGTTCGTAGTGCGCCTCTCCATTGGCCATGGCTGCCAAGGGGTGCTCTTGGAATGTGATGCCCTCCTTGATGGGGCATGCGTATGCCTTATGGCCAAATGCATCACAGTGGGTGCAAATGGGGGGCATGCTGTCCACGGTCACCCAGAATGGGTGGGTGGTATGCCCTGCGATATCAATAAAAGTGGAGTGTGGGATCTGGGTTAGGTCCTTCGTGATCTCCTCAGTTGGGGTCAGAACTGCGATGGCTTTGGCGGTGCACAGGTGTGGCATCAGCATGAAGCGTTGCATTTCAAAAGATTGTATTTTGCCATATACAGTGAGACCATCTTTCAGGTGTTGTTCCAAAATGTCACGTTTTACCATAGTAAGCAAAAAGTCAAACGTGAGGAAAATTTGGTTTGATTTTGTCCATCTGGTGTGTTTGATTTCAATGACCCATTGCCCTTCAGGGAGGTCAATCACTATGTGCACCACTGCAGCCTCGTCTGCTGCTTTTTTGCTTTTGAAACCTAGGTCCATCCAACCATGTGACATGGAGTGAGGTGCAACGTACACCGCATTGGGAAAATTTTGTGTACATCTTCACAAAATTTTTCCCATAAGGCCGTTTTTTGGATGTCCAGATACACACGGACTCCAACTTCCACCAACAAAAGTGGTTAAGAGTGTGGCGTGTTGATGTACTGGTTGCATCGTGCTTTCCATGTGAGTATCTCCGGGGAAACTGTGACCACTGGTTTTTCAAGATTTTTGTCTATTCTGCCAGATTCTCCGGGGCGTTTCCAAATGTTGGAGGCCGCGGGCCTTCCACCTGCTCCTCTTACCTTGCTTGCCCAACTGCTAACTGACATGGGCGCAGACTAATCTCCTCTGTGAGATTATCAAACTAGATTCAGTCTTGAATTGAATAGGTTGCAAAATTGATTGCAACGAGAAATAAAAGTATCAAAATCAATTCTTATATTTATAAACAGCCAAAGACTAATAACCACTTTTCAAATCCTTTAAAATTATTAAATTATATGTTTATAAAAAGCTCAGACAGATTGCTATATAATTACAATTATATTAATATAAGTTTTAGATTTTATATAGAACTGATATTAAAATTCATATGAATTTAATAAAATTAGTATATTACTATCCCCAAACTTTTTCAAGTACTTGTAGAAGTTTAGTGATTTTTGATTTATTAATTCATGATATAATACATCCTAATAAATATATAAACTGAGGAACTTTTTTAAAAAAATGTTTAGGCTAATTCTTGTTGATACACAGTTTAGCACAGATTTTTTTGTGGATTTAAAGTTTACCAGAATATCCTAATTGATTCATTTTCAAATTGGTAGATGGATAATGATAAAATTAAGAAATCAAATCATATTTATCAAAGAAAATTATCAACCACTCACCCAAAATTATTTAAGATATAAAATTAAAATATAACATCAAGATTAATGTATCCCCCTTTAGGTTGGAACCACCTAGTATTAAAAAAATTAACTATAACATCAGCCAAAATTTTAAACCATTGAGCCCATCAAATTAATCAAAATTCACCAATCACTCAGCCATAACCTATTAACTTATTGAATCAACTAATTACAAACTTCTTTCTTAAACTATCAAGCTTATTGATCAACCCAAAACCACCAACTGCTTAGCAAAACCATTTAAACTATTAAATTAACCAAATAATAAATTGCTCAGCTGTAACAATATAACAATCTCCTATAAAACATAATAAATTTTTAATTTCTTACATATAAAACTTTTTTATAATTTTATAAAAATTAAAATTTAGATTTGAGGTTCACATGTACCTCCTCCCATACACTCATAGCCAAATTTTCAAAACTCTACATGCTGTAGTTCTGGCTGGGCATTGCTCACAAGCACATGAACACATATACACACTTGCTTTTATTAATATTGATAATGAAAAAATTTTAAGTAGTAGCTGAACTTTAACATTTTAATGGGTACTTATAAATCTTTTACTGCCCTATACCATTATGCTGCTAATGACGCTGTTGAAAGGGCGAATGGCACTCTTGTAGCTATCCTTAAGAAGATGACCTCTTCCAACCCTAGTTGTTACAAATTCTATTTAACCTGTCTAAGTTATCATATTGAGTCAGTTATCATAAGATAATAGGTATGTCTCCTTTTAAGGCTATATTGGGCATGATCCAAAATTTACTTCAAACGTACAGCCTATTTTAAGTTCTTCTACTCTTGAACCAATGAGTTAGCAATTCGCAGGTTAGCTGATAAAATTATTAGACTGCAAGCTTTGGATTACACTTTTCTTTCTTCTACCTCTCTTTGAGAAGGACTTCAAGATAATGCACAAAAACCAGCCTTGCCTGAATATCAACTAGGAGCTTGTTTTACTTTACTGTCATTGACCTAGAGGATAAAATCATTAAATAGATTCTCTTTGGTTGGTATCATATCATATAAAAAACGGATGAGGAAGGGAATACTACTTTACTTTGTTGATAAGGTTACAGTTACTGGTTGAGTTCATAGTCATTTTCTGTGTCTTTATGCGCCATTAGGCAAGATCTTGTAGGGAGCTTTGTTGGAAGGTCCAATATTATTTCCAAATCTCGCCTCAATCCTCTTGAATTTGGGTCTATAGATTTACCATTAATTTTAGTAATTCAACACCTAATTTAGTATATTTCCCATTATCTAATGCAAACTCCACTTCAACAGGACTACCTTGACCAAAAAGAAAATCTTTCAACAATCAAAACATGTCTGATAAAAGCCACTCTTACCAGAAAGGATGTTTCCTTCTTTAGCACTAGTGGTGCCCAACCCAAAAGGTGAGCCGCCACGCATCTTTATTTTCAAATGGGCCAAACAAAAGGGTTACTAGATATAAAAAACCCTAATATGGCACCTCAGCCAGCAGCCTAGGAAGCCATATCAGAAGTTGAGGAAGCTTTTAGCAAGGATGTTTCTGATCTTCTATAAATTTTCAAGATCCACCATTAGTTACACGTCAATCACCTCAAATGTATACTAATTCATGCCCTATAAATATTTATGATTCTAAAATAATAAAGATATCTCTAGATATCAGTTTTATTTAACCTAATAAGGTTGAAGGTATAGTGTTAATACCTTAGCAAGAAATCTCACTTAAACGACGCTAATTACTTTACTTAACAAAGTTGACGCCTTTGAAGTACCTGAACTTGAATTTCAATGCAAAATCCAACACGCTGCCTTTAATTTATTCATTGGTGACCCCATGGTTATCTATGACTTGATATTCTAAAGTCAAAGCGTTCTGGTTTAACTGATTAATAAGTTCATATAAAATTTTCTGAATCTGCATAATAAGGTTGTGTTGTCATCAACAACTTTACAAACACCCTGGAAATTGGCTTTAAGCTTCATATTCATGCCCTTCAACATTTCCCCATTTTGCCAGTTTCTATTAAACACTTCCCTAACTTAGGTGTGGTGGCTGAAATTGGTCAGTTAAAAAATTGTAATGTGGATTGAATTTACCCAGAGAGACATTGCCCCGTTGGGCTAAACTATTATTTTGTTGTAATAATTGGTGATGATTTAGAGACTTAAAGTTTTCATATTGCTGAATCAAATGGTCTTGATTCTGCTGACAATAAAAGAAGGCGAGTACTAGATTAGATTGTTTGTGACCAAAGAGCCAATTTCCCCAAAGTAAAATTTGTCCAATATTTCTATTATGCTCTGCAGTGAATGCATAATTCTCATACTTCTCAAATTGAAGGGCACTGAAGTTCAACTTCTTCCAGCGTTATTCAATTGGAATTAGGAGTAAAAAATAGAAAATGACAGATTAATTATGCTCACAATCTACTCCTTACTAGGTTGGGCCCTAATTTAGGTTTAAGGTTTTATTCTATTTGCTACTATAGTCCCCTACAGTGAACACCACTTGTGTAGCGCATGTCCTTTTAAACGCTACTTTTATAGTTTTTGTATAATGGCTCAACTCTAGCTTTAGCATATAGCATTACTAGTGGTAAAGTTTGTAATCATTTATATAGGTAAGACTACACTATTGATCTATACAAATAAACAACAATGTTTGATAATGAAAATGATCCTTTATCTGATATAGACAAATAGTATTTATGCTTAAATTACTCCATTAAAATTAATCAAAACTCTTATGATGAGTATCATTTACTATAATACAATTCAATTATATAAGGGAGTTGATTTATTAAAAGGGTTTGAATGGGAAGTCACAAAGTTAACTGCAATTAACCCATTTTAAGAAGAAAATAAAAACTAAGTTTAAATTATATTATATCTTTAGTTTGCAATTCAGAAATTAGATAATTAATTATCCAACAGCTGGGCAAGGGACAAAAATGTGATATTAGTACTAAAGGGGCAGGTAATTCTAGCAATGTTACATTATTCACAATAGTGGTAAAAAGTTTATCACTAAAAATGGGACACTACTTATAATCTTTAAACGTAGATTTGAGCAACTTACCAGACACCATATTACCAAATTTTGAATTATTTATTTTAGTAAAAAAACATTTTTGGTCATATTGAGTAACAGCATTATCATCAAAGGGAGTTTAGAAAAATGAAAATGACTTAGTGCTATGTCAAAGATTCCTGATTCATTGCCAATTTACCTCAATTCATTTTCATCAGACCTATACATATGCTGGCCAACTTTGCCTCCAATAAAAAAGCATTTAATTTTAATATATGTTGAGTTTTTGAGTCAGCCTAGATGTGAAACTCCTTTAAGTAGTTATACAATAACATAGGTCACTATGTCTTCTAAACTGAATGATGATTGATTCGCCATTTATGGAGTCTAGTAATCTCAGTCAATCTACTCAAGGTCTAGACCATGAATATTAAATAGTGGTGATTTTCTCCTTGGAGTCAGTAAAAGTCATCGCCTTATTGTGAAACTTGGAAACCTTTGCAACCTTAGACATCATGCACCTTTGACTTAAGGTGTGGTAAGTCCACAATGTCTTGTTCGCTGTACTAATAGTATATTCCCTGGTAATTTAGGTCTAAGAAGACATTGACTCCAGATATAGGGAAATTAAAGACACTATCTTTACAAAACCCTAATTCATGTGTCCTCACTTACCTATTTAAATAAAATAAACTATTGTAGTTTGAACCCATCCTGGTTGAAGGAAAATAGGAATTGTAAGTTGAGAAGATGTTGGACACATGATGTGACAAGCGCGGATACACTACCTAGTGTTATGTAAAGGTCATCTACCATATAATAATAGCTGAGTTCCCTCATAATACTACCGATGCCATGAGCTGTTTTCAGAGACCAAACCAAGAACCCCTAGCAATTTCCTCCCAAAAAAGACTGCTGTCATTACAGCGGTTAAACTTCCCCTACCTCATATTAACTTATAGATAGTATAGGCCCCCAAGGGGGTAATGGATCATGTAATTCTAGGAAAAGGTAATGTAAGAGTTTAAGACGCGACTATTAGGCTTAATGGAACCTACACCCCTTCAAAAGATAGAAACTGCCAATCTGAGGATCTTACCCCTGGCTAAGATTACAGACTTAGGTCACACTCTTTATGAGCGTTGGGTGGCTTTTGTACCCCCTATATTGAGCCCATCCCAACCCAAAAACTGTAAACCCCTTGAACCTAATATTTTTACAAATTCCTATGGATTTAAAAAAAATAAAAAAAAACACAGGTGAGTAGCACGCAGCCTAAGCAATAGCTTGTAATAAAATTAGGGCCCAAGAGCGAGCGAGTTATCCAAGTAAAATTTGATAAAACATCAACTCACTTTCCACTTGGCATAAATTTCCAAGCATAACTACACAAATTGATAAAAGAAAATCATAATCACCCATTGTAGTTTCTCTCTGATGTCCTTGGAATTTCTGCTGGCTGTTCCAGTGTGGGGCAGCGGCTAAACTCCCCCACCATTTTCCATCTGGCAGGAAAACACGCTTGGACTGGTTCACCCAGTTATTCCAAACTCATGGGATAATTGTTCCTCCCAAGGATCTTGACGCCCACCTTGCTCATGCCCAAGAGGTACCTCGCTGCCCCCCGGTTCTCCCCTGGAGCAACATGCGCTATAGCCTAAGGTGTCAAATATGGGAAACTATTCCCATATCATGACCATTCCATTATCAAAATGGTACAGGTGGTGATGACACCAACTGAATTCAAAGATTCCCACCCCTATAAGGGGTATTTTGACCTTGGCTTCACCTGTGAAGCTGACGCTGCCACTGCAGCAACTGTGCCCCTGGTATTCCAGGGCACCCCTCTCCCCACAACTCAGACCTGGATCCCAGTGGACATCACTTTGGTGGTCCAGTTTGCTGGTTTACCTATCCACCTCCTCCCTGAAGTGCTCCATCTGGAGCTGATGGACAGTTTGGCAGCCTATGGCTCCAACCTCATCTTTCAATTTGTGGTCCCAAATGGGGCCACATGACTCTCTGAGCCTCAGATATATGCCATGATCAGCCCTGAATTTAGTAAAATTGCCATGTCAATTCCCCCTCACACTGTTATCCTTTCAGTGCCTGACCATCCTTTTTGGGCCCACAATGAGGGCGGGAAGACAATATGTCCATCATGTTTTGAGTTGGACCACTCGAAATGCAAGTGCCCCTCCTTAGCCACTTCTGATGCATTGGATGACTCATCCACTGACCTCCAACCTGCCACCCACCTCATACAAGTTCCAGTATGGGACACAATCATACCTCCCCCTCCACTAAAACTGGAAGCTGCAGCTGCACCTGAAGCCACCAATCAACCTCCTCCTCACCCCAATGCCACAAATGATTCCTCCAATCAAGCATCAGATTAGATCCCAGTTCAATCCCATGCTTCCTCAAATGAATCAACCAAACCTCAACCGTATGCCAATTCCCCAATTCAAATAACCCAAAACCCATGGGAGTTATTGGCTTAAATTGACAAATCAGGTAAACTCATTGAGGAACCATCTCTGCAAATTTTGTGGTTTGTTAATGCATAATGGGACGCCAAATACCCCCTTGACTATATACCCAACAGCCAGGTGCTGAATCATTTTGCAGTGATTACCAGCTTGCAGTTGAAGCAACTGCAACACCAGATTGTCGCCACCTTTATAAAGCTGTTGCCAAATCAGTGGCGATGCTCACAGGAGGAATTCCACCTTCAGTTATCCCTGAAAGTCTTACTCAAAAGAGTAAAATTACAGTAAAAAGTTATACAAAAATGTTAATGATGCTATCCAGAATGTGGGAACTATAGCACAGAACCCAAAAGCAAAAATTACCCAAACCAACATTTCCACGTTTGTTAAGCTCCCAGATGCCCACATTAAAGCTGAAAAATCTTTAACTTAATATATCAGTGCCATTTACCTAGCTGGTAATTTCCATGAAATACCAATTATTGGCGATATTGAACCACATGCCGCAGATGCCCCAACGCCCTTACTGTCTGCCTTTACATGCACTCTACTATGGGAGGAAGAAGTTGCTGCTGAAGATGAGCCCCCCAATCCCCCTCCCCTTCCGCCATGGTGGGATAAGCTGTTTCCACTGCCCACCTGGTTGGTTGTTTTGAAGTTTTCACTCAATCCGCTCGTTTCTGCGTTTTGTTTAAACCAATTAGTTACGTTAGTTTTTAGTTTTAGTTTTAGTTTTAGTTTTGGTAATGTCCGTCCCCTGGTTGGCTTACCTCAAATAAATAAATCTGATAAGACATCCTCAAATAAACTGATCAGTTGCCTAATGGCAACGTTGACTTGAAAATTTTACATCTGATGAAAAATGGGTAAAAATAGAAAAATATATATACTTTACACTAAAGGATAAACAAGGGCTAAATCAAACCTCTGAGTGAAGCAATCATTATTTTTATTATAGCCTCAAATCTAAAACACAAAGCACTGAGAAATTAGAATATAATTGATCCTATCTCTATCAGAATTATGCCTTGATTTAGCTTAAAACAAAAAGGAATTCCTCAAACCATCCCTTATAAAGTATAAGAACCCAGTTCTCTAACTATAGTGGGGTACTGGGATATTTTTGTTCTCTAAATAAAATGAAAAAATTTACTATCATTTTAGCTTTATATATATAGAAAGTTTAACAATTTATCTCAAGTTACAAACACATTTTAGTCTATGGAGGGTCCTCCATAGTTTGTTTCTGTTATGGAAGTAGCCCTCTCTCTAATTGTTTCAATTTTTCTGCTACCCTCAGCGGAACTGTGTCAGAAGTCTAAAAAGGAGAACACATGTTATCAAGAGCCCACAAGCAATCACGCTCTCTCTTGCCTCTAATTTAATGCAATATCTATGATCAGAACGCAGTTGCTAAGACTACAACTACTCTATAGAGGAGCTTAAAGTGGAAATAAAATACAGAGATGACTTTGTAAGAAAGTTCTACATTGATACATCAATGAGCGCCCCTCAATCACAAGAAACTGCATTACAATTCTCAACATGGAATTAGAAACAATCAACCCTTAGCAACACAGGAACTACCACCAGGAACCAAAACCAACGCCCCAGTATGGGAAGTATAATATTATTTGCTTCCTTTCTTATATCTGATATTTGGAGAAGGACAAATTATAGATTAGTTTTTCCCTGGCTATTAACTAATGGGTCATTCACCTGCATCCCAGAATGGCGGTACCTTGTGGGCTTTGAGTGCTACTGTGGATTCTTGTATATCCCTAATGGATACTAATCTTTCCTTGACATGTCAGATGTCTGACAAATATCAGCTGAAAGTTCCAAATATTCAGTATAAATGGAAGGTATCTCACTCTGTGTGTACTACCCCATTAAAATGATATCAACCCTGTTGGAAGGAGCAGAATTCTGACTGGAAGGACTATACATAATAAATACACTATTACAATATTAAATCATAGCCTAGAAAGTACCAGTTTTGTCAGAAAATAGGTAAAAAGAGAGAGAGAGAGAGAGAGAGAGAGAGAGAGAGAGAGAGAGAGAGAGAGAGAATAGGTAAAAACTCAGAAGAATACAAAGTTGTCTAAACAAGAAAGTCTTTAAAATGATGTAGATTATGAATTAAGATTTGAGGATTTAAGAATATTTATGAATAAAACTTGAAAAGACCTTTTTCATGTGGAAAATATTTGTCATAATTGAAAATCTACTTTATTTGTTAAAAAATGATTGATATAAATAAGCACTTGATGTTGCACAGGAATTTGAAGAATTAAAGGAAAGTTAACTTTGATTGGGTATTGTACCTTAGTTAAAGGATGATTAGTATACTTTAGTGCTATATCTTTGCATTGAATTAAATGGTCCTTACTTTGTGAAACTTCCTTTCATAACTTGTAGCATAAAGAGACATTTCTTGCTTCTCACATTTTGTCAGGACTCTTTCATCATAATCTAGATTTTTGTATAAAATGGTCAGGTTTGAACTTTAACATCCAGATCACTATTTTTGTTTCAATTGGCAAAAAAGCTCCAGATTTCAGATGCACCAGTTATTAACACACAAAAATACAAGGTACTGTTTGATGACTATAACCTTGTTAAACCCCTCACAAGATAAAACCTTATTATCAGGAACGGATTTTATTGATAAAAACAAAGAAGCGTACCATAGTATCTGATAATTCCATTATATAAGTGGCTTAATCAATTAATCTGTTTAAACGTAGGCTTCTTTCAGGTTCTATAGGAAAAAGATTCTACAGATGGCAGTTCCGCCTAAAATGCTCTTCTCATTACTAGAGCTCTTTGTTGGTGAGATTCTTATTTAATTTGAATCATTTAAGATAAATAGTGGAATAATACTTGAATTAGGCCATGGAAGAAAATGCTTAGGGATTGGGGAATTTACATAATAGTAGCAATAAACCAATTGCAATTAAGACACTAGCGGATGGCCATAATAATAAGAACTTTACTACAAATCATTTTACTCTAGTTCAAGGCAATGTAGAAATATCAAGATTAGAATAATTTAATAGGGGGATTGCAAAACCATTTCCACAAGCCAATGTAATCAGTAAAAATAAGGGAACCAGAAGTTGCACTGGTTGGGATCAGAAAATGATCTGTCATTGTAATTACTTGTAAACAAAGGCTCCAGGGTGAAATCAACAATAGAAATTTAATACAAGTTTGGCAACCACCTATAGAGCCAGGGCCTGCAAGGCAATCCAATTTATAATATACAATTTAAACCTTATTTAAATGGTATGAAGCTTTTCTTTCCTGTTACTATCAATTTTAGTAACAAAATTATACACAATTTCTCTGAGATTGACAATCAACCAGGAATATGAGCAAATTTGTCTGTAACAATACCAGTTGGGCAAAAGTGGCCAGCACTAAAGGCCTGAAGCCTTTCAACCCACTGGGGAAAAATGCCTCGGTGGAATGTTGACACACCCTCCCACCAAAAAGGGTGAGTACAGTGCTTCACCCAGAGTTTTGCAATTCCTGCAAAAAATGGGTGCATACACCAAAATTGAACACTACCAACCCCTGTCCTCCCTCAAGCACAGCCTTAGAATTATGGTCAGTGATACTTCCCTCAAATCATGGGGAAAAATGGGGGAGGCCTTCTCCATGACTTTCCCAAACACTGTCTCAGTAAATTATAAAAATTTACACAGAGGATGGGTGGACGTTGGGTTCATGTCCGTGGAAGAAGCGGCGGAAGCAGCAAAAATTGTATTCTCCTTAAAGATTAACAATGAAGACCACACCATCCGCATGGTGCGCACATGATAGAATGAGGCAAATGACCTATTCATCATATTTGACTGACTCCTGAGCACCGTGCACTGTGATATCCTTATGGATGAGCTCCACGGGGGCCTTGAAGGTTATGGTGTAATCAAACAGTTTTGATTTGAGAAATTTCCCCTCCTGCCCCATCTGTGTACAGAGAAGGCAATAGCCATTATTGAGCCCAATCAGGACGTGGTAGAGGATATCATCCTCATTCCCTGCATGGTGATCATCAACCTCCCTGATGGCAGCATATCTCGCCCCTTCCATATCACACCAGGACACACCCCACCTATCTGCGAATTCTGCTCAGCTATAGGCCACAAAGACAACGCGTGCCCCATCAAGTGCGGGATTGAAGCACTGGAATTTTGTGAGGAAAATATAGATGAAACAAGCCAAACTTTTGGCAAAATTAAAGACTCCACTTTAGCCTTCTATTGGGGTGAAAGAGCTGATGTCACTTTGGTTGATCCCATTTCGTGCAAGGACTGCTGTCGCGCACAGACCACCCACAAGCAGGCTGTAAGTTCCGCTGAGACCCAAAACCACGCCACAATTTCCCTGGAACAGATTCAGGTGGATGCCATGGCAGCACAGCGGAATAACCAATCAGATCTCCCACATATAACCCAACACAACCAAAATGATGAATTTTTTGGATACAACCAATCAAACACCTCCAACCAAGTGGGAGCAGATCCACATTGCACCACTGTGGATCCTCCCAGCCGATCACGTGTGATAAGCGATGATATGGAAGACCATATCAGCCAATCACAAGGTGACAACACTTATGCACAAAACCCAACCACCCCAACTCTTAGTTTCTTCCCATCAAACCCACAGGCAAGTGGCAAAATTTTTTCGCTGATGGGGCAAAAGCCAACCCACGCCAGACCCAAACTCCACGGAGTAATCAGAGCCAGAAGAAACTGAACAAATCTAGTACTAAGACCACCGACCAACACACTGGAACTAATCTGGCTAATTGGCCCCATACTCATAGTATGACCCGTGATAAGGAACTGGGTGACCTCAGTGGGTCACCCCAGCGTTCCTGATGTGTGGACTACCGCAATCAACATAGGGACGCTCAACATTGCGGGAGCCAAGGCCCCCACATCCCAGGCCAAAAAAATGGCTTTCCTGCGCAATATCCCCGTGGACATCTTGGCCATCCAAGAACCCCACTGCCCACTGGGGGAGGAGGAGTCATGGTCAACCATGCTCCTTCCAGCCAAATCCTTTTGGACATACCACTGTGGGGTGGTAATTCAAACAAATTGTGACCCTCCAGTAAATATCCAAAGCACATCCTTCCACCTGGAGGGACAGCTGCTTCTAGCAGACCTCGAGTGGAATGGAGAAAATTTTGCTGTGGCATGTGTATATGCCCAAATGATCCAAATGACCGCCAAAAATTTTCTCTGATATCCTCTCAATCCCTTTCCCCAAGGCAACGTTTTTCGTGGGAGATTTCAACTGCTGGCTTAACACCATTACCGACTGCTGGCCCAAGTCTAAGGCTATACCCCGCGGCCACACAGAACTATGCATACTAAAGGCAACGCTGGGCCTATGTGACACCATTCCCAAACAAGCCCCCACCCTGGCCAACATGACGAGGCCCCACCACAACAATAACCAACTGGTCTCAATGACCTGGATTGACCTGATGCTCGCCCCTATAGACCTACAGCACCGAGTATCAGACTTTACAACAACAATTATCCCTTTCTCCAACCACTGGATGGTCTCAATAGCGTTATCATCCTCAGAAAAATACAAAAAGCCACCAACCTGGCACAGAGTTCACCTGAGCACCATCCATCTTCCAGAGCTTAAACTTTGGATCAAGATGGTGCTACAACACAGCAAGAAAGATGAATACCCAATGGGAACCCTATCACCGAGTGGGAAATATTCAAGGCTCGCACAACCAAGAAAGTCTGCCACCTGAACTCCAGAAAAACAGCCACAATGTCCATGACAATCAACAAAGCTATCAGACAGCTTCAACACTTAGAAAACAACACACCCCGCGAGGGATACACCCCCCAATGGGGCCGCCTGTGGTTCCAGCTATCTACACAGGTAAACTCCCTCTTTAAAAAACACCATCATTACACCAAAGTATGCTACAAATCAAAATACATTTTATCCAGAGAAACTCACTTGGCCCAATTTTTCCACTGTTTTAAACCAATTTCAACTTTGGCGACTTGCACACATGTCCGCCGAACAGATGACACACTGGCATCCACACCATCAGAAATATCGACTGAATTACACTAATTTTACACTGACCTGTACACGTCAGATTTTGCATCACCTAGAGAAATTGAAAAAAATTTTATCATCCACTAATATTGACACTATAGCTGGTCAACCAGACCTTGTAGCACCCATCACTAAAGATGAACTATGGGAGAAATAAGATCAACCCCGTGCAACAAATGCCCTAGCCTGATGGCTTACCATATGAATTTTTCAAAAATTATTCTGAATATATCGCACCAATACTACTGACAACTATTAATAAGTGCCTGGAAGACACATCCCTACTACCTGGCGGCCAAGACGCGTATGTGGTCACACTCTTCAAAAATGGAGACCAGGCAGATCTAAACAACTGGTATCCAATCAGTCTCACCAATACTGACACCAAAAATACTAACTAAAATCAAAGCCAAACGTCTGGGTTGCATTGCTTAGACAGCCCTCTCCCCCCATCAGTTTGGCTTCATCCCAAATCGCTCAATTTAGATAACATCCACACAATTGCCAACATCTGTCAGGCTAACCCCATAGGCGCCCTTGCTTTCCTGGACCAAAAGAAAGCATACGACTGAGTGCACTGGGGTTACCTAGAACAATGTCTAAAGGCTTTCAACCTACCACCCCCGCTTTATAAACTGGGCGCTCCTCCTAAAGCGCTCAGCCAGGTTTACAATCAGAGGCCCAGGCTTCCTAACTGACACCATCACCCCCAAAGGGGCCTTAAACAAGGTGACCCGCTTAGCCCCCTACTATACAATTTTACCCTTGACCCCCTCCTCCGCATTGCAAACTCAAAGCTCACTGGAATTAGGTTGGAGGGACAACTACCAACCAAAATGCTAGCCTTTGCTGACGACTGCGTTGTTGGAGTCTCAAGCAATAGGGATGCCAGGGCGATTGAGCGCATTATTCACTAGTATGAGTCCGTAAGTAACGCCATGCTGAACAAACAGAAAACAGAGGTAATTGTAATGGGCAAATTCAGTTCAAACTGGGCCCCACCTTCCCACCACCACACAATCCAACCAACCACACATCCAACCACAAAACAACGATCCAAGCCAGTAAAACCACTGTGTTTACCCTTTGCACACCACCCCACCACCAACCCAGTCCGTCATCTGGGCATATGGCTCAAAGACGGTGGATATGCACTTGACACCATCAAAACCAACATTTTGGACAACATCACAAAAAGAATGACATGTATGCGGAGGAGTAAAGCTAGTTTAACCAGAAGAGTTGTGTTAGCCAACTCCCTGATCTTGTCAAAGCTATGGTTTGCTGCCCATGCAGTTCCCTTCTCCGCCGACTTTACCAACGCAGTCTACAAGCTCCTGCAGAACTGGCTATGGTCTGGATACCGCGCACCTGTCAGGCTGGAGACCATGTATGGCCCACGGAAGAAAAGCGGGATGGGGCTGCTCAACTTCACGGAAAGAGCAACGCAAATCCTAGGCTCATGGGTAGCTCTCACGACGTCACCCAACCCACCATCCCCCCACTGGGCCAAGCCAGCCCAAACCAACTTCACAAGGGCACTACATCTGAGGTCCCCCTCCAACCCTGCAATCCTGATGAAGTACCTTGCAACACATCCGACCGCCACTGAACCACACAACACCATTTGGTATTTCAAACGCATCCTGTACAACCTAAGACAAGGGGATTGGAGCTTTTCCTATGCACAGCAATCCAAAGACATTCACCCTCAAACTGATTATGTGCAACTCCACAGGGGACAAACGGTGTCTAACGCGCCTGCCCCACTACCACCTTTTTCTATTTCCTGGATTGACTACCTAGACTACCAAGACGCCCCATATGACTTGCGCACCCAAAAGCAGGTGTGGGACCTCATCACCTGCCCCTTCTTATCCCCACAAGTGTGCTCCACAGTGTGGCAATACATGCGCCATACTTTTAGAACAACTGACCGTACTTTCTCAATGTTCAAGACATGCGCCATCTGTGGCGGACCCAACACACTAACACACCGCCTGGAAGAGTGCCCGCCATCCGCGCATATCTGGGCCATAGTGATGCACTTGTTTCAAAATCACCTACAACAGAATTCCAACTATCCCGTGATATCCTGGCACTCAACATGGCCTCGCCTATCCCCCAGGCACTAAGGGCTCTAATTGTGAGTATTTCAATATGGTCCATTCACACAATTACCCTCGACGCCTTCAACGGGATCCTCCACAATTTCAACCAATCCATCATCAGGTTCCACAGCCATTTGGCTGACCACTTCCAAGCCTGGCTGTTCGGCTCACTCCACAAATGGAAGAAATGGATGGGTAACTGGATTCCAATCTGGTTCCTTCGCTATGACATTGAAAATTCACAGTCTTCATAGGCGGTACACCCTACTAGCCCCTGAGCTGCCATGCCACTTAAGGTCTAGTCATCCACCACCTGTGCCCCCCCAGCCACACCCAAGTGTGCCAAGTCATATTTTTGATTTCCTTTGATTTGCACTGTTTTCTCTTTTCTGTTTCCCGCTTTCCTCTTCCCTACATATCGGATGTGTCTATCCCCTGGTCAGCCATCCTCGTATAAATAAATAAATGGTATAAAAAACAAAATTAAGTTAATAATATATAAAAGATGGTTGGCTAAAACAATTGTTATATTTTTTATCTAAGATACCTTGGTTAGAAAAATTGGTTTCATAAATCATTTGATTTTGATTGCTGCTTCCATACTCTAAATATCTCTTCAGAGATATATTGTGGCGGTGCATGATGGTGTACTTGGATGAAATTATATGTAGCTACCTGGATTTGATCACTATCTTTGATTTTTATAACAGTCTCAGTTTGATAAACTTGCAAACTTAGGATTAAAGGAATTACTCCTCCTGTGTACCCAACAACTTAGCTTTTTTTGACACTTAATTGATCCCAATTTGAAAAAAGCATTTCAGAAAGTAAAAGCCATATCAACCTAGCCTAAAATTACCAACGCTATGGAGATTTCTAACGTTATAGCACAGTAAAATATTGATATGCTCCTTTCACTAGCTAAAGACAATTTGCAACACTGTTGCACAAACTACATAAGAAAGATGCTCAGAAAATCTTTCTTAAAATGTGTGCAACAAATAATTAAAGACGTTTGGGGACCATAGACTGTACACCCAATATTATCTTTTGATAAAAGATAAATAGAGTTTTTTCGTAGGTCCCTGTGACCTTCCAATCAGTGCATAACTTACCTAATCATTAGATGACCTTTACAACTATATAAACTTATAATAAAAATTTGCAGCTGCATAATTAAATTACTTAACTTAAAAATTTTTTTGCCATAGTTATTATTTCAGTAATTCTGCCACCATGTTCTGGATAGAAAAGTCACAGTGTATATAGACAATGCCTCCTTAGTCTCCTGTTCAACCTCCCATTCCCAATTGAATTATCTAAGATGGCAATAAGAGCTTATGGAATTTAACCTTAAGTTAAAGTTTTTACCATGTAAACTCATGCTTTCTAAGAGGATCAAGTGAGCTCAGGTTCGCTTTGTCTACTACATTGTAGCTCCAATGGAACAACTTTAGTAACCAATCATCAAGAAGGGTTATAGCTCCAAAGCCCTCTAGCCAGCAAGGGGTCAGCCATTTTAACAGGTTCATGTTGGCTGCAATGCGCGTCATGATGCTCAAGATGCTTTTTACAAAAAGGTAAACCTTCAAAACAAATATGGTGGCGATGCTTTAGAAAACTAAGGAAAAAATAGAAATATAGTCCAGTACCTACAATTGAGGTCACTGGCCTACATAGATATAATGGCTTAGGAAGGCTACTGTGCTTTTCTTTAGTGCTGCATCCAACATTGGTAAGACTGCTTCTTTCTCTCAATTCACCTACTTTTTGGTCAAATCCTGATCAATAAATTTGAAAAACGCAACTCCACTCATTGTCAACCCTCTCTGGTCCCCTATGTCAACGAGCTCAATGCCCACTGCCCCCTTGTGGGGCAGGGGGCCGCCCCCTCCTAATGTTTTTTGGCCTCTGCCAAAACGCGCATGGGCTGGTTCTGCTAGCCCCCCCAACTCAACCGATCACTTTGTCCCACCTAAAGACCTCGCTTTACACCTCGCCCTCACTCAGGCGATGCCCCGTTGCCCCCTCATACTCCCTTGGAGCACCAAGCGTTTTGGCCTCCAGGTCAAATATGGCAAGTTATTCCCATATTCTGACCAACCTATCATAAAACTTGCCCAGGATCTTTTGAGTCCTGCTGGCTTCATCGACTTCCACCCCTTCAAGGGGTATTTTGACCATGGCGTCTCTTGTGAAGCCTATGCGGTAGTTGCAGCCACCATTCCCCTGGTGTTCCAGGGTGTACCCATCCCTACCACTCGAACCTGGTTGCCCACTGATACCACTCTAGTGGTTCAGTTCACAGGCCTCTCTACCCACCTACCCCTCAATATTTTATACAATGAACTGTTGACTGGTTTGTCAGCATACAGATCGGATCCCATTCTTTAATTTGTGGTTCCCATGGGAGCTTCCCGCCTTGCAGGCCCTTGGGTCTTTGCAACCATACATCCCAATTCCCTGGAGGTTGCCCTCTCAATTCCCCCTCGCACCATCATTCCCTCCGCCCCAGACCATCCTTTCTGGGCCCGCGTGGATGGAGGGTGCACCATCTGCCCTACTTGTCTCGAACTAGACCATTCAAAATGGCGCTGCCCCTTCAACTCCTGAGCTGCAGCAAATGCACCTGACTCTTCACATGATGACCCAATCACCGACCTGATTACTTTCTTCCCCTGGGGCGATTTCCTCCACCCTCCTATCAAAAAGCCAGAATCTGCAGCATGGCCTGCCCCAGCCAATCAGGAGCAGTGTCCTCAAGTTGCTTCTCCTCAACCAACCAATCAAGGGTCCAACTGGACTCCAGTTAATTCTAAGCCACATTTGCTTTACCCCAAGCCACGCTCCCCATGCCAATACATTCCCCTGATTTAATTATTGTAAACCAAAATCCCTGGAATTATTTAAACGAAGTCAATGAATCAGGTGAGCCTGTATCCAAATTGGTCAGCCCTCCTTGCTTTGAAGAGTTCATCAGTGCTGACTATGCTGCCCAGCTGCCCCCTCGCTACTATGCGCCTCTTCCAGGGGCCCCATATTCTAATTTGACCATCAGTTATTTGAAGAGATACTTGTCTCCCCAACTAATATATCACAACAAAATGCTGCAAGTTTGGCCATCGAGGTTTTATCAAAAGGCCTTGTCCCCCCTCCCGTGGACCCCACGCTGACCCTCTCACAAAAATGAGAAGTCCTCCGCCCTTTCCACCTTACCAACAACAATATCAAATCTTTGGCGCAACAAGCTAAATTTAATATGAGGACCAGCCCCACCCCCAAAGTTAAAGAAGTAGGTTCTCCCTTGCATGACATCCACCTTAAATGTGAGAAGTCCCTTGCCACTTTTCTTTTCAACTGCCTCGAAAAAGGTATCCCTTGGCCAGCCCCACTCCCCTCTTTGGACCCCCACTCCCATTATGCGCCTACGCCCTTGCTCTCTGCTTTGTGCCGCTGCCTATCAGATCTAGATAAGCTAGCTCAACCTCCTGGTCCCCCCTCTCCCTCCGCCATGGTCGGTTAGCAGATCTCACTTCCTACTTAGTTGGTGTTTAGCTCATGGTTTTTTTACATTATTCTCAGGGCCTCAGCCATGTCGTTTTGACCTTTGGTATGGATTTTCTTTTGGTAGTGTTTGGCAATGTCCATCCCCTGGTTAGTGTGCCTCAATTAAAATTTAAAATTTAGTGCTGCATCCACTACTCAGGTTGCAAGTCCTAGGGCTTTCACATTCTAGAAAATTGGCATATTATGAAACTATTGCAGTAAAATGGGTTTGGAGAGGTGATGAAGCATGACATGATTGGCTGCTACATAACTATGCAACAAAAGATTTTCAAACGCTTACAAAGCAAGATTTGCTTCACCCATGGTGGGCCAGAATTTGCTTAGCACAGAAAAAGCAGCTTTGAAAAGCAGATTGGATAAATATTGGACAAGAGAGAGCCTGAATTTAGTGGAAGGAGAACTAAAATTAGTAGCAAAGTCTGAGAGCTGTACCATAAAAATTAGATAAAAAGAAATATGATATTTGGGACATTAAGGAATACATTAGAAAAAGAATGGCGGTATGGGAGAACTTACATGGATTAAATTCTGCCTTTTTGGATGTTTAGGCGATGGATTACTGTAATAGGGTCCTAATCCTTTCATTGTACACTCATCTAGGCATTGTGGTGTAGAAATCTTATAAGAAAGAGAGTAGATGGTAAAGGAAAGCCTTACTTTACCCTTTCCTTTGTTCTACATTAACAATGTTGAATTATGGACCCAATAATCGCAGAGTAATTCTGACATAGGAGGGAAGAGCGCTGGAGCAATGCTGCAACATTAGGTTAGGGACAGAAGTGTATGTTACCCCATACTGGGACTACTTGGGCAAATGGTGGCTTGTGCATTTTGAGGACCTCTTGGGAGTAAAGGCCGAAGTGACATACAGTTGGAGGTCAAGTGAGGGCCAGCATGGTGTGGAGAGAAGCTGTTGTAAAAATAAGGTCAGAGGCCCCATCATTTGCAAAAGACAAAGCGACTGTCAACATATCATAAAGTAGAGAACAAGCTTCTTCATGAAAGGTGGGAGTAAACTCAGCCATGGGACACGCTGAGCCCTTCCCTTCAATCCCAGAGAAATAACAAGAGGCAACTGAACTCTATTTTCTAGAACCACATAATGCACTACCTTGATAATGGAATCAGTGCATGACAAAAAGTTGCTCACAGAAGATAGTTTTTGAAAATTCACAAGAGGAAAGAAAACCTGAAAACACATCCATAGATGTAGGAAAGGATTTTAAAGGACAGTGAAGTTCACAGGGAAGTTCACATTGAAATGCAGCAAAGTTATGATTTAACTTTCCTATTACGTGGGGACCAGGGTAGACAAAGTTCACTTTGACTACTACCTCAAATTTCCTGTTTACCACCAAGGCAGTAAGCAACAAGAAGGATTATCAATCTTTAGCTTTATATCCAATAAAGGGTCAGACAAGAAGCAGAAGCACGTTAGCTATAATAAGCACAATGATTGTTAGGTCCTTGGATTTAGGTAACAATTTGGACAGAATATTACCTTCTTTTTATAATTAAAAGGGCACCAACCCAGCCACTTTCCTATCCTCCAAATTACTGATCTAGGACACACCCTAGATTAGAGATGCGTATACTCTTTTCATTGTTGTTTGTCCTGCCCAACCCTCTAACCAAATCTCAAATATAAACCCACCACCGTGACTTAATCTGCAGAGCGTTATGTGAATAAGATTAAAAATGTTTAGATTTAAGAATTTTTTATCAACCCAGTGAAACAGGCGCAATTTATCCCCTCAAAAAACTCAGTTAGAGCCTCTTTGTGTACAAAATCTGATACCTGTGACAACACTGGGGAACAATAATTTAACAAATGAGCTGAAAACTGGCAAAAAGGAAACTGAGAAAGGTTTTAAACTTGTATTTTTTTCATCATGTTCAAAAATTGGTAAGCTAGAACTGGATTTAAAACATTTAGACAATTTAAGAATAGCAAAAGGAATCTTTCCAGAGCTAGATTAATTAAAGTCAATAAGAATGATGAAGTCACCCAAAGTTACTTAATAATATGCGTTTAAAACGTTCACTAACTTATATTAGAATGCTTTTCTGTTTGCTAATAATGTACCCAGTCTAAGCATTACACCCTCTCATGTCAAGTATATAGCCTAGCACCCTGCTAATAGTAAAAATTTTGGGCCACTGGTTCATTTTCACTTAGTAAACTTTTCCCTAAAATTCCATTTTTAATCTAGTTTTTTAGCATTTTCACCTTTTGCTATAATAATCTGAGACTTATGGATGGGCCTCCCATATTATTACAAGCTGTAGTAAAGTTATCAGCCTAAAGGGTGATGCAAAATCTGTGCAGTAAGTTAAAATGTAGATTCAACCATGAAGCCTTCAACCATTTTCCCCATTCTAAAAGCAAAAACTCACTCTCCAATCCTATCTATCTCCTTAATACAAGTACATCAATGTAATACTAATTGTGTATTTTACTGTGAAAGCTGAGGCATCTCATTATGGAGCTAAATTTCTCTTGTCATGTGAATTTTTATATAATATCGAAAATGCTTTTAAAAAATTTGTTACTTAAAAGAGTTGGGGATGTGATGTTTAATAAAAAATAGAGAAAAAGGAAATTAAGATAATTCAATACATTACAGGTGAGGGCACTGTCATATATAGATGGAATGGCTTTGGGGGTTACCACGCTGTTCTTGAGTGCTACATCTCTTCTTTTGTTGTAGGTTCCAGTGTTCATGCGTTGAAGTAAAGTGTTATATTGTAAACTATAGAAAGATTTAAGACTGGGAGAGGTGATAGGGCATGCAATTATTGGCTACTCCTTGATCAAGCAACTGAAATAATATTGATTTTTAATTGAGATATGCTCCACTAACTGTGGACCATAATTTAATTGACATAGGAAAAGTACCTAAAAAAAGTAAAATGGAGAAATACTGATGTCAGAAATTTGACTATGGGCTCTGCTAGTTGGCAGGCTAACCAGTATGAAGACTGGTCAGCCCTTGCCGATTCACCTTAGGCGTTGGGGCCAGCAGCACTGGCTAACCCCTTGGCGTGTCACTGTCAGGCAGATGGCAAGTAGAAAATAGACTGTCCTACCAGCCTGGATGCCGGAGCATCCAAGTGGTGAACCAGAATGCCAGGGGCACTGCTGCTGGTACAACGGATATAGAACTGGAAGGGAACTCAAATCTCAACAGATAAAAAGGAAAATTTGGGGAGGGTGTTTTTATTGAAAATTTTAAGGGAAGAGAATTGACCAACAATTCTCTCAGTGCAATTCACCCAATTAAATAGTCATCAATTTTTGGGGAAAAATAAGCCAGTATCAGGTTCCGCAAGTTTGACCTAAGTGGTGAACTATTCAGGAATGGGAAGGTTAGTTCCTGGGGACCAACATTGCAAAATTTGATGATGAGCTGAGTTTTGGTTGGTTCAACCTAAGTGTTGAACTATTCAGAAATAGGCGGGTTAGTTCCCTGGGGACTGATGTCAGAGAGTATCTGTAACTCTCTTGTTCCCAGCAAGATGATGTGGATGCAAACCCACATTGCTAGTGAACTAGCCATTAAAAGAATGGGAATACAAGCACCTCAGCAGTGCCAGTACAAAAGGTACCCCAGGCAAGTATATAAACAGCAACATAAAATGCCAGGTAAGTAGAGAGGAATACCGCTTGAGTGGACCCAGAGGGGCGTCCAAAATCAAGTGCAGCTTGACGTCAGGGGCTTTGGGTGCCTCGATCTGGAGGGGACCTGGGCGGCCCACAGGTGCCCATGGGATCTTGGTAAATTGCGAGATATGGTAGTGGCCTACATGGTTGGAGACCTCCCCAAAGAGGTCCACCACCAGGGCTGCCCAAGGAACCATTAGAAAACGTAAAATAATGGGGTGTTTTTTATTAAGCAAGTCCAATCAACAAGGAGTGTTGATCACAAAAACATATTAAAAATAAATTGGGGAAATTAGGGTTCTGCGGCCATGCGCCCAAGCCTTAACATTCTAATAAACAGACACTTCCGTCCATTTGGTAAAATACACCGAAAGGGCCTTCCTCAAGTAA